>CAUYUJ010009380.1:388627-391127 GCA_963575745.1 Prorocentrum cordatum | reverse complement strand
CTGCACATGGTTGGGTCCTTCGTCAGGCTAATGTATGATATTAGCATTACTACTATTACCGCTACTACTACTACTACTACTACTACTACTACTACTACTACTACTACTACTACTACTACTACTACTACTACTACTACCACTACCAATCGTACCCCTTAGAGTCATGCTACTAATGCTAGTGCTAGTAATTTGTTGTTAACAATAGAAATACCCATCGTGCTGCTACTACATATACGAACCGTTTCATTAGTAACATGCATAACATATCTGAACAATGCGAATAACAGCATGCAGCTCACTACTAATGCGCATCGTATCCACGCGACTAACCATAATACCGTTTAGACGATTCAGAATGATAATGCGACGAAGCATCATCACTTAAGACTAGTACTAACCATGCGAATAAACGTAGTAATAGTAATGCTGATAGTAGTACGAATGATGCACAGTAGCAACACGACTAATACTCGCACTAGTAGCGCAATGGCGAACACTGTTAATACTGATACGATTCATAGTAGTAGTCTATGCATCCCAGTCATATTATATACAATGCTACCAATACTACGGATCAGAAGACGGGTGCTGCACGACCGACGCTTACTACTACTCATCAAGCCAATCATGCTAACAACCACGATGGCACTGCTACTCGCAATACACATGGTAAATATAGTACGAGTGGCAATGCCATTGCTAATAATACTACTGGCTATGGTGATAGCAATCATTTGAATGATAGTTTTTTCCCAACCGTCCTGTGGTGTTGGGTCCTCGTTTTGAAGAGACGGTGCCCCGCGCTCCTCCTTCTTTCCTTCCTTCCTTCCCGCCCTCCTCTCCCTCCTCCCTCCTCCCCCTCCTTGCCTCTGCTCTCGGCACACCTCTCACACGTTTCGCATCCCCATAGGGAGCTCCACCGAAGGCCCCAGTGTGGGTGGGCGCATGCGGTTCCCCCACCCAGGGCAGCGTTTCTTGGCCCCACAGGGAGCTCCACCGAAGGCCCCAGTGGGGGTGGGCGCATGCGGTTCCCACCACCCAGGGCAGCGTTTCGTGGCCCCATAGGGAGCTCCACCGAAGGCCCCAGTGGGGGTGGGCGCATGCGTATCCCTCACGCAGGGCAGCGTTTCGTGGCCCCATAGGGAGCTCCACCGAAGGCCCCAGTGGGGGTGGGCGCATGCGGTTCCCCCACCCAGGGCGTCGCTTCGTGGCCCCAGATGGAGCTCCACCGAAGGCTCCAGTGGGGGCAGGCGCATGCGGTTCCCCCACCCAGGGCAGCGTTTCGTGGCCCAACAGGGAGCTCCACCGAAGGCCCCAGTGGGGGTGTTTGCATGCGTCTCCCTCGCCCAGGACAGCGCTTCGTGGTCCCATAGGGAGCTCCACCGAAGGCCTCAATCGGGGTGTTCGCATGCGTCTCTCCCACCCAGGACAGCGTTTCGTGGCCCCATAGGGGGCTCCACCGAAGGCGCCCGAGGCGCAGCTCGCATGCGTCTCCCCCACCCATGACAGCGCCTCGTGGCCCCATAAGGAGCTCTGGCGAAGGTCCCAATGGCGCAGTTCGCATGCGTCTCCCTCGCCCAGGGCAGCGTTTCGTGCCCCCATAGGGAGCTACACCGAAGGCCCCAGTGGCGGTGTCCACATGCGTCCGCGCCACCAATTTCGGCGCACCCCTCACAAATTTCGTGGCCCCATAGGAGCTCCACCGAAACCGGTACCCACAATGCGGTACTCGCAACTGCACATGGTTGGGTCGTTCGTCAGGCTAATTTTATTCCAACGCTGTGAACACATATAAGCTTTATAGTTATGACGTTACCGTCAATACCACCATTAATACTATTCATTATAGTGACAAAAGCAGCCAGCGTTGACCCCACGTAGATATAGACGATTCAAATCAGGAATCCGAGGAGTCAAGCATGCTTGGACGCCGAAACTCAGCAAGCACGCGCGCGTGCAAGCAAGCGCGCAAGCGCGCAAGCAAGCAAGCCCGCAAACAAGCAATCACGCAAGCAAGCGTGCACGTGCGCACGCAAGCAAGCAAGCACGCAATCAATCAAGCAAGCAAGCAGGCATAGGCATAGGCGTCGGCACAAGAGTTAGGGGATAGACATAGGCACAGGCAGAACCATAGGAATTTTAAGGGGTGGGCATGGGAATTAGGGGCGGGTGGGGACAACGGACCAATTAGTAGAGTACGCCTATTTGGATACTAGTAAGAGCCACACATGCGATACCAATACTGCGAATACGAATGCTGTTGCTAATAACAGTGACAGCTAACAGTAACAGTAGTAGTAGTAGTAGTAGTAGTAGTAGTAGTAGTAGTAGTAGTCGTAGTAGTAGTAGTAGTAGTAGTAGTAGTAGTAGTAGTAGTAGTAGTAGTAATAGTAGTAGTAGTCGTAATAGTAGTAGTCGTAGTAGTCGTAGTAGTAGTAGTAGTAGTAGTTGTAGTAGTAGTAGTAGTAGTAGTAGTCGTAGTAGTAGTAGTTGTAGTAGT
>CAUYUJ010009380.1:377994-388527 GCA_963575745.1 Prorocentrum cordatum | reverse complement strand
AGAGCTGCCCGGCCATCTTCTTGCAGATGCATTTCAACCGATCCCGGGGCCCATTGCGCCTTGCCGGTCGGACTCGCCCCCCAAACCGCTTAACCTCAAAGCTCCTCCTCCTCCTCCTCCTCCGTGTTCCTCCTTCTTTTGTTCCTCGTCCATTCCTCCTCCTCCCCCTCCTTCTCCTCCTCGTCTTTGTCCTAGTCCTCCTCCTCCTCCTCCTCCTCCTCCTCCTCCTCCTCCTCCTCCTCCACCTCCTCCTCCTCCTCCACCCCCCTCCTCCTGTCCAAATCCCTCTCCACCTCTTTCATCCTTTCGTTCCTGCCCCTCCTGCCCCCTGCCTTCTCCCTCACTTCCTCCTACCTGCTCCTCCTCCTCTCCTCCTCCTCCTCCTCCTCCTCCGCCTCCTCCGCCTCCTCCTCGTCCTCCTCCTCCTTTCCTTCTCCGTACCTCCTCCTCCTTCTGCTCCTCCTCCTGCTGCTGCTCCTCCTCCTCCTCCTCGGGCGGCTCGGGCCCAGGCTGCGGGGCGCTCTCCCCGTGCCGCGGTCCGCAGGGGCGAGGCGAGCCCGCGCCCCGCGCCCGCCCTCGCGCCCCGCAGGAGGAGGAGGAGGAGGAGGAGGAGGAGGAGGAGGAGGAGGAGGAGGAGGAGGAGGAGGAGGAGGAGGAGAGGAGGAGGAGGAGGAGGGGAGGAGGAGGAGGAGGAGGGGGGAGCATGACCAGGAGCAGCAGAAGGAGGAGGAGGAGGAGGAGGAGGAGGAGCATGAGCAGGAGGAGGAGGAGGAGGACCAGGAGCAGGAGGAGGAGGAGGAGGAGCAGCAGGAGGAAGAGAAACCTTGTTAAGAATCAGGAGAGGACGAATACTACTAAGCATACGAAGAATATTATGAATCAGAGTACTACCAATATTAATAATGGCAATACTACTTCTAAACACATTCGTCATGGTAGTAGTTGTATCACTCATAATCGTACAGCTGGCCACACTAGTTTTGTTATTGTTACCAGCCATCATAATGCAAGCAACATCCATACTACTACCAATATTCCTACTACTACTATTCCTGTTATTTTTATGATTACTACTACTACTACGACTGCTACTGCAAGTAGTAAGACTAGTAGTACATTCTTTTGAACACTCGTATGCTACTCTTTCTATTCGTTGTAGTAATAACACTGGAATTGTTATAACTATCATTCGTCGGATTAGTACCACTAATATGCAATACTACGAATAGTCAACCGAATAACACGAATACCATAGTACCAACATTACTGTATAGTATTATGATTACTCGTGCACGTACTAATACCAACCATGCTTTCAATCATACGGATTCTCTTGTTGTTCCTAATAGTAGCCAGGCTACTAACACGATCAGTAGCAATACGAATACGACTACTACTAAGTCTTTAGCAGCAGTGTTAATATCATTACCATTGTCATTCACTGTAATCTTAATAGTAGTACTACTAAGCATCATATAATTAACTGAACATTTATATGTTAACACCAGTACTTGTAGTACTACCAGTATGGATACATCGTAATACTAGTACTACCGCGAATGATCATGTTACTACTGGTCCTACCATTACTGTGAATTATGATGACCATGCTAACACTAATGCGGCTACTCGTAAACCTTCTATTACTACAACTACTACTGTTAATTCTAGTCGTGGTAATACGACGACTACTACTACTACTACTACTACTACCACCACCACTACTACTACTACTACTACTACTACTACTACTACTACTACTACTACTACTACTACTATTGCTAATGCGACAGCAGGACTAATACTACTAATCATAATACATTCTGTGAGTAATACTAGTAGTACGGTTGTTAAGCATACTAGTTCCACCATCAACACTACTACTAGTATTCATAGTACTACTATTAACCATACAGACAGTAACAACAGTAATACTAATACTATCACTGGTGATAAACGGGGTGGGTGCGACACGACCCTGTGCTACCGTTGCCGTTGCGCCGGTAGGGGTCGGCTTTTTGTCGCGGACCCGCGCAGGACAGGCTCCAGACCGGCGCCAGAAGGCGCCGCCTTGTTCTCGGCGCCTGCAGGGGACGCACGATCCCGCTTCGGCGCCAAGCTACCACCCATGTTGCATTGTGCAAGAAGGAGCCCCTGCTGCAATGAACAGTTTTTTAGATTTTGGGGACTATTTGGAAAGACCGAGACCATGCCGTGGCATAGCGCTGGAAATAATGACGCCAGTGCTGCAGCGGGAGCGCGATTCGGAACGAGCGAAAGCGCGGAAATGAGGCCAGCGTTGCAGTGGAAACACGATTCGGAACGACCGGAAGGGCGGAAATGAGGCCAGCGCTGCTGCAGGAACATGATTCGGAATGAGCGGAAACCCGAAAATGAGGCCAGCGCTTTAGTGGGAGCAAGAATTTCAAACAGAGCTCAAGCGAAAACCCAGCTCCCAGGACTCCTGGGTGTAAAAAAACAATGCGCGAAGGGGTGCCGGATATCTTCTGACGTCACTAGGGGGGAGAGGATAGTAGTATTCATATCGTGTAATTGTGGAGGGAAGGAGCAAGGGAGGGAGGGAGGGAGGGAGGGAGGAGGAGGAGGAGGAGGAGAGGAGGAGGAGGAGGGAGGAGGACGGCGGAGGAAGCGAAGTGGGATCAGATGGGAGGTGGGAGGTGGGAAACAAGAGGAGGGAGGAGGAGGCGGGAGGATGGAGGAGGGAAGAGGGGGGACGGGAGGAGGAGGAGGGAGGAGGGAGGAAGGAGTGAGGGAGCATGGAGGAGGGGAGGGAGGAGGAGGAGGAGGAGGAGGGATGGAGGTGGAGGATGGAGGATGAGGATGGAGGATGGAGGATGGAGGTGGAGGATGGAGGATGGAGGATGGAGGATGGAGGATCGGATTATGAGGATGGAGGATGGAGGATGAGGATGGAGGATGAGGATGGAGATGGGATTAGGAGGATGGAGGATGGAGGATGGAGGATTGAGGTTGGAGGATGGAGGATGAGGATTGAGGATGGAGGAGAGGAGGAGGAGGGAGGAGGGAGGAGGAGGAGGAGGAGGAGGAAGGAGGAGGAGAGGAGGAGGAGGAGGAGGAGGAGGAGGAGGAGGAGAGAGGAGGAGGAGGGGAGGAGGAGGAGGAGGAGGAGGAGAGGAGGAGGAGGAGGAGGAGGAGGAGGAGGCGGAGGAGGAGGAGGAGGGAGGAGGAGGAGGAGAGAGAGAGGAGGCAGGAGGAGGAGGAGAGGAGGAGGAGGGAGGCAGGAGGAGGAGGAGGAGGAAGGAGGAGGAGGAGGAGGAGGGAGGAGGAGAGAGGAGGAGGAGGAGGGGAGGAGGGGGAGGAGGGAGGAGGAGGAGGAGGAGGAGGAGGAGGAGGAGGAGGAGGAGGAGGACGAGGAGGAGGAGGAGCTGCCATTAGGATTAGTCTTGGGAAACGCAGTGACCCCCTTTTTTGGGGACCTCTTGAACTTTTGCAGGCCTGGCAGGAACATCTCCCTAGGATCCCCGAGTGGCGTGCCGCCATCGACAAAGCCTGGGACGAGTCCTTGGCCAAGCTGAGGGAGTCGGAGCATCGCTGGCTGCAGGTCAAGGGGCACATGGCGGCAGTGCAAGCCACTCTTTTAGATATGAATTGGATTCCCAACACACCAGGGGAATGGACCATTCCTTGTGGGCTCAGGTTTAGTTTTCAAGAAGCAGAGGGCCTCGACAGGCTCGACTTTGAAGTAGGATCTTCCCTGGAACAGGGTATTTGGGCCCAAGCCAGCCAGCATTTCTCGGGCTCGGGGGTTGAGTACGGGGTGGACTTAACTGTGACTTGGGCCCATTTGAAGCTTTTGCGCAATAAAGGCTTAAGCCATAGGGCTGCCATTCTGGAGATGGTTTCCCAAGGGGCCTTGTGGCCCAACCAGCGGCGTTTCGAGAACACAGGAATAGGCAGCACGGCATGTCCTAGATGCGGCGCACCTAATGAAACGTTATATCATCAGCTTTGGGAATGCCCCTTCAATAGAGACATTCCCGATTTAGAAGAAGACAACCGCCTCTGCGAGCAAGCCAAGGTAGGGGCTGAAACTTACCCATGCTTCTGGCTCCGAGGCCTCGTTCCGATTTTGTGGACGATGCCGCCTGAGGACACCCCTCTCCCTATAGAAGATATTTGCAGAGAGGGAGAGTGGCCTGAGGATGGGCAGAGATATATACTCCCAGTAGGATGTGTAATAGGCGGTGACGGCTCTGGGGGAGAGCACGGGTCGGATCCTCGTTTGCGCCGTGTTGGTTGGGCCTTCGCCATTTGTCTGGGTGAGTCTGTCTTAGCCTCTTGCCGAGGGAGTACGGCAGGCTGGAGACAGACCGTTCCCCGAGCCGAGCTGCTAGCAGTTGTCAGAGCTCTCCAAGCCACAGCTGGGGATGCCACTTATGTAGTTGACGCGGCTTATGTTTTCCAAGGGGCCAAGCATGGCCCTGGGTATAAGTACAGAAGTAATGCAGATCTCTGGGCCGAATACTGGAAGGCGGTCGTGGACCGCCCTGGTACGTTGTCACTAGTCAAGGTCAAGAGTCACCTTGAGCGTTCGGCGGTGGGTCCTGGTTTTCCTCTAGAACACTGGTTTGCCAACGATCAGGCCGACAAGTTGGCCGACAAAGCCGCGGAGGAAGCCAAACCCCCCTACAGTTTGGTAGGGAAAGTGCAGGAGGCCGATAAGTTGGCCTGGCGTGTTCAAAAACGATTGAGTTTAGTTGCCCTGGAGGTTGCGAAGAATGCTAGAGATTTTTACGGAACCACTTTGAAAGGCGACATCCATGCTAGAGCTGTAGCCAAGGCAAAGGCCAAGGCTGAACAGACCCCTCAGCTCATGAGGGAATCTTCGCATCGAATCTTTCAAACCTCCAAGGGCTGGAAGTGTGCACATTGCTTAGTCACAGTGGGGAAGAGATCCCTGGAGGAGTTCTCGACCTCATCTTGCCCTGGGCGCCCGTCCGTGATTGATGACTCGCACCGGATCGAGAGCTTCCGAGGCCTTTGGTTTTGCCGCTTGTGCGGAGCACAGGGGGTAGAGAAATTCGTCCGACTCGCCAGGAAGTGTGATCGGCGCCTTTCGAAAGACGGTCGGGCCACCCTCAAGGCCATTGACCTTGGGAACCTCCCCAAAGGGGTGGAACGATGGCCTGATTCGACGTTTTGAGGAGAGGCCGCCTCCCCGACGTGTTCTAGCACATGACTGACACGGACGAGGACAAGGCGGGTCTCTATTTCTTCTAGAGGTGCCGAAGTGAACTTCGGTTGCGCCTCAGGCAGTAGCGCAGAAGAAAGAAGCGGAGGAGGAGGAGGAAGAGGACGAGGAGGAGGGGGAGGGGGAGGGGGAGGGAGGGAGGGGGAGGGGGGGGAGGGGAGGGGGAGGGGGAGGGCGGAGGGGAGGGGAGGGGGAGGGGTGGAGGGGGAGGGGGAGGGGAGGGTGAGGGGAGGGGAGGGGGAGGGAGGAGGAGGGAGGGCGGAGGGGGAGGGGGAGAGGGGAGGGGCGAGAGGGAGGGGGGAAGGGATAAGGGGGTGGGGAGAGGGGAACGGGGCCAAACTAGATGCGTTCGCGCCATATCTGAGTCCTACCCCCACCTCCACTCCCATCCCTCACCTCCGGCGTAGATCCTCTCTGCTATTCGCAGTCGGATGTCGTAACAGGGTATATCACAATATGGCATGGCATAGTGTTGAAGATCAACCCGCAGCCTGACATAGAATGGTGTGGCGACGTCCCAAGGTGGGGAGCTTTTGCGGCACAAAACATCAACGAATCGACACCGAATATGTAAACACTTCCGATGTTTTTTTCGGGGGGGGGGGGGGGGGGCATTTTTTTAGATTTTGGAGCTTAAGTGGCAGGACTGAGAACCACGCCATGGCATGGCGCTGGAAATCATGGCGCCAACGCTGCAGCGGGAACACGATTCGGAACGAGCGGAAGCGCGGACATGAGGCCAGCGCTGCAGCGGGAGCACGATTCGGGTCTGTGGCCTTGCTACTGGTCCAGCCAGGAAGCCATGGCGCGGGACCGCATGTATGTGGATACTGACGCAATACCCTGGTACGACCTCGTGGGAGCTCGACCCCGATGGCACGGTGACGCCGACGTGGGACCTGACGAAGATGCCTCTCCACCCTTGCTGGATTGGCCGTCCTCTGGCAGGGCCTGGGCCATGAAAGGCTTCCAACCATGCTTCAAGGCCCACTCGAGGGCTCCAGTGTAGGCATCGCCACGAAGCTTGCGCTCCTGAGTGCAAACGGTGGACGCGCACGTGACAGTTGCCAACAGGTTCTTTGCTTGCGGCCACCCACTGGGTCTGAAGGTCACCACGTTGAAACCAGCGTTGGCGTGCGTAGCCTTCCGCGCCCGCCTCCAGTGTCTCCTGCCTTTCACGCGTGTGTCGTCAGACGGGCCACCTGCTGCAGCCCTCCCAGGGGGCTTCGACCAGGGGGCTTCGACCACCAGGGGGCTCGACCACCTCCCTGTCGGGGCCCCCTGCCCAGGTCGCCGCGCACGAGGGGGGATGATCACCTCGCGAGTCCCCGAGGGCGGTCCCACCCGTCGACGGCCCCGTGTGCGTGGGCGACCCAGCGGCAACGTGCGACGGAGCACGGGCCAGTAGCAGCAAGGGCGGACTTCCGCACCCCGATGCAGCATCACCACCAGGCCAGGGCGGCATCGGCCACCTCCCCGTCGGGGGCCCCCGACCTGGTCAACGCACTCGGGGGGGACAGACCGCCTCGTGCGTTCCAGGGAGCGGACCCACTCGACGGTGGCCTCGAGAGTGCGGGCAGCCCTGCGACGACATGCGCATGGGGCCCGTGGGGGCCGTGCGGGTCCGTCGGCGAGTCCGTGCGGCCCAAGCTCGCTGCGCCCTGCCCCTGCGCCGCCACCGGGGCAGGAGGCGGCGACCTCCTCCCCGTCGGGGGCCCCTGCCCTGGTCGCCGCGCCCGAGGGGGAACGATCTCCTCGGGCGTCCCCGAGGGCGGACCCCTCCGTCGGTGGTCTCGCAGGCGGGGGCGACCCAGCACCGGCACGCAGCAGTGTGCCGGCCGGGGGCGCGGGCGAGTCTCCGCGCCCCGACGCAGCCCCGCCGGCCGGGGGGCATCGGCCACCTCCCCGCTGGGAGCCCCCGATTTGGCCAGCGCGCTCGAGGGGGGCGGCCCGCCTCGCGCGCTCCAGGGAGCGGGCTCGCCCGTCGGTGGTCTCGACTGCGCGGGGGCGACCCTGCGACGACATGCAGAGGGGCCCGGGTAGACGTAGGTGCTCCATGCACTCCAGGAACTGCGATGCTGACACCGGCAGATCCTTCTGCACGCGTGGTCCCGAACGAATCGCCATCACTCAGGGATCCCAACATAACTGCAGCCGCATTATGATCTGGTGCCATTGGATCGCGCGGTGTGGAGCATGCGGTATTATATGCGGTATGGGTCCGAGCACCACTCCCAGTAGCATCTCCAACACTCCCCGCAGGTCCTGCGGCCAAGTGTGGCCTCAAAATTGCACTCGTGTGTGTGTGTGTGTGCTCGAAACCATGTGATCAGCGGTATCCGAGTCGCCTTCTGCTGGCCGTCGACGCAGCACCTCGCGTAAGTCATGTCCTCAACGAGGCCGTCAGGCGTTGGTGCGCGTCGCCCCCGAAAGGGGACGGCCCGGCGTGGCCGGGTCCGGTCCTGCCCGATCTGATCTTCCCATGGATGTGCGTCGCCTGTGCCAGAGCTGCCTCCAACATCGCAGGCCTAGAGGTTGACGGCACCAACACCAGGATCGGCGGTGTGCCTCCACCGAGGGAAGACGATCCCGATCTCGGTGATGGTGGCAATATTCTGGCTTCCCAGGTGACCGAACTATTACCACTGACACCGAAGTCTAGGATCATGTTCCCCATGTGGAGGCAACCCCCTGTGCTGGTGTTGGTGCCAATTTCCAGGCCTCCAACAACAGGAGGGCCAGCGTGGCTAGCGGGAAGGATCTGGCCGCCCAACGCTGCTGCCGGGTCTCTGACAGTAGCCCGCCCATGCATGGCGAGGGCCGGCTGGAGCTCCGTGAGATGGACGTTGAGCGAATCGAGCATCGCAGCTGCGTTGCCTGCCGTGACCGCCGGCCGCAGGGGCGGCATCGACAATGCCTCTGAGGCGGCCGAGTGCCTCCTCGAGTCCACCTGGTGAGCTGGGCTCAGCACCTGCAGCCGTGACAGCGCTGCAGGCGGTCGCGACCACGAGGTGGGTGGCGCCCAGCTCGGCCTCGGCGGCGTGGAGTTCGCCCTCCTTCGCCGCCCGCTCGCTCCTCTGCCGCGGCCAGCCGGCGCCTGGCGCTGACCAGCACTTCGCTGTCCCCACCAAGCTGCGGCCGACGTGAGGCGGCGAGGGCGTGGCGGGCCTTGGTGACCTCGTCAAGCTCCTCGGGTTCAGCAGTGCCGTCCCTGCGCCTGGAGCCTGAAGCCGATCGCCTTCGCGCTCCTGCAGGCTGGGCGCCACTGGTGTCGGGGCCTGCCCACCTTGTCCCGGCCACGCACCCAGAACTGCTCATTAGCACTAAAGTTGCGCTGATAGCCGCACCTGACGGGTCGCCACGCAGGCCCAGCGCGCCCCTTTCTCAGCGCCGTCACGCGCCTCACCTTGAGACCCTCGACCCCGACCGCCGCGGCCAATGGGCGGTCTCGAGCCGTGGTGTTGGGTAAGCAGGCTCTCGTCCGTGTCGTGCCTGAGACGGCGACGAGCCACAGCACGATGCCTGCGCACACTTCAGTGCGAAGCTGGCGAGCGCGACCGTCCCTGCGACGAGGTGCCTCGCACCAGCGGGGCCACCCTGCGAGCCGCGCGGTCGACCAGGATGGCAGCCGGCGAGCGGCGGGCGCCAGCCCGCTGCAGCCGCGCCACGCCAGGCGCAGGACGCCTGGGGCTGGGGGCTCCCCCGACGGCGGGCGCCCCGCACCCCCGCGGGCCAACGGCTGCGGGGGGGGGGGGGGGGGGGGGGGGGGCGCGCAGGAGCCACCTGGCGGAGGAGGAGGGGGGAGGAGGAGGCGGAGGAGGAGGATGAGGAGGATGCAGGAGGGAGGAGTAGAGGAGGAGGAGGATGAGGGGCATCAAGACTCCGAGGCGGAGCAGGGGAGGAGGAGCAGGAGGAGGCGGAGGAGGAGGGAGGAGGCGGAGGAGGAGGAGGAGTGAGGAGGAGGAGGAGGAGGGGGTAGGAGAGGAGGAGGAGAGGAGGAGGAGGAGGATGGGGGAGGAGGAGGAGGAGGAGGAGGCGGAGGAGGAGGAGGAGGAGGAGGAGGGAGGAGGAGGAGTTCCCGGGCCCTGGCCCCGCCCGCCCTTCCCCGCTGCCCTCCGGCCTCCCCCCTCCCCGCCCCCTTCCCCCGCCCCCCCCCCGTCGGAGTTGGGGATCCCCGGCGCCCCGTCGGCTCCAGGGGCGGTGCTCGGGCGGGCCGAAGGGCGTCGAGCACTACAAGGAGCGCGGCCCGAGTACGGCGGGTTCGCGTCGTGTCGACCGTCGTTTTCCACCACCACCACCACCATGAGTTGGAGGGGGAGGGGGTCCTCCTCCTCCTCCTCCTCCTCCTCCTCGTCCTCCTCCTCCTCCTCCTTCTCCACCTCCTTCCCCCCTCCAACTTATGGTGGTGGTGGTGGAAAACAGGCCCATCATCGGCGACCCCGCCGCCGGCGTTCAGTGCTGAACGCCGCCGGCGACCCAGAATCGATCCATGCTGAAGGATCTGGCGTTTCGGAAACGGCCGATCGCTCAAGTTTGAGCGATCCCCGTGGTCTCAGAAACCAGCGGCAGGGGGCAGGGTGGTTGGAACGATCCCCGTGGTCTGAGCGATCCCCGCGGTTTGGACGACACGACAGAAACACGATCCCCGTGGTTTGAACGATCCCCGTGGTCTCAGAAACCAGCGGCAGGGTCGTCACGACACGACCCTGCCGCAGGGGGGCTGCTGATCCGTCGACCTCCCCTGTCCTGAAGCTTTCGTCGGGCCTGCCCCTCTACAGGGGGAAAATTCAAAAATAGTCGAAAAATAGTCGGGGGACTATATTTTGTTGGAGTATTTTTTGACCATTTTGGAGTATTTTTCGGGTTTTTATATTTCGTCGAAAATCCCCCTGTAGGGGGACACGCCCGACTTAACTGTAGCTCCCTCCGCCTCCATGCCGCTGCTTGCTGCGGTGCTCCTTCTCCTCTTCCCTCCCAGCTGCGCAGCAGGAGTACGACACACACACACACACACGCAACACACGCACACGCACACGCACACACGCACACACACACACGCCCGCACACACACACACACCCACACCCACACCCACACCCACACCCACCCACCCACCCAACCACCCACCCACCCACCCACCCACCCACGCACGCACGCACGCACGCACGCACGCACGCACGCACGCACGCACGCACGCACTCACGCACGCACGCACGCACGCACGCACACGCACACGCACACGCACACGCACACGCACACGCACACGCACACGCACACGCACACGCACACGCACACGCCACAC
>CAUYUJ010009380.1:313840-377894 GCA_963575745.1 Prorocentrum cordatum | reverse complement strand
GCCTCTTCTCTCCTCTCCTCGCCTCGCCTCTCCTCGCCTCGCCTCGCCTCTTCTCTCCTCTCCTCTCCTCTCCTCTCCTCTCCTCTCCTCTCCTCTCCTCTCCTCTCCTCTCCTCTCTTCTCCTCCTCCCTCCTTCCATCCCCGCCTCTGCTCACCGCAAGTCCACCATTTCGGCACACCCCTTTCACGTTTCGCGGCTCCAGAGGGAGCTCCACGTAAGGTCCCATTGGCGCAGTCCACATGGCGCCGCCGCCCCATTTTGGTACACCCCTATAGGAAGCTCCACCTAAGGTCCCAGTGGCGCAGTCCGCATGGCGTCGCCGCACCATGTTGGCACACCTCTCACACGTTTCGTGGCCCCACAGGGAGCTCCATCTAAGGTCCCAGTGGCGCAGTCCACATGGCGGCGCCGCACGCCCCTCACACGTTTCGTGGCCCCATAGTAATGTCCTAGTGGCGCAGTCCGCATGGCGGCGCCGCCCCATTTTGGTACACCCCTCACACGTCTCGTGGCCCCATCGGAAGCTTCACCTCAGCTCCTAGTGGCGCAGTCCGCATGGCGGCGCCGCCCCCTTTTTTGCACACACCTCATACGTTTCGTGGTCCCATAGGGAGCTTCACATCAGGTCCTAGTGGCGCAGTCCGCATGGCGCCGCCGCCCCATTTTGGCACACCCCTTACAGGTTTCGTGGCCCCATAGGGGGCTCCACCTAGCGTCCCAGTGGCGCAGTCCGCATGGCGGCGCCACCCCATTTTGGCACACCTCTTACACATTTCGTGGCCCCATAGGGAGCTCCATCTAAGGTCACAGAGGTGCAGTCCGCATGTCGGCGCCGCCCCATTTGGCACACCCCTCACACGTTTCGTGGCCCCATAGAGAGCTCCATCTAAGGTCCCAGAGGTGCAGTCCGCATGGCGGCGCCGCCCCAGTTTGACAAACCCCTCACACGTTTCGTGGCCTTACAGGGAGCTCCGCCCTGCCCCATTTCGGCACACTCTTCACACGCTTCGTGGCGCTATAAGGAGATCCAGCGAAGGCGATACTAACAACGACGGTATTCACAACTGCATATGGTCCGTCCTTTGCCGGGCTAAGTTTCTGATGTGTTTTTTCAACATGTGCGTTTGCGGTACTTCCACAAGGACGCTCCTATTGCAGGGTCTCGCTTCAGAATCGGTGCTCTGCCCACGTCGTTCAGAGTGATTCTTTCGCCCCAGCTCGGGCCACGTTTCTGGTTCGGAGTCCTCCCTTATCGTCACCGCTCCCTCTTTTCCCCTCCGCCTTCCCTTGGTCCTCCTGCTCCTCCCGCTCCTTCCACTCCAACTCCTGCTGCTGCTGTTCGTCCTCGTCCTCCTCCCTCCTCCGCCTCCCTTTTCCCTCCTGCTCATCCTCCTGCTCATTTGCCACCTTCTCCTCCCATGTACGCAGCTTCCCCTTTTCGATTGCGCATGAAAGTATTGGGTCCTTTCTGGAGTTCCAGGTCCGCTATGACACGCGCAGGCGGATTGGGGCAGCAACAGCGCAATGGGAAGGGATGGTCAGGACATCAGATATGGCGCGCGCACCCATTTTGTCCTCCTCCTTCTCCTCATTCTCCTCTCCTTCCTCCTCAACCTCCTATGCGATCTATGCGATGCAGGTGGGTCCACAAGTGATAGCTGGCGCTTTCCCCCTCCTCCTCCTCCTCTTCCTCCTCGTCCTCCATTCCTTCTCCTTATAGTTAACTTCTCCCTGTCGCACCCCGAGGCCAGTTTTTAGGGCGGGCCAGGCGTTTCGCCTGAGACTTCCTTACCATTTATGACTCTGAAGCTTAATCAGTGACAACAGCTTCACAGATGGAGGGCAGGTCGTTTTCAAAATGTGGTTCTCGCCTTGCAAGAGTTTCACGGATTGAGGGCGGGTCGTTTTCAACATGTGTCTCTCGCCTTAGCGCCGCGCACATTCGTTTTTGCAATAGTTTCACATATTGAGGGCGGGTGGTTTTCAAAATGTGGCTCTCGCCTTAGCGCCGTGCGCATTCGTTTCAAAACATTGCAAGAGTTTCGCGCATTGAGGGCAGTTCCTTTTCAAAATGTGGTTCTCGCCTTAGCGCCGCGTGCATTCGTTCTAGAACTTTGCAAGAGTTTCACGGATTGAGGGCGGGTCGTTTTCAACATGTGTCTTTCGCCTTAGCGCCGCAATTGCAAGAGTTTCCCGGATTGAGGGCGGGCCGTTTTCGAAAGGTGGCTCTTGCCCTGGCGCCGTGCGCATTCGTTTCAAAACATTGCAAGAGTTTTGCGGATTGAGGGCAGTTCTTTTTCAAAGTGTGGCTCTCGCCTTAGCGCCGCGCACACTCGTTTTAAAAGTTTGTAAGAATTTCGCGGGGTCCCATGATCAACGTACCAGAAATGGCATGTAGGAAGAATTCAGGATAATGCGGGCGCAACAATTCTGTTGACTCGCGGTGCTGAAGTCCCAGAAATGGCGTTCTGGCACCATTCTGGATCATCAGGACGCAGCAGTCAGGTTGATACGTGGCGCTGACATCCCTAGAACAATGTTCTGGCCGCGAGGCGCCAGGGTTCTGCTGTTGCAGGATTCGGGCTGGGCGGGGGGGCCGCCGTCGTCTCGACTGGCCCCCTGCCCCCGAGCGGGGCGGGAGGCGTGCCAACCTGGCAGGGCCGGCGGGATCCCGCGCGCGCGCGTGTCTCCCTGCCAGTCCCCCGGCGGCCCCGCCAGGTGCTCGCAGGAGGACTTTCCGAGGGATCTCGTCCAGGTCTCCCAGGTGGGGTCGGAGCAGACGGGGTCGGAGGATCGCGCCGCATCGCCGATGTATCGCCGATGCACTGGCGATGCATCGGCGATGCGGCTCGATGTGGGGCCCGATTTGCCCCACGCTGACGTCGCGGATGCATTGCTGGGGTCGCCAGTGCGTGGCCGATGCATCGGCGATGCATCGCCGATGTCTCGGCGATGCGGCGCGATCCTCCGACCCCATCTACTCCGACCCCATCTAGGAGGCCTCCATTTCGACGCTCCCGCGGCAGGCTTCTGTTTCCCGGCGGCCCGTCGCTCGTCCGCCTTGCTGTGCTTCAACATGTCAGCACGTGCCGTTTCCCTAGACAGCGCAAGGCAGGGACCGTAATTCGGTCTCCCTCCCAGAAGTATGGTGGGGCTCCATGCGTTTGGACTGCCAGTCGCTCGCCCGCCTCGTACTGCTTCAGCATATCAGCACGTGCCGCCTCCCAAAAAGCCAACAGACCAGGACCGCAGTTCGGTTCGGTTGATTTGTCATTGTCGTGACCCGAGCGGCGCAGGTTTCTGCGCGGCGCCCGATCGCGCCAGTGCGGCAGCGGGGCTGGCGATCTTCAGCGCGGGGTGCCAGTGCCAGCTCCCAGAGGAAGAGAGCAAAAGCATCGCTGCCAAACTTCTCCTCTGATCTCATCCTCCTCATCCCTTCTCTCTCTTCCCGTTGCTCCTCCTCCTCCTCCTGTCCCTTCCCCCCTCCCTCCCTCCTCCTCCTCCTCCTGCTCCTCCTCCTCCTGCTCCTCCTGCTCCTCCTCGTCCTCCCTTCTCCTTCTCCTTCTCCCTCCTCCTCCTCCTCCTCCTCCTCCTCCTCCCTGCCTCTCTCCCTCCCTCCCCCCTCCTCGCTCCCCTCCTCGCTCCTCCCACCTTCCTCCTCCTTCCTCCTACTCCCTCCTCCTCCCTCCCTCCTCCCTCCTTCTTCCTCCTCCCTCCTCCCTCCTCCCTCCTCCTTCCTCCTTCTTCCCCCTCCTCCTCCTCCTCCTCCTCCTCCTCCTCCTCCTCCTCCTCCTCCTCCTCCTCCCCCTCCCTCCTCCTCCTCCCTCCTCCTCCTCCTCCTCCTCCTCCTCCTCCTCCTCCTCCTCCTCCTCCTCCTCCTCCTCCTCCTCCTCCTCCTCCTCCTCCTCCTCCCCCTCCCCGCGCCCGCCGCCTCCCTCTCTGGGACGGGCCGCGGGCCGAGGACCCCTCGTCGGTGGTGCTGCCCCCGCTGCCCAAGTTCCCGGAGCCCGACTTCGAGGCGGACCGCGCCAGGCCGCGGGGGGTGGTGCCGGGGGGCGGGCGCAGGCCGTGGGTCGGGGGAGGAAAAGATACGGATACGTGTTGTCCCCCGTCGTTTTCGGCCTTTCCTGGTCCTCCTGGGGAATCCTCGTGGTCACCGCTGGATTCGCCTCAAAATTCTGGTCAGAACGCACCCCAAGAGAGGTCCGGGGACAACACGTGTCCGTATCTTTCCGCCCCCCAAGTGGGGGTGTGGGCAGGGGCGGGTGGAGGGGAAGTGGGGGGGAAGACAAACACAAACCCAAGAGTACCTAGGGAAATGTGGGGAATCCTGTTGCGTATGTGTATTCGTTTGTGTGTGTCCCAGGACCCCTTCATTTTCCTGATGTTCCAGTGTTTCGAGGGTCGGGCAGCGGTGCGGGACGGGGCGGATTGTGGGCTGAGGCTCCGGCGATCGCAGACACGGATCAGGGGGGCGTGGATTAGCTGCGGGTCCTGCTTCCATGGGGCATCGCGGGTCTCCGCCGCCGAGCGAGGCGGCCCCGGCCGCGTTTTGGGGAGGGCAGCTCCCCTGATCCATGGCTTTGGCGACCGCGCGCCAGATCCACGGATCGCTAATCCACGTTTGCGCGCCCCCGAGAGGGAGCGCTGGGCAGACGTCGCGGCGGACGTCGTCGTCGTCGCGGTCTCCGCTGCGGCAGGGTGGAACCATTCACGTCCCTTTCCGCCTTCTTGCGGCTGCGCTTGCTGTCGGGATCTGGTTCTCGCCTAGGATGGGGTGGGTGCGCAAAACGACGAGGCAACTGCAAAGTTCTAATCTCGGACGCCAGGGTATTGACATGCAACTTGAGCCAGATGCCCTTTTGGTCCCCTCCTGCGTCGTCGGCGAAACATTCATACATGAGCCACGACGCGAAATTGGAGACGAGAAAGAAATCCAGAATGTTTTAGGGCGGTCGGTTGCAAGTCCAAGTCGTGTTCCCTGGTGCGACCACCGTCTCCCCCAGCTCCCCCCGCCACTACCGTCCCACCCTACGGCGAGACATTCCGATTCGCTGCGATGATCCAAGGCATTCTTGTGAGCCTCAACAAGGCTCTGGGACTGGTCATCTTCTCTGCATTGATGCCGCGCAGCCTCGAACCTGGCGCGAGATACAATGAGACAATAATCATATCTAATCCTCCTGTGAGCTCGATGGACACTGGGGCGAAATCCCAGAAATCGATGGACCCCCCTCCTGACAACTGGCCCTCCAGGCGCCCCGAACCCTCCCTGCTGGTCTGGGGTCCTGCAGAGATCCTTGTGCGAGTGACTTGTGATGTGCCTCCCAGCGCCAGTCGCCACTCCTCCTGGCCGCTTGATGTCACTCCGCGCCCCGGGCGGGGAAACAACAGCCTTCCAACCATGCTTGTCCATAGCTTCGATAATGGCAGGAGAATCGTCGAAATGGGTCTCAGCAGACCCCGCCACGTCCGCTCCTCAAACCCCGTCCTCGACGTCGTTGAGCGTGCTGACTACTCCCCCACGACGTGATGTTACGAACGCAAACTGATGACTATCTGTCAACTGATGCCCTCTTCTGACCCCCACTCCTATGGTAGCCTGCTCCACCGTCCTCCCAAGGTGGGGGATGCCCCGAGCCCCCCTTGAAAAGCCCCGCTCGGGGAGTCGAGGGCCCAGCCGCTCACCGCGGCCGACCCAGGGTGGAGAATGCTCCAGGGCCCCCATACAGCCCCTCTCGGGGTGCCGAGGGGGGCGGCAGTGGGTGGCCAGGAAGAGGGGGGGCCAGGATCCCCCGCCGCGCGCCCGGCGGCTTCCTGCCCGAGAGCCCTCCCTGGCCTCCTCGGCCTCGTCCTTGCCTGCCGGCTGTTGGCCACCCGAGCCGGAGCCCGAGACCGCAGGCGCGGGGCCTGCCGACGGAGGTTCTGCAGTGTCCTGGGCGGGTGGGGCCTTCTCGCCGTGGGGCAGCCCCGTCCTGGGTCTTTCTCTTCTCACCGAGGCGGAGACGCTGGGCCTCGTGCTCCTCCCCGGCCTTCGCGCACTCGGTGGCCGCCTCGGAGAAGAGAGATGATGCTGCGGACTGGAGCCGGGCGACCAATGCCTCCCGTCGTTCTTCTGCTTGCTTGAGCTCCACTTCCTCGATATTCCTCGTCACCCCCCCAAGTGGAACGCATCTCCGGAGTCAGTGGTACACCCGTCCAACGAACCAGCCAAGAGCGCGCGTAGAGACAGCTTCGGCTCAGCTGGCGGGCTGCTCCGAGTCCTGCTAGGGCCTTGGGCCCGCTGCCGCTGGCCTCCGCCGCCAGCTGATCATAGTCTGCCTGTAGCAACTCCGGTTTTTCTTTGAGCGTGCCGACATACTCCCAATGGTTGTAAGTCGGGCCTGTCCCCCTACAGGGGGATTTTCGACGAAAAATAAAAGTACCCCCAAAATAGTCCAAAAATAATGCAAAAATAGCCTGGGGATTTTTTTTGAGTATTTTTCTACCTTTCAGGGTATTTCAGGTATTTTATTATTTTTAATTTTCGTCAAAAAAAGTTCCCTGTAGGGGGACACGCCCGACATGACAAGGGTTGGCGATGTCACGCTTCCATTTGAAGCATTGGTCCACAGCTTTGTTGAGCTTGTTTCCCTGCTGGTCGAGTGCGCGCCTGGATGCTGCCAGGCGCTGTGCGTTGGGTGGCGACGGAGGCGGCGCTCTGTCGAGCGTCCTGAGCTGTTTGTCACAAAGGTCAACGAGCGATTTCTTCCCGATCTTGCTGGATGTCTCACGCAGGCTGGTGAGCTGGTCTTTTCCGAGAGAGGAGACATCGAGCTGGGTATTGGACTGCGTATCCTCCGAATGATGTTTCTTCTGCGCGGTAGGTGGTCCCCTGGGCCACCGGGAGTCGGGAGAAGGCTGCTGCCGTAATTCGGACCCCTTGGCTTCCATTCACTACAGTGCTTGCACCAGCGGTAAGAGTTCAGGTTCTTCCCACACCCACACGCCGTACACTTCCACAAGGGGCCCACATATAACCATGGCCTGCGCTTCCAACTAACACTCCCAAGAGCACCCTTGTCAGCAAGTGGGGGAGGCTGGCTGACCGTCTTCCTGGGAGCACGGAGGCGTGAAGACGCGGAACCGTCGTGACGCTGGCTTGGCCTCAGCAGCGCGGAGCTACACTGAGGTGGCCGGTATCCATTTTATTTCCAGGGGGAACCAAAACCTTGAGCCAAGATGGCTACGGAGGACGAGGAGGAGGAGGCAGAGGAGGAGGCGGAGGAGGAGGAGGAGGAGGAATAGGAAGAACAAGAGGAGGGAGGGGAGGAAATGGAGGAGGAGGGAGAACAGGACGAGGGGAAGGAGGAAGAGGAGGAGGCGGAGGATGAGGAGGAGAAGGAGCAAGAGGAGGAGGAGGAGGTTGAGCAGGAGGAGGATGAGGAAACGAATGCTGATGCTGATGATGCTGATGATGCTGCTGATGATGATGCTGATGATGCTGATCGTGGTTGTGGTGATGGTGGTGGTGGTGATGATGATGGTGATGATGATGACAGTGATGATGATGATGATGATGATGATGATGATGATGATGATGATGATGATGATGATGATGATGATGATGATGATGATGATGCTGATGCTGATGCTGATGCTGATGCTGCTGCTGCTGATGATGATGATGATGATGATGATGATGATGAGGAGGAGGAGGAGGAGGAGGAGGAGCAGGAGGAGGAGCAGGAGGAGGCGGCGAGGAGAGGCTTGACCAGGGTGGGGTAGGGGGGAGTGGTTCAACGAAGCGTGCCCCGCCTCAGTACTCGCGACGGTTCCGCCACCTCGCCGCTGGAGGAAATGGGTGTGTGGATGTGAGTGTGTGAGCCACGCGTTACTTTTCGCCTTCGTGCCTCAATTCGCTCCCGGGGCACCCCACCGCTTGCTGACGGGCGTCTGACTGTCTTAGACCATGTGGCGCCCGCGGATTAAAAACCGTGTGAGGCAGGTTTCGCATGCCCATTCACTAAGTTGGGTTTTGTTCCCTTTGCGCCCACTCGCCTCGCGCAGCCCACCACCTGCAGCGCCTGGTGGAATGCACGATAGCTTGTGCCCCATGCTTCGGAGTACAAATTCTAGACGCTTCGCGTAACCCCACCAGCCCTTCTGGGTTGGCCCGGCGGTGGAAGCGCTCCGCTAGGTTGATGCGTGGTTTGCAGATACAGAGCTGATCATGTTCTCCTGGCGTGCAGGACTTAATTCCTTTCTGGCGTTTTGGAGCCATTCTCGCATGGTGCATCAGCTACCCTGGCCGTTCGCAGTCAGCTCAGCCAGCTCCCCTCCAGCCCGCGGCCCCACAGGCGGCTGCTTCTGAGTGCGGGCGCGGCCGCTGTGCTTTTAGGCTTGCGCGTTGCTAATTTGACAGGCCCGTGGCCGGGACCTCTCAGCTCGGCGACTTCGAATCCGCGTCCGCCCGCGACCAAAAAAGTAACCCCACCAGCCCATCTAGAAACGATGCTCAGAGGAAGTGTCTCGATCAGGGAAGAGGGCAGCACACAGAGGATGGGTCCCCCAGTGGAGGCCTCTTGGAGCGTCTTGGGGCCTCAAGGCGGTCCCGGACGCCTCTTAGAGCGTCTTGGGTGCCTCGGAGAGCTTCTCGGGGCCTCTTGGGAGTCTCTTGGGGGCCTCTTGGAGGGCGGCTGTTGGGGCCTCCTGGGGCCTCCTGGGCGCCTCTTGGGGCCCTCTTGAAGCGCTCTTGGGAGCCTTGGGAGCGCTCTTGGAGCCCTTCTTGGGCCATCTTGGAGTCATCTTGAAGCCTCGGATGACCATCGGAAGCGAAAATGCGAGAAAGCCCAAAGTATGGATCTTTCTGAGGTATTGGAAGGATTTTGGCCTCTTCGGGCTCTCCTGACGGAGCTCTTTGGCCATTTGGAGCCATCTTGAAACGGTCTTGGGGCCTCTTGGAGCATCGTGGGAGCCATCTTGAGGCATCTTGGAATATCTTGAGCCATCTTGGAGGTCATCTTGGGCTCTCCTAGGCGCTCTTGGAGTCATCTGAAGCAATGCCCCCCCCAGGAGGCCCAAATGTGGCCAAAACCTTAGTAGTATCAATGATTTTGGCATTGTCGCCGAGGCCTCTTGAAGCGTCTTGGGTGCCTCTGGGGGGCCTCTTGGGACCTCGTGGGGGTCTCTTGGGAGCCTCTTGGGGGCATCCTGGGGGCCTCTTGCGAGCTTCTCGGGGCCACATGGGGCCATCTCGGGACCATCTCGGGGCCTCTTGGGGCCTCCTGGGCGCCTCTTGGGGCCATCTTGGATGAGATCGATCACAGGGGGGGGACTAAATTAGCCCCCCCCCCCTCAGGAGGCCAACGTGGGGCCCAAACCTAGTAAAACCGATGATTTTGGCTTCCTCGCCGAGACCGTTTCGGACGCCCCAGCGCGTCGCGGACCCCCCCGTCCAGGTCCAGGGGAAGGGGTCGGGGGAGGGGTAAACCCTTCCCCAAAAGGGAAGTAGGAGGGGTAACGGAGGAAACATTCTAGACCACCTACGCCCAAAGGGCTGGTGGGATTTGAGTCAAGCTGGTTCTCTTTTTTGCGTTCCAGGCCCGTCCGTGTGTTTTTCCTCCCTCCGCTTGCCTCTCCGCGAGGTGCGTTCGCCGTAGCTCCTGTGTCGCGTCGGCGCCAGTCCTGCAACGCATCGGGTATCCAACTGTTCGAGAATACGCCCCCCGCGTTTCCTTGGTGTGGGCGCGCGTTTTCCAGCCCTTGCCGATGTGCCAGGGTAGGTTCTGTGCTGCTTCCAGCACAGGGGCGGAGACTTGCGCAACCGTTTGATAGAATTGAGCAGGAAACGGGGAGGGGTGGAGGAGTGGGAGAGGGCGCGTGCGCGCGGGCTTAGCACGGACGAACAGCAGCTTCAATCATGCGATAACGACCGCGCGTAATATGTTCGATGCTCGTACGTAGGCGCAGTGCACGTATTTTCACGGCAGTTCTCTCTCCTGTTGTTTCTGTCCCCCTTCTGTTCAGCTTCCTCAGAAGTCGTCGTCGTAATGATCTTCGCCTCTGCCCGCCTCCTCTTCCCCCCTTCTCTTCTGAGGACAGCACAAGTCGTCCCCATCCCCAGCTAGGACCCTTCTCCTGACCTGGTGATCCATGGCTTGGGGAGGGGGGGTGTGTTGCCCTGGGGTTGTTGGGAGCTAAGAGACACTCATCCTTAACCAGGCCCTTCCCTGGATCACCAGGTCGGGAGTGGGTGTCTTGGCTTCGAGTGGGGGTGTGTTGTGCTGTCCTCATCCTCCTTGTCCCTCCTTGTTTTCACCCCTATCTCACTCCTCCGTGGTGCTCAGTCGCCCTGGCCCCCGCGAGGTCGCTTTCCCCGGCGCGCTCACCCCCCCGATCGACATCGGGGCCGTTCAAGACGGCGAAGGGGCGCGCCGCCGCTTGCGCCCCTTCGCGGAGCAGAGGGAAGAAGCGGGTAGATGATTGAGATGGGGACGAGGGGGCGGAGAACGATCATCCTCATCACTGGCGTCATCATCATCATCATCATCATCATCATCATCATCATCATCATCATCATCATCATCATCATCATCATTATCATCATTATCATCATCATCATCACCAGCATCATCAGCATCATCATCAGTATCATCAGCATCATCAGCAGCATCAGCATCATCAGCATCAGCATCAGCATCAGCATCAGCATCAGCATCATCATCAGCATCGGCATCGTCATCATCATCACCACTACCATCATCATCATCATCATCACCCGCATCTTTACCAATTTGCCGTCACCAGCGCCATCACCATCATCATCGCCACAGTGTACCATCAGCACCGCCATGTACACTATCATCAGCATCGACATCATAAGCATCATCATCGCCATCGCCGACGTCATGGCCATCGTCATCGTCATAATCAAGCTCCTCCTCTCTTACCCTCCTCCCCCACCTCCCCTTCCTCTTTCCTCTCCTCCTCCCCTCCTAATCGAACGGTAGCATTCTCACTGCTCTTGCCTTCTTTGCCTTGTTCAATCTTGTCCGTTTTCCCGCTGTCATTTGGTCCCAGGTAGCCGCCCGTGCACCTGTGCCCGTGTTAGACGCCTATTAACCGTATTTTCTGCACCCGCAGGAAAGGTGCCCTTTGTCGTATCATCCGTTTTCATAATTGGTAGCGGGGCTTCGGTTCCCTTTCGTTACCTCTCGCCGCCATGGCCCGCGTGGTTCCTCCGCCAGTCTCTTGCTCGCCTACTTGTACCCCTATCATCCTCACTGTGTTCGGCAAGAGTGCTTCGAGTGCTTTTGCTTTCTGTGTTCATGATCCTCGTGCCATCTAAGTCGGACAACAAGGACACCTACCACTACAAGGGCATCATCAACCACCTCAAAGAGCGCGGCGCCAACCGCCGCTGATTGCCTCTCTCCCGGGGCGTGCTTCAACTATGATGGAGGCGCTCTCGGAACTACAGGACTTGTCCTCGGCTGTAGATACACATCGGCTCGAAAATCTGCTGCGGGAGCCCTGGGATATGCAGGCGCATCAGGGTTCGGATTAGAGTGATAATTCGGTGCGATATAGGACAACTATGTCATCTCTTCAAGGGCGGTGAAACGGGTCTGGGACTACCTGTCTTCGATGTTGTGTTGGTGAAGGACGTATCGCCACCCGCCGGTTCCCTCCCGTCAGGCAAGGCGAGATCCCCATGCGCACTCCTCTGGACTATCGTGCAGCTGGCGGCGCCCAGTGAAGTGGCGACGCGACGCGCGAGTGGCGTGTCCGCGACTATGTTGCGGAATGTTCGGGACGCGGCGAACGTGGCGACGACGCTACGCTCGAACGGCGCACTCGCAACAGTGGTGTGGGATGCCCCGAGTGCGGTGACAGCCGCAACGACGCGACGTAAGATAACGCCCAATGCGCTCACGAAGAGGAAAACATTCGGGGCTGGCACCCGCGGCGGCTCCGAGGCTCACGGGCGGAGCCACGCCGTCGGTGCTCCCCTGGTCTCCAGCACCTATAGAGGGACCTCCACTCTGGGTGGGAGGCCGTCGGGGTTGGCGCGCGTGCCCCAGCATTGTTTCCTCCATCTCTCTGAGGGCCCAGGAGGCCAGGCTCCAGGTTGGCGCAGGCAGTTCGTTAGTTTGCGCTTGTCGCGCTGGACCAGCTTGACATGCTCGGGCGATTCGGGTGTTGCGCGTAGTGATATCTCGCGCAGTCGGAAATGGAGGTGTCGTTTGCGACGGCGTCGACCTGCCCCGCGAGGTTGGTTGTGGCAGGTCCTGGTGTGGATAGCCAGCCGCGCGCCGAAACATTGGGGGCGGACGGGGCCAGGGGTGCCTGAGAGAGTGGGCCAGGGGTGCCTGAACCAGAGGGTGCGCGACAAGGGTTTCAACGCGGGCTCGCATTCTGTTGACTTCCAGTGGCGTGGAGATGTTTGGCGACCTTCTGGTCGGCATCCGAAAGTCTCGCCGGAGCTCGACTTCGGCGCGGAGGCTTGCCATCCGCGCGACGTCGCTGTGCCGGGGCCCGCCCGCTCCGGCGTTCGGCCCCCGCAGCCAGAGAAGTGGCGGCGGTCGGCTCGAACAGGGGGCTTAGCAGGTGCGTTCTGATTTTGTTGCCGTGTCCGCGTGCGGGTCTGGCAGTTTGGCCCCGGCGGCCCAGGGGGCCGCGGCGAGGCCGGCCTCGCGAGCGAGGTGTCCCGCGAGCGCCTGGCAGCATGGGGCAGGTGGCTCGTCTCCGGGGCCGCGGTTGGCGTGCGTTCATGGAGATGTGAGGCGCCAGCGGATGGCCGCGATGTCACGGTGGAGGGGGCAGTTGTTGCTTCCTTCTCTCTGCAGGCCCAAACAGCTGGGCTCTAGGTCGACGCGGGCAGTTCAACTGTCTGCGCTCGTCGATCGCGAGGGGCCCGCTTGACGTCTCCCGGCGATTCGGGCGTTGCGCACAGTGGCGTATCGTGTTTGTAAGCCGAGGTGTCGTTCGTGACAGCGCAGCCCTGCCCCGCGTGGTTGGTTGTCGCGCGCCGAAGCGCCGGGGGCGGACGGGGCCAGGGGTGCCCGAGCAAGTTGGCAGGCTCAGTCCTAGACCAAAGGGTGCGCGAGAAGGTCCTCATAGCGGGCGCGCGTTGCGTCTTCTGTCTTCCAGTGACGTGGAGATGTTCGGCAAATTTCTCTGGCCAGCTGCCTCGCCCGCGTGGGCGCGGGCGGCGGCGGCGGCGGCGCGCGGCGCCTCCGCGCCCGGGGGCCCGAGCAGCTATCTCGGTGTCTTTCGGGCGCGCGGCGCGGGGGGTGATGATGTGGTCAGTGGCGACTTCGAGCTTCAGCGAGTTCCGCCAGGCGGCCCGCGTCTCATCTCGTCTCACTGGCGTGGGCGGAGACTGTGCGGGCGAGCGGCCGCTGGCTGTTCTCGAATAGGGAAGTGATATCAACGGCGGCCCGGTGGCACCGATGGCCTTCCCGACGCGCGGTCTGGCCGAATGTTTGGGCTCATTGGGCGACGGGGGGGCGCGCCTCGGCAATCTCTCGACGTCCGCAGGGGCGCGCGGATGACATCCTCGCGCGTTTCGACGTCCTCCGCAACCGCGCCCAGCCAGCTGGTCAATTCAGTATTGTCTACGCGGGTCTCAGCTTCCTCCTCCTGGTTCGCCGGGCAATATCGCCTCGGCGGTTCGCTTGGGCCAGCGGCGAACCTTCCTCGCAGGTGCGCCCGCGCGAGATCAGGCTCAGAGTGTCTATGGCGCTGCGGCCGGATCGGGCGGTGGCGGCCTGGGCCCATCGGCGCTGGGGGCGACGCCGAGCCCGCCTGCGCCAGCGTCGCCAGCGAAGGAGGCGTTCCCGGCAGCTGCCGTCGACTCGGGCGCTGACGCCGACGCCATCAGCTCTTGCGGCGAAGGAGAGGGCCGCCGACGACCCCGAGTTACGCGATGTTCCGGTGGAGCAGCGCGGCGCGCACTTGGCCTGGGCTGGCGGGCGCGCCGAATCACGATGGCGTCGCTTCGTCGACGGAAGGCCCGCGCGCAGCGCCCAGGAGGTCATTGAGGGGAAAGGCAGAAGGCGGCGGCGTAGGCTACCGAGCCTGCGCGGCCGACATGTCCGAACGTGACTTCTGAGAGACCTTCGCGGGCTTCGGGGTTGGCGGCGGGAAGCGGCGAGGGGGGTCCAGGGCCATAGGCGTGGGTTCAGGCCGTCGAGGCAGCCCTGTGGGCCCCGACGGGGTGCGATTCAAGTGCCTCGGGTGTGACTATGAGGAACGCTCCGTTCGCGACTGCCCCCTGCGCCGCGTCCAAGGGCGCGCTCTCTTCCTCGACGCCTGCGCCCCGTCGCCAGCGGCGTTCGCGCCGCTATCGACTTTGGGGCAGCGAGAGCCGTCCGGCCTCGCTGAGCAGCGGCGCCCGGCGAACGCGCATGCGGTTTGGATACTCGGGGGCTCCGCCAGCCGTGGACAGACTCTGTCTGCGGGTCCTGGCGCGAGTGGCCCACGCGGGGAGTTGATTTCTGGAGCGGCGGACGGCCTGCGCCGGCATCGGGGGCGCCGCGGCCGGCAGTTGCAGCTGCTGCGCCTACTTCGTCGCCCGACGGTTTATGGCGACATCTTGGCCGCGCGCAGTGGCCAGGCTGGGTCGGCGCGGCATCCTCGTCGTCGTCGCCCGCCCCCCGCGACGCCGAGCTACGGCGACTGCGACGGGAGATGGGCGATCTCGTGGGCCGCGTGCAAGTCTCTGCTGAGCCGCCGGGATGCGTGATTGCGTGGCGGACTCGCGCGGCCGCGGCGGGGGGGCCAGCGGCGGCGCCCGCGGCGCCGACGGCTCCAGCTGCGCCGCCTGCGCCGCCGCAGTGGGCGCGAGTTGGCGCATTCCCTTCGGGGCAGAACCAGGGGCGCGACTGGCTGTGCGGCCTCCGCGCGCAGGCGCAGCCCCCGCGCCGCCAGCTGTCGACGTGCGGCTGCCGAGCTGGACCTGCGTGCCGTCGGTGGCGTCGCTCGGTCGGCATCGGCGCGCCGCGCGGATCGAGATCCATTTGGCCGACGCAGTCGGCGCCGGCTCGCGCCGCCTCCAATGCCAGGCACTCCCTCTGGACTGGCCATTTGCAGCGCAGACAAGCCAGTGGGTGTGGGTCACTCACTTGGGGGAGTGGACATGTGGTTTGCCGGCCGCGAGGCCTGGGTCTCCAGCGGCAATCCGTCCGAGCGCAGCGTGCGTGCCATTTTCGATTGCGCCCGGCGACGACGCCTCGACGAGCTCCACGGCGCACAGCTAGCACTGGAGCTACTGCGACAGCGGGCAAACCAGCGGCGCCAAGCCGCGCGGAGTTGTGCAGAGACGCCGACTAACTCTCTTTCATCGCCAGCTGCTGCGCCGGCTGCATCTCCCAGAAATGTTGTTTTCAACGACGACGATAGGGGGTGCCCCGTCTGACTCGAGGCCCGCGTTAGTTGGGCGACTACAGTGCCGACGCATCCTGCGCCGCGCCTGCCGCCTGCTGCTCGTGCATCGGCGTGGCCCCAACATGCTTATGCTATATGTGCGTCGCCCCCCCAGGGGCGACGCGCGCGCCGTGAAATCTTATAGTATATGTGTCGTGGCGGGTGCTTTCTGGCGTCGCCACTCGGGAAACGATGTGCTACGATATGGGCGTGCTATATATATATATATGTATATGTATATATATATATATATATATATATAGATTCGGGTCGGGCGCGCGCGTCTAAGGGGACATGTAGTATTGGTATGTCTCTGTGCGCCCCGCGTGCGCAACGCGGACGCCAGCTTGGTCTTGCTCCCTGGCGTGCCGCGGACCAGCCGACGACGTCGACGACTTCCGACGACTTCTCAGGCATGTGCCTGGCTACGCGTTCTTCGACGAGAGGGCCGAGCGCCTGCGCTGCGTCGGGCTGGGCACGGGCCGCGTGGGCGCGCCCCGAACCATCTCGATGGGACTCCTCGCCCAGGTCACGCGCTCACCAAGTGGGGCTCAGAGCTCGAGGTCGAGCGCGAGGCGTCCGGCAACTGCGTTGCTGGTGATTTCAATCTCGTACTCGCGTTGTCCGAGCGCGTTGATGATTTGAAGATCGCTAGACAAACGGATCACGTCGATAAGCTTGTCGGCCGCGTCGAGAGTGCCATCGGCACGATGAAATGGGACTGCGACGACTTCGCACCAACTGCGGTGTTCACCAGTGTCGCTGCGCCGACGGTGCCGCGACGTTCGACCAGCGCGAGTACATCGATACCCGTGTGCCGATCAGGCACGTCGGCGTCCGTTTTTGCGGCCATCGCCGTGGATCTTGTGCGCCCACCTTCCAAGCGCAGCGCGGCCGGACATCTATGGTGGTTATCGGACATGCTCCGCGCCGAGCAAATCAGTGACGTGTTTTGGTGTGTTTCTTGTGACATGAGGGCCCTTGGACGTGATGTGCGGGCAGCTCAAACACGACCGCCCCGCGGTCAGATCGTGCGATGAGAGGCGCAAGAAGACCGTGCCCACCTCCCGCCACACCGCCCTCAGACCTATTCTCGCGAACGCGAATCACTGAGCCATTATATATATATATATATAATATATATATATATATATTATATGTATATATATATATGTATATATATGTATATATATATAATATATATATATATATATATACACACCATGTTTTGTGTTTGTGGAGCAGCAGTTTTGGCGTGCAGCGCGTTCATCGTCTGTTTTTGTTCCTAAAATTGTCTGCTTCCCTCCCTTGTAAGCTTTTTAATGGGGGACCTAGTTCGTAGAAAACCTGTTCAGACTTGCCCCTTAACTCGTAAGGCGTCAGCCTGTTCCAGATTGCTTCAGGAGCTCTGCCGGGAGTAGTTGTCGCCCCTCTCGCGTGCCGTAAATAGGGTTTTTGGGCTTGGCACCCTCGGGGCCAAGGTGTTTTGGGGCGTCGCGAAGTCCGGCATCTCCTGGAGCTTGCCAGAATCAGGGTTTCTTTTCCTGCTGTAACTTTTTATGCGGCCTCGTTGGTTGCGGCACAGGCAGGTTCGTTTGAGCACCAGATTCGGACGGTAGCCTACTCATTCTTCTTCCCGCTGCCATTTGGGCCCGGGTAGCCGGCCGTGCACCCGTGCCTGTGTTAGACGCCCGTTAACGGTATCCTCTGCGCCCGCAGATCTGTAGCCGTTATCGTACCATCGGTTTCATCGTCTCCTCCTCCCCCCTTTTCCTCTTCGTGCTCCTCCTCCTCCTCCTCCTCCTCTCCCCACTTTCGTCGACCTCGCGAGCGAATCAGCCAGCCAGTCGGCCGCCCACCCCGCCAGCACCTGGGTGGACCACGTGGCCAGCCTGCTGTCCGAGCGCGCTTCGTGGGCGCCCCCCCCGCCCTGCCCGGCGGTGCGAGTCGGGGGCTGGCTCGCGGAGGGGTTGTAGGATGATGATGATGATGATGATGATGATGATGATGATGATGATGATGATGATGGTGATGATGATGATGATGATGATGATGGTGATGATGATGATGATGATGATGATGATGATGAGGATGCTGATGATGGTGATGCTGATGGTGCTGATGATTCTGCTGATGATGTTGATGATGATGATGATGATGATGATGATGATGATGATGATGATGATGATGATACTGGTGATGAGGCTGCTGATGATGGCGGTGATTGTGGTGATGATGATGGTGATGATGATGATGAGGGTGATGAGGGTGAGGAGGAGAAGGAGGAGGAAGAGGAGGAACATTAATGGGACGACGAGGAGGAAACGGAGGAAGAGGAATAATAGGATGATGGTGATGATGATGTTGATGATGTTGATGATGATGATGCTGATGCTGATGCTGCAAATGATGATGATGATGATGATGATGAGGATGAGGATGATGATGATGATGATGATGATGATGATGATGACGGTGATGATGATGATGATGATGATGATGATGATGATGATGATGATGATGATGATGATGATGATGCTGATCATGATGATGATGATGATGATGATGATGATGATGATGTGCTGATGATGATGATGTTGATGATGATGATGATGATGATGATGATGATGATGATGATGATGATGATGATGATGATGATGATGATGATGATGATGATGATGATGATGATGATGATGATGATGATGATGATGATGATGATGATGATGATGATGATGATGATGATGATGATGATGATGATGATGATGATGATGATGACGGTGATTCTGCTAATGCTGCTGATGCTGACGAGGAGGCGGAGGAGGAGAGGAGGCCACCTGAGCCAACTTGGAGTCATCTTGTAGTATCGGACGCCCTCTTGGAGCCATCTTGGACCAAAACTATCCCTCTGCCACCTCGCGCCCCCCCAAAAAACCTCAGTGAGGGGAGGGGAGGGTGTATCCCCCCGAAGGGAAGGAGGGGTTTTGGACAAGCTAGGTGCGCTCGCGTCATATCAGATGTCCTTCCCTTCCCTCCCATCCCTTACCATGGCGTAGATCTCCTCTCTTCGCACAGTCGGACGTCGTAGCATGGGATAGCATTTCATGGCATAGCATGGTGTTGAAGACCAACGCGTAGCATGACATAGCATTGCGTGGCGACGCCCCAAAGAGGGGGGGAGGGGCTTCTGCTGCCCAAAAAGTCAACCAGTCGACACCGAATTTGTAAGCACTTCCGATGGTTTTTTCGGGGGGGCATTTTTTAGATCTTGGGGCCTTTTAGGAAGGGTCGAAAGCCATGCCGTGGCATGGCACTGGAAATAATGACGCCAGCGCTGCAGCGGGAGCACCATTCGGAACGAGCGGAAGCGCGGAAATGAGGCCAGCGCTGCAGCGGGAGCACGATTCGGAACGAGCGGAAACCCGAAAATGAGGCCAGCGCTTCAGCGGGAGCAGCATGTTGAAAAAACTTGGGCGAAAACCCAGTTCCCGGGAATCCCGGGCATAAAAGCAGTCTGCGGATGGGGGCGGATAATTGCCGGACCTTCTTAGGTTAGAGAGGGGAGTAGTATTCATATTGTGTACCTGTAGAGGAAAGGGAGACATCGTTAGAGGGCTGGTGGGACTAAGTTTCCTCTCGCATGCTCCAGCGCGCGCCGCCGCAGCTGTCGCCGCCGCTGCCTCCCGCGCCACCGCTCGATCTGCGCGCGTCGCCGCCCTCGGGAGGCAGCCTTCGCGGAGGGGAGTGGGCGGAGGAGGGGAGCCGAGGGGGAGGGGCGGGGGAGCCATGGACGGCGACGCGGACGGGCAAGAGGGGCGTGGCCGCCTGTGGGGCACGTGGGTGCGCGGGGAGGGGGCGACTCGTTGGCGATCGCGGGCCAGGTTGGGGCCCGTCCTGCTCTTCCCCCCCCGGAGCGCTCCGCGAGGCCTCCGCGAGGAACCCCCGGGGGGCCAAGAGGGGACCCCAGAGAGGTCCCCAAGGGTGTGCAAGACGCCCAAGGCTCACGCCCATGGCAAGCTCCAAGCTGGCCCTGGGAGAGAGACCACCCCAGCTCCCAGGTATCCGCAAGGGCTTCGCCCCCATGCCGCCGGCCCCCATCTCTCAGAATGGGACTTGCCCGAGCTGTGTTGGGATGTCTGGACGCTGACGTGAAGCAATGCTGGGACTTCACGCGAGGGCCAATTTTAACTTACAAGGTTTACGTGGCGCGTTTTTTTTTTTTTGTTTTTTTTTTTTTTGGGGGGGGGTAATTTGCTATGGTTTATGGCTTCGGGGACGCGAATCTTTGATAACTTACTAGTGTTTGTGGCCTCGGGGATGCAAACATAAGGGTTTATGGCCTCGGGGGCTCAACTATTGTGCAATTTACAAGGATTATGACCTCGGGGACGCGAATCTGGTGTAATTTGCGAGGGTCTGTGGCCTCGGGGACGCAAGTATTGTGTAATTTCAAAGGGTTTGTGGCCCTGGGGGCGCGAATATGGTGTCATGTTTGTAAGTCTATGGTTTCGGGGGCGGGAATCTGATGTAATTTTCATGGGTTTATTGTCTCGGGGGCGCGAGTTTTGTGTAATTTACGAGGGCTTATGGTTTCTGGGACGCGAATATTCTGTAATGTGTAGGGGATTTAGGCTTCGGCGACGCGACTTTCGTGTAATTTAGAAAGGGTCTATGGCCTCGGGAACGAGAATATGGCGTAATTGAGTGAGGATTGTGGTTTCGGGGACGCGAATTCCATATATTTTTACGTGTCCCACGCCCCCCCAGGAATTCAGACAACGCGATCTGGGCGTGGTTAAAAAGCTGGTTTGGGGCTCCCCCCCCTCGCACGTTCAGCAACAGTTAACAGTAAGGAAGCAGAAAGCAGGACTGTAACAGTGGAAACTGGAAGCTGCAACTGGTACAGGGAGCTGCAATCCTCATCCTCGCAGCTTGGTGGCCCCGCAAGGGGGCCGGCGGATTGGCGTTTGCTAGCGAGAGGCCCCGGCCGTTTGTGAAGCAGCCCTGCCCTGTTCGATTCCTGCATTGGTTGCGTCTACGAAACATCTTGGCTTGTCGGCCTGCTTATTCTGAGGGTGTTTGTTTTTCTGCTCGGTGTCCCACTCCCAGTTGGACCGAGGTGGCATCGATGTGAGGCGCAGGGACGACGGGTGGAGGGGAGGCGAGGGATGGGGGCGCAGACGGGCAGGGGGAGGCGAGGGGAGGGGGCGCGGGAGGGCGGGGCAGTGCAGGGGACGGGGAGGTGGGGACCGAGCTCCTCGAGAATTCTCTTCCTCCCTCCTCCTCTTCCCTCCTCCCTCCTCATCCCTCCTTCTCTTCCTCCTCCTCCTCCTCCTCCTCCCCTCCTCCACCTTCTCCTCCTCCTCCTCCTCTTCCTCCTCCTCCTCCTCCTCCTCCTCCATCCTCCTCCTCCCCGAGCATCTCCTCTAGGCAGGAAGGGTCCAGCTCGGGTCGGTTCGGGCCAGTTCAGCCGCGTGCAGGTTCGGTTGTGCCGGTTCGGCTTCGGCGGCGGGGCGTTCTCAAAGGTTTTGGTATGGTCGTTCGGGTCGGTTCGGCCGGATCGGTTTGGTGGCCACAGAGCGATCTTGTTTCGGCCAGGCCGGTTCGGCATCCTAAATTCGGATGCAATTCTTGGAAGGTCATATTTGGCAGCGGTGTGGGTATATCCGTGGTTGAGAATCGGCTCAATCCGGCATAATCCCGCTCAACTCCATTTGATCCCGTTCCATATGGCACTGTCAGGATTGATCCTGGGCTCAATCCGGCCTGATCCGGCCCAGTGGCCATTTCACAGGGCTCAGCAGTCCATAGTTCCTGACCCTTCTCACGCCGGCCACCCATGAGTTGCTTCCTAACCTCCTCTTCGAGAATGCTCCTCCTCCTCCTCCTCCTCCTCCTCCCCTCCTCCACCTCCTCCTCCTCCTCCTCCTCCTCCTCCTCCTCCTCGAGGGGGCGAGGGGAGGACGGCGAGGCGAGCGGCGAGGCCGAGCCTGGAGGGGAGCCGCTCCCCCCGCGTGCCCCCCCGGGCAGTCGCCCCCGCTCTGCCACGACGGCAGCCGGCCCTCCACCGTCAGCACGCGGCCGCCCTCGACGTCCGCGAGGGCGAGGCCGACGCGGGCGGCGGGGGGAGAGGGGCGCTGGGCAGGCCGGCCAGAGCTGGGGGAGCTACTCCAAATCTCATAATACCCAGACCCCCTCGAGTAATGAAAAATCATGACGGGAGATTTGTCCTAATTTTCGGCCCTTGGAGGCCCTAACCGGCCCTCGGGACTGTCAAAAAACGACTCAGGATGAAAAACCGGTCCCGGGGAACGGGTCGAGATCTCTGGGGTCGACGTAATGAAAAAATCATGACGTCGGGGGTCTGGGTACGGGGGGGGGGTCAAAAAAGTGTTCGACGGCCGGTCTGGGACCCCCCCCCCGACAGGTGCAACCGCGCCAGAATCCGGACCCCCCCCCAGAAGCATCGTAGGACGTTTCGATCTGGACCCCCCCCAAAGAGGAGCGTCTGGGCATGCATTTTGGGACCCCCCCGAGAAAACGGCGACGACGACGCCGGTGACGACGCCGCCGACGCCGCCGACAATTGTGTTTGACGAAGCCCGTTAGACCCCCCCAAAAGCAGACCCCCCCCATTGTTATGAGATCCGGAGTATACAGTCTTTCCCGGAGATTTGGGCGTTGCCGTGTTTCCTCTCACTGAGCGTTCCCGTCGCCTGGCTTCGGGCCTTGGGGCCACAGCACGGATCGGTGCGGCTCGAGGAGGGTAGCAGAAGGGTGGGGTTCGGGGTGTTATTTGCCGCGATGCTTTTTTCTTGCAACGCAGGATGGCCTCTCCTCCACTCCCCTCCCCTCTCCTCTCCACCCTCTCCTCTCCCCTCCCCTCCCCCCTCTTCACTCTGAGTAGCAAGTGGGAGGGTTGTTGCATGTTAGCAAGCATGGTAGAAGGGATGCAAGACAAAAGTCATGATGTGTACTGTTGCATCTGTGGCTCAAGTACGAAATAATCGAGTGTGGTATCCCATTCTCGCCAGCCATAACAATGTCGGTCTTGTCTTGCTCCTTTGGGCTTGGCTTCTGGACCTTGCTAGTTGGAGCATCGGCGTCATCGAGTTCGTGGGAGCAGACTGTCAGACATCTACGCACTACCCCCTCATCCACTCGGAAGAGGTACTACGGACCGGAGACGACGCTCGAGCTCAGGTTCTGTTCATCCCTAACAGTTGGCACCATGGCAGTCAACGCTACACATGATAGTGGTAACGGACGGCTTCCACTGGATTGTGTCACTCGTTCACCACCACTAGGATGGGTCACTGGTATCACATGGTATTGTATTAGGAGTTACGCGCACCTTCTTGAATTATGGTGGCTTCAAACTGATCTTCTGGAGGCCCAGTGGGGCCCAGCAGTGTGTGGTCGGCTTCGAGGGAAGGTCTCCCAGTTCGCGATGGTCTTGAGGCAGCAGCGGTACGATGCAAACACGGGTCAGGTCGCAGTTTTGGAGGCGCCGGAGTTTTTCGCGGACCCAGCCAACGAGGCACAGCACCTCGGAGCATTCATGATTCCAGCGCAGGGGAGCGGCGCAAAGTTTTTGTTGCGTCGTATTCTACAGAAGTCAACGACGGACAGGGAGGATGTGCAGGGGGACGTGCTTGCGGCATTGTTGGAGTTAGTTCGAGGCAACAGCGAGCTCGGCGACTGTCTGGCGCTCTATGCTTTAGCCCTCTCAGACTCGGCGTCTCAGAGTGGTTAGCAAGTGAATGACACTGCGGAGACCTACTTCCTTCTTCGAGGAGCGCAACTGTCTGAGCGACAGCACATCGATTCACAGCTTCGAGTTGATGGTGACCTCTTTAAGTATGCGGCGGAACGACGATAGGGCACCATAATGTTCGGCGATCGCCACGCAGCTAAATCTTCCACTCTTCGTGACAAGGCTGGAGTGTATCACACTGGTGGTAGTAGCTCTTCTTGGTAATATCAGGGTTCTTCATGATTTGAATATTTGTGCAGACGTGTGGTTGGCACATGATAGTGATTCTTGGTGGTATGACGTGAACTATTGGAGAAATCAAGAGTGGTCTGAACCAGAACAAGCAGCTGACGCACAACAAGACACTGGAGAGTTTTGTGGCAAAAGCTCCGCCAGAGGGACCAAAGTGGCATTCCACTTCTGACGGCCTTCCTTCTGGAAGCCAGCTCCGGCTGGCGATCGCGGATTTCAGAGTCTGACCAAGGTGATAATGAAGGCAAGAGGACTTACTCGACACACTACGGCAATTATGGCCAGAAAGACTACAACCAGCCATCGGAAAGTAAAGGCACAGGCAAGGCCTCCGAGGGCAACTGCGAGGGCAAGCGCAACTCCAGCCTCAAAGGCAACGGGAAAGGTCGAGGCAAAGGCTATCGATTTCGCAGTGGAGGCATCTTTTCTAAGGTGGACTTGTTCAGCTCGGAGGGGAAGGGGGTCGACCATATGAAGATGGATATATCGATGGTGGAGACACCTCATGGTACGAATGCGAGGTGTATGTTGGGTTTTAGCAGCAAGCTTCTTGCGCAATCTGTTTCGAGCGCGCCAGCAACCCATGCATACTCAGGCACCTCTCTGGCGCCAGATGCTTCCGATCCGTGGGGAGCTGCTGGAACGAGCAGCAGCGACCCGATGGCAGCGCCACCTGCGGAGCACTCCAGTTCCCATCAGTGGCCACACCTGGTATCTCGAGATTATATATCGTCGCGTCAGGCCTCGTTTCCAGCTCGGCCGAACCGTACGCCTGCTCCGGGCAGGACTTCAAGGCAGCTGCCTGAGTTCAACTCTGGCAGTCTCGTGGCCCGGCAACGTCAGATGCAGGAGATCAGCATCGAGGGCGTCGGGGGCCTGGGAGCTCAGAGTTTGGGTTTGAGACCGTCGAGTTCGGCAGTTCGCTCTGCAAGAGGCGCAAGTTCTGTGGCCAGGGCAGCTCTCTTCACAGCGACGATGTTCTCAGTTTTGCCGCGCGCGAGTAAGCGATGTTGCTGGTCGGCTCTCCCATTTCTTCTTGGCGTCAAACGTGGGCTCGCCCTGCAGACTGCCGCGAGTTTCGCGTGGTGCGAGGGCGTCCAACGCACTGGGTGCTCGCGGGCACCCGGGCAGCCAAAGCTATCGCGGGTGCTGGCGCCGCGGAGGACTGCGTCGCTGGCGCCCTTTTCAAGTTCGGCAGTTCCATCGGGTCAGTCCATCGGGCGGCAGGTTCGCTGGCATCGGGGGCCGACAAGAAAGGAATAAAGGGTTGGCAGAGACACCTCTAGGCATTCCGCTTCCAAGAGTTGCTGAAGTTGCCATCGACCTGGAGTTGCTGGGCGATCTGGGATCGCAGTGTCCTGGACAATTGCCGCTCAGCGTTATTCTGCGAATGTGATCTTCAATGTACTTGTGGAGTTCTTCAAGAAGGAGATGGTATCATTTTTTTCGAATCCATGCCGCGGACATTCTTCGTGGAGCTGTATCTAGCAGACTCATGTCGTTGCCCGCTGTTCATTCTTAGTTTCGAGACGTGCGATTGGCCTGAGCGTCGCAAGTTACGCAAGACAAGCAAGCATTAGTTCGGCGAGGATTTGAATTCTCGAACATCTGTAGACGTGGGCGCTGGCTACCTGGCACTCGTGACTACAGCGTCAGGGATAGAGTGCGGAAGTGGGTTCGATTCTGAAGATGGATGCATCATGTCGAGTCAATGTAGCACGACTGCTAGCTCCAGTTCTCTTTCGAGAGTTTCCGACCATGTCGACTTCGACGCCGTCTCTGACGACGACGTCGACGACTGCGTTGTCTGCGCCGCTGGCGAGGGCGATTCCGGAACATCATAGTAGTTTTGAAGTCCACATCTGCACCGCCATTTCAACGCCAGGCTTGGCACTGTGTGCGTCGGAGCGCATTTTGCCTGGCCTGGATGTCTGTGCAAGTCCCTGTGCGCACTTCAGATATTTGGCTTCAGCAGTGGCGCATCAAACGGAAGACGAACGCGGATAAGTGTTGCTCCAGCGTGCCCGGAGAGTTGCAGCGGCGCAGACGTACCTATGATCACTCCAGCAGTGGCCTTGGAATGGCTACAACTTGTGCTGCCGCATGCATCATGCCACGAGATAGGTCACGGCTTGAACTTTCAGGAATGTGCTCAGGATCAGCGCGGCTTCCATTTGCAATCTTGCGCGCTCGATTGCAGGCGGGAATCCCAGTTGGTCAACGGTGCGGCTGGAGCGCGCTCTCATTGAAAATCGACGTATCCATGGTGATCAATAGCAATCTCAACATGCGTCGTCGCCGTGGCCGGCGGCGAGCGCGACGTCGGAGGCAGGGGCGGAGGCTCGCGCCCGAAGAGCAGCACGAACAGGACTTGAATGGATTACCTGCCCACGCAAGCAGGTCTTTGAAGCCGAGGAAAGGAGCGAGTTCATTCTGGAGACACATCATGGTTTGCAACTTCTCCGCGGGCCGCCGATTTTCATGTGCGCATGGAGACAAGAGAACGACATCGGCAGTGCTTGATCAATCTCAGCATGGCATCAAAGATGTTGACAGCAGCGGACTTCCCGGTTGCAGGTTCAGAGATGCCATGGCTCCCGCATGGTCTGTTGTTGGACTCCTAGCAGGGGCCCCGCCTGGATGTTCCTCTTCGCTGGTGGCGCCTTCGCCTGCAGTGGCGCTGGCAGCAGTGCCGCTGCCGCCTGACGGACCTCGACCGCGTGGGGGTGGCCAGGCGCCACCTCCAGCACCAGTTCCCGCGCCAGTGTTTCCACCGCCTGTTCTTTCAGCTCCGGCTCCCGAGGGGCCGCGGACATCGAGCGGCAATGATTCGGCGGCAGCGTCAGCTCCAGCGCTTTCTTAGCGGAATCAAGGGCCGCCCGCAGCGCCCGCTTCGTCGCTTGACGGAGCTGAACCAGTCGAAGGGCGCCAGAGATTGTGGACCTGCCGGACTACGTCAGGACGCCCGCGCCAACAGTTCGAGGCTCCTAGATCCAGTGCGAAGGAGGCTCAGAAGTTGTTGATGGGGCCGCGCTGCAGGATGCGCCACATGCCCGGGGGCGAGATGGCCATCTTCCGCGTGCGAGGCAAGTTTCCGGACCGCGATCTCGGCTTCGTGCTGCCGCAAGATTTGCGCGGGGTGGAGTCGGACACTCGCGAGGCCGAAGTCTGCTGGGGACCGTTTTGGCGACGTGTTTCACTCGCCGAGTTTTGATGGATAGCTCTTTCCTGCGCGGCAGAATGTGCGTTATGTTTGTCCATGGGGCGATTCGTGGGTCTTGTGGCGGGTTTCTGGCGGCGAGCGAAGCAGATTCCTGGCGCCCACTACTACTGGTATGCTGGGCGCGATGCCTCGGGCTTCCAGGTGTTTGGGTTTCGGATCGAGAAGAGCTGCGGCTGGGGGCCTCGTGGGCAAGGCATGTGAACTCTATGGCGTCGAGCGAGATCCTCAAGGATCTGAAGGACACGCGCGCGTTGAACATGCACAAAGACGCCTCGGTGCATGATCGAGGCAAGCGCAAGGGTCAATATTTTTGTCAGTGAAGCATGCTTGTGTTCGAACTGTGTGCTGGCCAACTGAAGCCTTGCCCCAAATCGAGCGTGCTAAACCGCGTGCTTTTCATCGTCGTGACAACTGTTCGGTCTCGGCGGCACGCGACGCCACTCTTGGCCAGTCGGGTCCCATCGAGTCGCAGATGTGTTCCCGATTTACTGTTGGGGAGGCGCTCGTCCCAGCGTGTATCGAACGTGCCGCCAACGCGGGGCCTCAGCAGTCCTCGCACGACATGCTGAAGCAGATCGAGGAGCGCGTGCTTGGGCAGGTCTGTGCCTATGGGCGACAGTGGGACCAGGGTACGGTGTATCAATGTACCTGAAGACCTGGCAGAGCGACCTCCTCGTGTCTTGCAAGACCGCAATCGGGCATTCAAGTAATTGCTCAATCTGGGCATCGGCAGGATTCAGTCTGGACGTGGAACTCGTCAAGCTGATCCTTTACCTAGTGTGACTATGGGCGTCCCATGCAGTGGGCGCAGCAGTTGCGAGACCAGTGCGCCATCGCAGACGTGCGTCCTGGTGCTGAGACTTCACTGGCTTCTCGTTGCAGTCTTGCTGATCGATGCTTTCTGATCGCGGTCCAGATTGCAGCGCCGGATTATTTCAAAGAGGAAAAGCTCGTCCTTATCTCAGTCCTCCTGTGGGGCCCATCATCGGTTCCTTGGGCGCTGGCGCTTTTCGACGACGACGGGGGCCCAGTCTGCGTGCCGAGTTCGCCGCGGCAGCCGCCGCCTGCGTCGCTTGGTGGACCTCCAGCAGCAGACGTTCCACATCGAGGGCTGCTTGCGCCTGACGACGACGCACTCGCGCCGCCCTCGTTGACGTGCAGTCCAGATCAGAGCATGGAGCAGCAGGCGCCTTCGCCGCCGCCTGCGCCTCCACCGGCGCCAGCAGCAGCAAAAATGCGAGTTTGAGTTCCGCCTGACCTGGATCAATCGAGATCGAGGCTGGCGTCTCCCAAGGCATCGGCTACCTCGCAGTCGCCAATTCAGCCTCCCAATGGTCCTCCGTCGCCTGACGCAGCCAAGGCGCAGCTCCTTGGGCCGCCTGACTTGAGATCTCGGTCTCGAGTGTACCTGCGAGATGTTGAACCTCTCGCTGGACATCATCCACCAGTGAAGATGCAGATCTCAGAGACATCGATCCATGGGAAGAAGGACGCACCAAGGCCTTCTCTTCCGACGGCGCAGGGGACATCAAATTCTGCAAGATCTTCTTCACGGCTGGACATGCCAATAACAATGATATGCCCGAAGGAGAAGGCGACGGCACTTCCGCGGCTGGCCCCACCTCGCGAAATTAAGAAGACATCGCCAGATGGCGAATTGAGTGACCGATCGAGGACTCGGGGTGAGAATTGGAAAGAGGGGATCGACAACATACCTCAGAAGAAATTGTTCGACCCTGAGTTACCAGTGGCATCGGTGGGGCAACCGAGCGGAGAACAACAAGGTCGTGAATCAGCTCTGCGCTACTTCTAGACACCTCCATGTCCAGCTGCTCAACAGCTTGGCAATGAGGATAAATGGGCTCGATGTGGACCGTCGCCGACATCACTGGCAGAGCCTGCGCTTTTAGTGCCAGCTGAAGAGGCTGAAATACTTGATGCAGGACAGACTGCGAACGCTACCTCGCCAGTTCCAGTGGTGGACACGGCAGAGGCGTCTCCAGAACAGGATGCTTAAGCTAATGTCGAGTATCCTGATAGAGCGCTAGATGCTACTCTGGAGTGGCCGCCGTGAGCAGCGGGCATCGCCGCCGAAGATCTTTCAAGTTCGTTAGGAGATACATTGCCGCGTGCAGAATCAGAGAGCCGATTCTCGGTTGCCCCCCTCGTGGTGCCAATGCTGCGCCGAGATTTCCAAGATTAGTGATGTCGCAGCAGCGCGTCAATATGATGACTTGGATGCCGTGGCTCATGCGGCTGAGGCTGCCGGCAGCGCTTAAAATTTGTTACTTTCAAGACTAGCAAGGCCAGCGGCATGGGCGGCAGCGGGTGCCCTTGTTTTCCCAGGGGCGTGGCAGAAGGAGACATGTTTCTGGTGTGATATCCTTCGGGGTGAATGCTCCCAGACACTTGCGAATCTGTCTTGGTGGATGCAGGCATTTCTCACAACTGGAAGTTTGTCGAGAAAGGGTGACCGCGGGAATGCCAATCTGCGGTTGCAAATGATGCGTTTACTTTTGACAAAGCAGGCAATGGCGTTCGCGCCGTCGATGCTGTGCGGGCCCGCCCGCGGGCAACTCTCGGATGTGTTGGCGAGCCGTCGTCGGCGACCAGCTCGAAGGTGTGCGTCGGCATTCTTCGACGGCATCAGCACTATCGCGCAGACTGGCCGCGACTCTTGGAGCTCGGTTCTCCCGGGGGCGCGAGCAGAAGAAGCGGGGGCGCGCGAGCAGACGCGCGCGGGCAATTTAACTTCAACCGCCCGGGTAATTTTCGAAGGTACGTCGTTTATTGGACGTCGCAAGTGTAGGAGACATTTTTGTGTGTGTGTGCTGATTCTCAACGAAACAATGTCTGGTTTGGTAGATTTACCCATCCTGTTTCAAATGGCTCTGCCGCCGTTCCCGCTGGGCGAGCTCGAGGTTTACAGGTCTCTACTTGGCGGCAACTTGCCATGCGTGTTTGGCGAAACGAAGGGGCTGGCATGTTTCGCCGTCTTTCATGTGAATGATTTGTTGGTTCTGGCACCGACGGTGATTCTTCAATGGGCGCAGCAGCGAGTTGATCGTATCCTGGCAAGATGACACGTCATGCTCGGTTTCCCACATGGCGCGCGTGGCGTGGAATTGCCCAGGGATCGAGATCTGGAGATCTTTCTTCACCAGAAGCCGTGCCTGAATCGACTGAAGCCATCACCTGAGTCGAAGAGACTGCGGACATGGCGGAGCTCTGCGGTAAAGATCATCACTCATGTCGCTCGTCTGCAGTTGAAGATGGGGATGACGAGTCCGTAGAGTATCCATGGGGAGCAGCTGAATGTGGTTTTCAAGGCAGCTCCTGCAATGCAGGAGATCAATGGGCTGTGCTACAGGTATCTAGGACAACAGCGGCGTCTAGTTCATGCCGTCGAAAGTGGGCATCATGCGAGCGGCAGTTGGTATCTCCAAGGTGCGCGCCGTATTCTACTTGCTCGAGATCAAGCAGCAGTCCAGCACGGCGAGCAATCGACTTCTTTGGCCTGGCATGCCCACTCATCCGCAGTTTAAAACGGGGACTTGGCCTATTTCACGTTCCGGAGGCACTTCTGGCAGTTTCTTGAGCGGCCATGGCGAATCTCATTGGTTCAAGTTTTACTGAATTGGAACGCTCTCTGGACGATCGCTTTCGGCAAGATATTTATTTGAAGTTCACATGGGATCCCAACATATGAAAGGGCGTGTTCTACGGCTGCTGGCGGAAAGCCGGGGGGGTCTACTGCCGGTTCGAACCCTTGCCCGCTCCGGAAAACCGGGGGTGGTCGCTACGGGTTCGAACCCCCCCTCCAGTCCATCATGAAAAGGGGGGGTCGCTGCCATCTCGACCCCCCCCTCTCGGAAAACCGGGGGGGCCACTGCCGGTTCGAACCCTCTCCGTTCGAAAACCGGGGGGGTGGTGCGGACAGTGGTGGGGGCGGTGGTGGTGGGCACAGTGGTGAGGGGGCAGCGGGACAGTGGTGGGGACAGGGGGACAGTGGTGGGGACGGTAGTGGTGGGGACAGTGGTGAAGGCGGTGGTGAGGACAGTGGTGTAACAGTAGCACGGCGGGGACAGTGGTGGGGACAGTGGGGACAGTTGGACAGCGATGGGGACACTGAGGATGCTGGGGCCACACAGTCGGACAACGGCGGGGACAGTGGGACAGTAGTGGGTACAGTGGGGACAGTGGGACAGTGGTGGGGACCGTGGGGAAAGTGGGGAGAGTGGGACCGTGGTGGCACAATGGTGGGGAGAGTGGGGACATTAACACACTGGTGGGGGCACTGGTGGGGACAGCGGGGACAATGGTGGGAACAGTCGGGACAGTGGGACAGTGGTGGGGACGGTAGTGGTGGGGACAGTGGTGTGGGGACAGTGGGAATGTGGTGGAAACAGTGGGACAGTGGAGGGTACAGTGGTGGTGGGGACAGTGTTGAGGGCGGTGGCCAGGACGGCGGTGGGACAATCGGACAGAGGTACAGTGGGGACAGTGATGGGGACTGGGGACAGAAGTCGGGCAGTGGTTAGGGCCGTGGAGGAACTGGGAAGAGTGGGACCGTGGAGGGAACAGTGGTGGGGACAGTAGGGACAGTGCGACAGTGGTGGGGGCACTGGTGGGGACAGTAGGGACGGTGGTGGAACCAGTGGGGACAGTGGTGGTGAGGACAGTGGTGCTGGGGACAGCAGTGGGGGATGTGGTGCGGACGGTGGTAGGGACCGGGAGGTGTTTGCGGGGAGGGGTTCGAATCGGTAGTGACCCCCCCCCGGTTTTCGAGGAGGAGGGCGGGGGGGGTTCGAACCGGTAATGACCCCCGCGGTTTTCGAAGGGAAGAGGTGGGGGGTTCGAACCGGTACTGATCCACCCCCGGTTTTCCGATGGGGGGGGGGGTCTTCGAACCGGTAGTGACCCCCCCCCGGTTTTCTGGAGGGCGGGGGGGGGTAGGGGGGGGGCGTTTGCCAGGGGAAGCGGGGGGAGGGGGGTGGGGGGGGGGTTCCAGCACGGGGTGGGGGGATTTTCGTGGGGGGGGGGACCCCCGGGTTCCGGTGGAAGAGGGGGGGGAATTTTCCACAGTAAAGCGGCGGTGGATCACGTTCTCTCCAAAATATTGTGCTTCTGGACATTTGCACGGATACACAGCACTTTTTTGACTGATATGTTTCTCGAAGCCATTGCCTAACGGTAAGCATTGCAGTGCTGGTATTTTGGCACTTAGAGAAGATCGATTGACAGCGCGATCCGTCCACCTACCACAGTTTTGCCCTCGGACCAACTTACCAAGAATATGTTATCACCGGTATGCACAAAGTCCCTGACCACCAGTGGGACAGATTAACGTAAAACAACGCAATACTCGACTACGCCGTGGAGTTCGACGCCTAGCTACATGCACCGATGAGGACCTGAACGACAACAGTTACGAGAGCCGAGATCCAGGAGAGTCAATGAAGATGTGACTTATATCTCGAAGTTTACTTTAATGTATACCAGCGCCAAGGACGTCGAACATACTTGAGATGGAGTTTCGAGGCGAATCATAACCTAAAGGCCGTGGACACACGCTGCAGATACATGAGTTTTGATTTGAGCATGAAGGCGGACTTTGAATAACGGGTGAGTGAATGTTGTTGCATGTTATGGTAGAAGGGGTGCAAAGCAATAGCCATGATGTGTTCTGTTACATTTGTGGCTCAACTACAAAATCGTCGAGTGCTCCACCCTCCCGTCACGCATTCCACCTCCCTCACGCACCTCCCCGCTCCTCCCCTCCCACCACTCCCACCTCCCCCCCCGTGTTCCCCACCTCCACCTTCCGCTCCCTCCTTCCTCCCCGCTCCTCGTCCTCCGCCTCTCCTTGCCGCCCGCCCCTTTCACAGGTGCACATTCTGAACGCTACTTTCTTCTCTCCCCTGACCCTGTCCAGAGAGGGTGAGCCCTCGCCGCGTCTCGATGTCATACGCAGGATTTCAGACACTGCTTTTGTTACAGTCCGATTGTTTTCGGCGAGTCGAAATGGCGCTCCCGCTGCGGCGTGGGCCTCATTTTCGGACCTGCGCTTCGTTCCTGCCGTTCGGAACGGCGCTCGCGCCCAAGCGGGGGCCACTTTTCAGGATCCGAGTCCTTTTTCATCGTTGTCGTCACCAACATTTCCACTCCTCCGCCCTCCCCTGGTCCTCCTACTCATCCCGCCCCCTCCACTCCGCTCCAGCTCCTGCTGTTTCTGCCCGTCCTCGTCTTTCTCCTTCCTCATCCGCATCCCTTTCCTCTGGCTCATCCTCCTGCTCACCTGCCATCCTCTCTTCCACTGTACGCAGTTCTCTTCTGTTCCGATTGCGCATAAAATATGTGGTCCTATCTGGAGTTCCATATCAGCTATGGCACGCGTCGGCGGCTAGACAGAAAACGGCGCAATGGGAAGGTATGGGTGGGAGGGGTAGGACGTCAGACTTGCGCGAGCGCTTATTGCTTGTCTCTAGCCCCTTTCCCTCCCACCTCCCCGATCCTCCCCGCTCCTCTCCCCCCGCATCCCCCTCCTGCGCTCCCCCTTTACCCTCTCGTCCCTCATTCGGCGCCCCCGCTCTCTTCTCCCGCCAACCCCCATTGGGCTTGGGAGGTTGAGGGGGACGGGGGTGGGAGGGAGGAGGGGAAAGGAAGAGGATTAGGACAGCACAATCCACCCCTTCCCCTGCCAGGCCCGCCACTCCCGATCTGGTGATCCAGGGTTTCCTGGATGGGGCTGGGGGTAGCCTTTCGGCCCCCCCAACCCCCCCCAAACCACCCTCACCCCCAGCCAGGACACTCTGGATCACCCGGGTGGGTGGGGATCTTGGCGGGGTGGGGGTGGGTTTTGCTGCCCTCAGAGGATGAGGACCAGGGTAAACCAGCGTGTAGCAGCAATGCTGCCATGCATTCAGCCGTCCCAAATCCCCTCCTTAGTCCCGTCCCTGCACGCATCGTTTTGGCTACTACGTGAAGCGCCCCTCTGAAAGACGAGCACCCGATGGGCCCGCAATTCTTGACGCTTGGCGTTGTTCGATGCCCACCGAAGCACGCGACACGGCTGTCACTTGCATCCGTGGTGCCATGACCTGGCGCTGGTTTCGCTTTGTGCCCTGCTGGTGGTCCTCCTCGACGTGTACGTGGTGTCGTACAACTCGAATTCCGCCATTTTTCTGTTGCATTTCGCCTGGAAGATCTTCCTGGTCGACAGCGCCTCCTCCCTGAGCGGCAGCGAGGCTTGCCTCCTGTTTGTTTCTCTCCCCGTTGCCTCCCTCTTTTCTTTCTTGTTCTTTCTCGGTGCGCGTAATTCAGGCCGCCGCTTGCTCGTTGCGCCGTTCACGCCGCCCGACTTCTCTCGACGCGGTCGCGATCAAAAAACGTATCCCCACCAACCCATCTAGAAACGTTGCCCATGAGAGCTGACGGGTGGAGAGAGGTCAAACAGCGAGGGAGGCTAGGGAGGTTCCATGGCCATCTCGAGCCGTGTTGGAGCGGTCTTGGGGCCGTTTGGAGCATCTTGGGAGCCATCTTGAGCCAGCTTCGGCTATCTGAGCCATCTTGGAGGTCTTGGGCATTCTGAGGCCGCTCGGGGGCCCCTTGGGCCTTTCAGGTGCCTCTTGGAGGCCTCTTGGGGCTTCCTGGGGCGCTCTTTGGGCCCTCGTGGGGCTTTCCTGGGAATCCTGGAAGCCCTCTTGGGGCCATCTCGCAGGCTATCGATCAAAAGAGTTTTTACCTAACAGCGTTTGCTGATAGGTTTCTAGTAGGGTCAAAAGAGAGCATCATGACTCCTCAGGGGGGTCTGGGCGGGTGCCGGGGAGGAGAACCGGGAATCGTTTTTCGCCAACAGTCACACACTTCGTGCTCTTCGACCTCCCAGAACTCCATTCCCGGGACACATTCTGGAGAACCGGGAACAGAGCCGGGCTCGCTTTTCGCCAACAGTCACACACTTCGTGCTCTTCGACCTCCCAGAACTCCATTCCCGGGCCACTTTCTGGAGAACCGGGAACAGAGCCGGGCTCGTTTTTCGTCAACAGTCACACACTTCGTGCTCTTCGACCTCCCAGAACTCCATTCCCGGGCTACATTTTGAGTGGCCGGAGCCAACTGTAGGCCACTTCGTGCTCTTCAAGTGCCCAGAACTCCATTCCCGGGCCACATTTTGAATGCCCGGAGCCAACTGTAGGCCACTTCGTGCTCTTCGAGTGCCCAGAACTCCATTCCCGGGCCACATTTTGATGCTGATGCAGAGGCTGAGAATGGTGATGCTGATGCTGAGGCTGAGGCTGAGGCAGGCAGGCTGAGGCTGATGAGGCTGAGGCAGGCTGAGGCTGAGGCCGAGGCTGAAGGCAGGCTGAGGCAGACGCTGAGGCAGGCTGAGGCTGAGGCAGGCTGAGGCTGAGGCTGAGGCTGAGGCAGGCAGGCTGAGGCTGAGGCAGGCTGAGGCTGAGGCTGAGGCTGAAGGCAGACTGAGGCTGAGGCTGAGGCAGGCTGAGGCTGAGGCAGAGGCAGGCTGAGGCTGAGGCAGGCTGATGCTGAGGCAGGCTGAGGCTGAGGCTGAGGCTGAGGCTGAGGCTGAGGCAGGCTGAGGCTGAGGCCGAGGCTGAAGGCTGAGCTGAGGCTGAAGCAGGCTGAGGCTGAGGCTGAGGCAGGCTGAGGCTGAGGCTGAGGCAGGCTGATGCTGAGGCAGGCTGAGGCTGAGGCTGAGGCTGATGCAGGCTGAGGCTGAGGCAGGCTGAGGCTGAGGCCGAGGCTGAAGGCAGACTGAGGCTGAGGCTGAAGCAGGCTGAGGCTGAGGCTGAGGCAGGCTGAGGCTGAGGCTGAGGCAGGCTGATGCTGAGGCAGGCTGAGGCTGAGGCTGAGGCTGATGCAGGCTGAGGCTGAGAGGCTGAGGCTGAGGCCGAGGCTTGAGGCTGAGGCTGAAGCAGGCTGAGGCTGAGGCTGAGGCAGGCTGAGGCTGAGGCTGAGGCTGAGGCTGAGGCTGACTGCTGAACAGGCTGAGGCTGTGACTGACTGACAACTGCCTGCTGCACTGCGACTGTCATCGCGAATGCGACTGCGACTGCGAGAACAGCAGATCTCTACAACTGGATTCTCATCTGAATCTTAAGGGGAATGCTTCCATATATGCTTCTACACATCGCTGTTAGGTTGCTTTGCCGGGATAATTTTTATTCCTGCCCCCCCCATCGGGGGCCACGATCCTCGTGAGGGATGGAAACAAATTGTCCTCCCAGGGGCCGGTTTAACGCGTCGCAGCCCCCTCCCAAAAATCCTGAGGGAGGGGAGGGAGAGGGTTCCCCTCCCCGAAGGGAAGAGGGGTTGCGGAAGAGGGAAGAAAGCCTCCTTAGACCATCTGTCGCCCAAAAGGCTGGTGGGAGCCCAGGCGAGAGTCTTTTTTTTTGTGGGGACCGCCCTCCATCAGTGTATTTTTTGTTGAAGGACGAGTTGGAGTGGCGCCAAGGCGATAACTTCATCTTGGAAATGTGCGCGCGTGTAACTGTTGTTAATCCATGCTCCAGGGTCGGACACAGGGAGGTAGCCTCAGGCGAAACGCCCGTTCAGCGCTAACGCCACGCCTGGTGGTGCGACAGGGAGGAATTGTTTATAAGGACTATGGATGGATGAGGAAGATGATAATGCGGAGGAGGAGGATGAGGAGGAGGAAAAGTAGGGGGAGGAGGAGGAGGAGTCTCCCTCCGTAGACGTTGTGATCATCCGATCATAGTCCGTGCAGCGTAAAGCGTTTTCTCCCCGTCCCCGCCCCGCCCTATTCCCCGGACCTCTTCCAGGGTGAGTTCCGACCAGGATCTCGACGATAATCCAGCTGTGGCGGCGAGGGCTCTCGGGGACGAGCACCGGTCGATATACCAGGCCCCCCGCGGCGGTGCGAAGCGAAACGTGCTTCACGCGTCGCGCCCTGGGCCAGAGCGGCTGCCCGTCTCCACGGGGGCGGCGCGGGGGCGCCAGGGCGCGATGATACCCACGCGTCGCGCACCGCGGGGCACGATACGCGAGGTTAGGTGACCTTCTCGCGGAGCGCCCGGCGCTCCTCGCCGCTGCCGCGGAGCTGCGGGGGCGCGGCGGCGGCCAGGCCCAGGGGAGGAGGTCAGGTGCCGCGTCAGCTTCGAGATTCGAGGTCTCGAGACTGCCAGGCGTGTTCGTCGGGTCTCGGCGGATTTCCAGCCTCCTGGGACCTCCGAGGGGCCCCCGAGGGCCTGCGAGAGGCCTCTGACATGCCTCCGGGAGGCCTCCGCGAGGCCGAGGGCCACCGAGGGCCTTCGAGAGGCCTCCGAGCGCCTCCGAGGGCCTCCGAGTCGGCCTCCGAGCGCCCCGCGAGAGAAAGCCTGCTCGGTGTACCTCCGTGTCGCGTGCATTCGCCGGCCGGGCCGCAGCCCTTGCCCCGCTCTGCCCCCCCGAGGCAGCCTCCGCGGCTGGCCCCCTTCACCCCGCGGCCGGGGTCGCAGTCCGCGCGGGGGCATGCGGAGAGCGAGCGGGGGCCTCAGAGTCCGCGCGCGCGCTGGGGCAGCATGGTGATGACGATGACGATGATGACGACGATGACGACGATGACAATGACGATGATGATGACGACGTTGATGACGATGCAACTGATGCTGGTGATGATCATGATGATGGTGCAGAGGCTGATAATGAGGATTCTGAGGATGAGTATGATGATTCTGATGATGCTGATGCTGATGCTGATGCTGATGCTGATGCTGATGCCGATGATGGTGATGATGATTATTATCATTATGGTTATTTTTGTTATTATCATTATTATCATTACTATTATTATGATTCGTATTAATATCAATATTATTCTTATTATTTGTATCAGCCAGCGTCGACTCCAAATAGATAGGAGGACAGGAGAGGACGAGAGGAGGATGGGAGGAGGACAAGGAGGACGGGAGCAGGACGGGAGCAGGACGGGAGGAGGAACATCAAGCAAGCGCAAGCATTCAAGTGGAAGCAAGCAAGCGCAAGCGAGCAATAACAAGCACGCAAGAGCCAGCGATCAAGTGTAAGCAAGCAAGGGCAAGCAAGAGCAAGCAAGCGATAGCAAACACGCAAGAGCAAGCAAGCGATAGCAAACACGCAAGAGCAAGCAAGGGCAAGCGACTCATAGGAATCCATAGGAATCCATCGGACTCGCCACGGAAATAGATCGGGGGTGCCATTGGAAAGAAGGGGGGGTTCCGTTGGCAATAGGGGGGGAGGGGGAGGGGGGTGCCGTAGGAATTAGGTGGGGGGGCACAGGAATTGGGGGGGGGCAACAAACCAATTAGTAGTGTTTGAGTTAGAACTCCTATAGGGCAAGCCTATTTGGATAAGTTAGTTTTTTTGTTTAAGCATAACATATGATTCATATGACCACTTTGGTTCTTATGATGGTGATCGGGAATGATGATTACGATGGTGTTAGAGTATGATGATGGTGACGATGCTGATAATAATGAGGGTGACGTTCATGATGATGCTGATGCTGATGATGGTGGTGGTGATGATGACCAGGAGGAGAAGGATGATGATGATGATGATGATGATGATGATGATGATGATGATGATGATGATGATGATGAGGACGGTGAGGGTGATGATGAAACTGGTGATGAATAGGAGGATGAAGATGGTGATGATGATGATGATGATGATGACGGTGATGCTGATGATGATGCTGCTTATGATGACGGTGATGACGATGATGACGATGCAACTGATGTTGATAATGGTCATGATGGTGCAGAAACTGATGATGAGGATGATGAGGATGACCATGCTGATGATGATGATGATGATGATGACGATGATGATGATGATGATGATGATGATGATGATGATGATGATGATGGTGCTGATGGTGCTGATGATGATGATGATGATGATGATGATGATGATGATGATGATGATGATGATGATGATGATGATGATAGGGGCTGATGGTGATGATGATGATGATGACGATGCTGATGATGATAATGCTGATGATGATTATGATGGGAACGCTGACGATAGTGACGGCAATGCTGACGCTATGATGATGCTGGTTTTGCTGATGATGCCGAAGCTATTGATGATGTTGCTGCTGCTGCTGCCGATGACGATGATGATGCTACTGATGCTGGTGATGTCGATGATGCTGATGATGATTCTGATGATGAATATGCTGATGCTGTGGACCAGGTAGATGATGCTGCTGATGATGATTAGGGTGATGCTGCTGCTGATGATGACGATGATGTCGATCACGATGACGATGACGATGATGATGATGATGCTGATGCTGCTGATAATGATGCCGATGCTGCTGATGTGATGATGGTGCTGATGATGCTCGTGGTGGTTGTGGTGATGCTGATAAGGATACTGATGATGACGATGCTGATAATCATGGTCAGGATGATGAATGTATGAATGTAATCATGATGATCGATGGGGATGGAGATGATGCTGGTGATGATGATGATGATGATGATGATGCTGATGATGATGATGATGATGATTATGATGATGATGATTGTGATGGAGGTGATGATGATGCTGCTGATGCTGATGCTGTTGTTGATGCGGCTCATGATGAGGAGGATGAGGAGGACGATGAGGAGGGGGACGATGATGATGATGATGATGATGATGATGATGATGATGATGATGTTGTTGATGATGATGATGATGATGATGATGATGATGATGATGATGTGGATGAGGACGATGATGACGCCGCTGATAATGATGACGGTAGTGCTGCTGATGCTGATGATGATGATGATGGTGTTGCTGCTGCTGATGATGCTTCTCTGCGGATGATGTTTATGAGCATGAGGTGGAGCATGCTGATTATGTTGATGGTGGTGGTCATGATCATCATGGTGATGCTGCTTATGCGGATGATGCTGCTGATGATGATGGTGGTGCTGATGATGATGATGAGGAGGATGAGGATGAGGATGCTGCTGCTGATGATGCGGTTGCCGCTCCTGGTGATGCTGATGATGATGAGGAGGAGGAGGGGGAGGACGAGGACGACGGTCGATGGAGTGATGATGATGCTGATGCTGCTTCAGATAATGTTGATGATGACGATGACGATGTCGACCATAACGACGATGTTTTTGATGATGATGACGATGATGATGATGATGATGGTGGTGGTGGTGATGATGATGATGATGGTGATGATGGTGATGATGCTGATGATTATGATTCTGATTATGATTATGATGATGATGATGATGATGATGATGATGATGATGATGATGGTGGAATCATGATGATCATGATGATGGTCATGCTGCTGATGATGATGAGGAGGGGGACCATGAGGCGGAGGTCCGTAGTCATTTTGGCTCAAGGCTACACGAAACCGTAAAGCTACATTCCTAATCACGATTAGCTTTGGCCCGACCTCGCAGCTGGCTCGACCATTGCAAGGGAAAGGTTCCCCACCTCAAGAAACTGTCTGGCCCCCGCTCTCGATTCGGAGTGCTGGCATAGCTGCTCGTGGTGCTCGCCCTTCTGCTCTCACGGTCAGCACCCTCAGCGGGAGGACTCAGGCGGCAGCGCAGAGCGCTCTCTTTCGAGAAGCAGCGGCGGCCGTCCTGTTCGGAGGCGGAACAACAATGCCCTTCGTGCTGCACAGGACCGAACGCGGCCAGTGTCAGTGGCTGCTCCCATGGAGCAGGTGGCCCCCATCAACACAGACACCATCGCTGCCCAGATCGAGGGCATGCCGACCTCCGCCTCGCAACAGCCTGCTGCCCCTGTCGCCGACCCTTCGGCTGCGGCCGCTCGTGGCCGCGGCACACCGCGTGGCCGACCACCAGATGATGCAGGCTTCCAGATGGTGGATGAAGATCGAGACTTCCGCAACTACGTGGACAAGACCCGCAACGATTTCGTCAACTCAGTCTTTGGCTTGCAGGCGACCGTCGCCCAGCTGGCCTGTCAGGTGGTGCAGTCGCGTGACGGATTCGGGCAACGCATGGAGAAGAGGATCGAAGTGGTGGAAGCGCATCAGCGTACTCAAGCTCGTGCTTTTGCAGCCCTGCGCACGACTGTCCAGCAGCTCTCCTCGGATTTCGCGAACTTGCGCTGTGAGAACCCTCAGGGACGACCAATGGAGAACCGTGGCTTGGAACGGAAGATCGACCCCGCGGTGCTGGTCATCGCGACGCGGGCGCTGGTGGCTAAAGACAAGGCTCAGGCGGCCTTCGCCCCTTCTTCGAATCGTGTATTTTCTCCGTGGACACGGACTACGTGTGGGAGGGGGGCCCGGCGGGCAAATATTCATTATCACATTCAAAGGTGCAGAGGGCCTTGCACGGCGCAAAGTATCGCAGTGCATCGGACAATTCAAGCGGACCGACGGCCGTTGGGGACAGTTCTCAGCCATGGCGGTCGGTGTAGGGCACGCAGACATCTACAACAGTTTGGACTGGAGCCCGTTCGCGATCAAGCAGGACATGGCCCTCAGATCGGCGAGAAGGGTCCTGGAGCAACAGCGTCCGAACATCAAATTCTTCTCGGACGAGGGCAAGAGCGGCATCTGTGCCAACTGGCTGCCCTTAATCAAGATCTCCCCTCTCGAGGGGGATTCCAGGCCGCGCGCCGAGTGGAGCGTCGACAACCTCGGGGAGCTGCAGATGGACAAGGGCCCCCTGGCCCCCCCGGTCGAGGGCGCCCCCTCGGGCGCGGCGGCAGCGCCCGCAGAGTGGTCCGTGTAGCGCGCTCCTTGCCTTCCCGGTCAGCGACAGACGCGGCCCCGACGGCGACCTCGGAACCTTCCGCGTGGCCGCGTGGAACGCCGGGGCTCTCTTCGTTGCTCCGAGCTCTCGCGTGGAGCGGCGCCTTCGCCTCAGACGCATGAGATGCCCCGCGAAGCTACCCGATGGAGCAGTAATTGGGATGCAGGAGACTCGCGGCTCGGAGGCGGAAGTGCCTGACATATGACGAGTTGGAACAGGCCCGAGTACTTCGCGTTCAGTTCGTTCTGTCGGCGCCAGAAGAATGCTGGCGGAGTCGTCGCCTTCTTCCCGCTTGTCCGCTGGGCCGCGGCGGAGGCCGCGGCGTGCTTCGGAAAGGCCCCGCCATGGGGCATCATGACCTGGCCCTAGAGCGCGCTCTCAAAATCCGGATCTTCTCGAGGCACTCCCACTTCTTTCTCGCGCGCTACAATGTCAGCATTGTTTGGTCTGAATCGTGCCCGGATGCTGCTGATTCGGCGGGATGTCGAGAACGCCCTCGTGCCCGCCCGTGCTGGCCCTTCCCGCCGCCCTGTCCAGACCTCGGGGAATTCCACTTCTCCCGTTCCGAGCCGCCCCCTGCCTTCGACGGCGCCTCCGAGGGCGTCGCGACCCGGGGCGCGGCGGCGGCGCTGTCCCAAGCCGCGGGGCCTGTGGGTGCATCGTCTACCCTTCGGGCCTCGTCGGGACCTCCAAGTGCGGCATCCTCCTCAAGGGCCCCTGCGGGACCAGCTACTGCCTGCTGCCTGCCATCGTGCGGCATCCCCCCCTCGGGCCTCCTCGGGGCCTCCAAGTACGGCTTCCTCTTCGAATCGAAGGCTCCAACGGGACCCTCTGCCGCTGGCCCTTCCCAGAGGACCTCTACGGGGGCGCAGGTCGCCATTGCGGGGGCCCGCGTGGCTCCTCCGCGTGCTCCGACAGCCTTGCCCTCGGCTATGGGGGCATCTGCGGGTGCTCAGAGGTTGGCCCCCCCAGGCTCGCAGAGGGCGACCCCTGCCGGTGCCCAGGTGGCCCCGCCCACCTCCGAGAGGCGCGGCTCGGGCCCCCCCGGGCAGTCGGGATCTCGGGGCCTCTGGGCCATGCCCCTCGTGCGCCGCCCCCGTGGGCAGGAAATCTTGGGGCCTGCTTGGATGGCGCCTGCTCCTGGGCGGCCTCTGGGAATATCTCGTCGGCGACCCGTCCCATCATTGCCGCCCAGGAACTGGCGGGCTCAACTCTGTTGATCGGGCTCTCTCGCCCATGCCGGGGTGGCCCGCCCTCCGGATGTCCGGAGGTGGGGCTGTGTGGCCACGCACCCACTGTGATCGATCGCCCTTCAGCTTCGCCGCGGCCCCCCCCCCGAAGGCGCCGCGTTCGCCTTGGGATGTTCAAGCGTCCGTTGTGCGAAGTTCGTTGATGAAGCGAAGGGGGCGGCCGCGCGCGGGCGCGCGTCCGTCCCGATCAACCGCGAGTAGTTCAAGATGGTGATGTGGGGGGCTGCGAAGTTTGTTCGTAATGCTGTCGCTTGCCATTGGCCGACCTCGTCTCTGTCTAGCCTCGTGGTTATCTGCGGCATCTCCCGTGTCGTCGCCAGGGGCAACTACGCGGCCGCCTGCGCGCTCATGCCGTCGCGCCCGCTCGCCGCCCGCTCCCTGCTGCCCCGCTGCGAGAGGAGCCCGGCCCTGGCGGGTGCAGAGGAGCTCGCGAAGATCGCGAGGGCTGCCCGCAGGTCCGTCGACGCCCGTCGTCTCCGTGAGGCCGAGGATGAAGCAGATGATCAAGGGCAGAAAAACGCCCCTACCCTGGTTTTTCGAGGCGCTGTGAGCTGAAACTCCTGTGCGCTGACAGGGCAAACCCTGCGTGATGTGCCGCGTCCTGACGGGTCTAGGCTTTGGGGGTTCCCAGGGGGTTTACAGACCGCGCACTTGTAACCCAGGGTGGGGTCGTTTTTTCCATCCCTCAAGATGAAGCTCGAATCGAAACAGGTGGGTGCGATCCTGTCCCCGGCCCGATGCCGGGGCGCGCCGTGCGCGGCGGGGTCTGCCTGGCTGCGGCCCCGAAGGACGCGATGGAGGCGCTCGCCAAACAGTGGGCGCCCGTCGTCTGCCCGAAGGCGGGTGGCGAGTCCTCCTTCGATTTCTTCCTGCAGCGCTTCCGCCCCGCCCCGGACTGCGCGCGCCCCCCCCCCCCCCCCCCCCTCGCCTGCCGCCCAGCAGCTCGAGCGGCGCCTGATGGTGCTGCCGCGCGGCGCCCCAGGTGCAGATGGCTTTCCCTACTTATCCGTGCAGAAGGCTGCTGGAGCGGTGGCTGTCCTGGACGGGAGACCTTGTGGTGGATTCTTGGTGTCCGCCCAGTCTTCGGGAGATTCAACGATTTGCTCGGTGTTCTCGCGCCGAAAGGCGAGGGGCGGGGCGGGGCCCTGGCAGACGTGCGACCCGGGGTGCTACTAACTGTCGACCGCTAGGCGCATGCACGACATCCCAATCGAAGGCCTTCCCAGCAGGATCAGGATTGGCGGCCCCGCAAAGGGGCTTCGCGCGCGTTCGCAACTTCGGGGATGACGCCGTCGAGCTGGATGTGGAAGGGAGATGCGCGTCGCTGGCTCCAGATGTGCAGTCCGCGCTCCCCGTCCTGGTCACCTTCGACCTTGCCCAGGCCTCCCCGAACGTGGCCCACAAATTGCTCTTCGCGGTCCTTCGTTCAGTCAACCTCCCGCTCCCGCTCCTCGGCCTCTACGCCATGATCTGCTCCTCCGTTGTTTGCTTCGGCCAGATACGGGGGCTCCATGGTGCTCCTTTTCCAGGTCTACCTGGGGTTCATCCAAGGGCACCAGGCAAGCGGGGCCCTCCCCGCGTTCGCCATGGGACGCTTCGCTCAACAATTCGAGGCTCTAGTGGGCCTGCACCGCAGAGGACTTGCCAGGCTGTGTGCTGATGGCGTCGGGGTGATTCTGAAGGCCATCTCTTCGATCTGTAAGGTTTCCAAAGTCATCCGAAACGCATCGAGACGTGCGAGGTTCGACCTGAAGCCCTCGAGCTGTTTCGTAGTCCCCCCCTTTGTGGGCCGTTCGGCGAAGACGCGCGGGCACGAGTGCAGAGCTGGCCTGACCTCGGCCTCCCCGACGGGAGCTCTTGCCAGATCGTGGCGGTTGCGAGGTACCTTGGGCCGTGCATTGGTCCCGCGGGCCGCCTGCGTCATGGGTGGCGCCCAGGGCTAAGTGGGAAGACCGTGCCCTCTCCCTCTCTTCTCCGGCCCTGCCCCCTCCACTGCTGTCCGCCCGGTGCTCCCGGCGCGCGGTGTCTGCCCACTCTCGCGCGTCGCCCAGTTCCTGCCCCTGGGCCCGTGGGTATGCTCGAGGGGGCCCCCGCTCCTGGCCCGCCTCCTTAGCCAGCCCGTTCGGGCCATCCGAGACAGAGATTCGTGCGTCGTCCAATTGTGGGGAGGGCCCGACGTTCCTTCGGCCGCTATCAGGGGCGCGGCCGCCCTCGTGAAAGCCGCCCTCTTCGCGTTCAGCTTTTGGCCAGATGCGCTGCGTCGTCCGCGTGCGGCGGGGATGGGGCTCACTCCCGAGGATGCGGGGCAGGGTCGCACTGCCCCGAGCTGGTGGCTTCCCCTGCCCGTGGGTCTCGTATGGGGCCTCGAGCGTGCCGCCCGTGGGTTTCTTAGGCCCCGCCTCGCGAGAGCTTCGGGGGCGTGTCGGGATCGGCTTCGGGAGGCCGCTGCGGAGAAATGTGAGAGACGGCTCGCAGACGCCCCCGGGGAATGTTGAGACGTGCGTAGCCGAACCCTTCCACCCGCAGGGTATCATCTATGCCTCTTTGCGGGAAGAGCTGTCGCCTGACAATCTAGATGCTTTCCTCTCGGACCGTCTCAGTGGGAATTTTCCGCAGTTTCGGGGGGAATCCCTAGAGATCCAGTGGGGGAATGTGCGACCGGTTCTTGGCCGGTGCTCGCCCCCCCACGCGAGCGCTTGTTTGAAAACGCTCACGAGATGCTGGATCACGCCCCCCTCCCCTGGTCCGTGTTTCCTCGGATGTGCGCCTGCCGCAGAGCCTGGAGGTCGTCCCTTCGAAGATTCTTTCGTGCGCTACTGGCATTGTGAAGTTTTCAGGAAGCTGATATCCCAGACTCTGGCTGTTCCCCTCCCCTCGTGTCCTCTTGAGTCCTGGGGCCTGCGTGGCCCTTCCCCTTGTTCCTTCCAGCCAATGGTCGTTGGTTGCTTCCTTGACAATGCTATTCGTTCCGCGGCCCATGTTCGCAATCGCCCTCTTGCAGAGATAGAGGCCCAAGACCTTCTCCCACTAATCAGGTGGCAGTTGGCACGGTCCCCGTCGGCCGTGGACCCATGAACTCGAGCGCCCCCGTGGCTGCGCGGCAGGATGAGGAGGCGGAGGAGGACGATGGCGAGGGTGCTGCTGGTGGTGATGATGATGATGCTGACGACGATGGCGAGGATCATGACGATGCCGATGACAATAATTATAATAATAATAATCATAATACTAATCATATAGTAGTGATAATGATACTCATGATGGTGATGATGATGATGATGATGATGATGATGATGATGATGATGATGATCAAGGCGATGATCGTGATGCTGATGTGACCGGCTGCGATGCAGTCGATGACGATGATGATGATGCTGATGATGATGATGATGATGATGACAGCGATTATGATCATGAGGTCGCTGATGATGATGGTGGTCGTGATGATGACGATGGCGATGGCGCAGCTTACAAGGATTGCGACGACCACTTCGAAGGCGACGATGCTGATGCTGATGCTGATGATGCTGATGCTGATTATGATGGTGATGGTACTGATGATAATGTTGATGCTGACGGTGATGCTGACGTCGATGCGGCTGTTGCTGCTGCTGCTGATGATGATGATGATGATGATGATGATGATGATGATGATGATAACGATGTCCAGGATGTTTACGATGATGGCGGTGATAACGATATTGATGATGATGGTGCTGATGATGTTGATGACGATGCTGACAAAGATGGCGAAGACCACTTCAAAGACGACGATGCTGATGTTGATGCTGATGATGATAATGCTGATTATGATGGTGATGGTACTGATGATAGTGCTGATGCTGATGGTGATGCTGACGTCGATGCGACTGTTGCTGCTGCTGATGATGATGATGACGATGTTCAGGATGTTTACGATGATGGCGATGAGAACGATATTGATGATGATGGTGCTGATGATGTTGATGACGGCGCCGATAAAGACGGCGAGGACGAAGATGATGTTGTTGATCATGATGACATCGGCGATGATGGCGATGATGAGGATCATGAGGGTGATAGTGATGAAGACGACGAAAATGATGATCATGTTCATGATGATGATGATGATGATGATGATGATGATGATGATGATGTAAATGGGGGAAACCGACGACGATGATGATGCGGATGATGAAGATGATGAATATGATGATCATGATGATGATGATGATGGTCACGCTGATGGTGATGGCGATGGTGGTGTACTGGTGGTGACGATGATGATGATGATGATGATGATGATGATGATGATGATGATGATGATGACGGCTGTGATTTTGATGATGATGATTATAATGCCTGCGACCTTGATGATGGCGTTGACGCCGACGATTGCGATGATGCTGATGATGATGATGCTGATTCTGATTACGATGATTACGCTGATGGTTCTGATGAGGACGGCGATGATGATGAAGATGATGATGCCGATGATGCTGATGATGTTTATGCTGATGATGCCGACGTCGGCCACGATGGTGATGAGGATGGTGAGGATGATGAATGCGGCGATGATGTTTCTGCTGCTGATGATGATTGTGATTCGGATTGTGCCAATGATGATGATGCTCCCGGCCATGACGATGACGATGGCGATGCTGATGATGATGCTGATGCTGTTGATTATGATGATGACGATGATGCTGCTTATGATGATGATGACGATGATGATGATGATGATGATGATGGTGATGATGATGATGATGATGATGATGATGATGATGATGATGATGATAATGATGATGACGATGATGATGATGATGATGATGATGATGGTGATGATGATGATGATGACGACCATGGCGGCGATGATGATGCTGTCGATGATGCTCCTGCTTATGAAGCTGATGTTGATTTTGATGATGATGCCGATTATCATTGTTAGTATTATTCTGCTGATGATGGGTGTGGTGGCGCTGGTGGTGTTCATTGTTCGCGATGGCGGCGACGATGAGAAGGATGTGTAGGATGAGGAGGAGGAGGAGGATCATGATGATGAGGAGTAAGGAGGACAATGAGGATGACGCGGAGGAGAGAAGGAGGAGGAGAAGGAGGAGGAGGAGGAGGAGGAGGAGGAGGAGGAGGGGGAGGAGGAGGAGGAAACGGAAGAGGAGGAAGAGGACGTGGAGGACCGGTCCCAGCTGGACTCGAGCGAGGCATCTGGGAGGCGGTTAAGACGCGCCTTTAAGAAGTCGCCTAGGAGGCGCTTAGTAGGCGCCTGAGAGGCTCTTAGGAGGCGCCTAAAAGACGCCGCCACTGCGCTTGGAAACTCAAGCGCGGGCCTTGCTGGGATCTCTCCCGTTCCGGTTTTCTTACCCGTTGGACTCTCACCCAGTCTGGTGGGATCTCACCCGTCGCTTTGGGATCTCACCTTTTCTCATCCCTCCCTTCGCGTTGCAACCCCTCTCCCCCCCAATCTTCCCCCCTTGCTCTTCGTTGTCCTCCTCCGTCCTCCGTCCTCCGTCCTCCGTCCTCCGTCCTCCGTCCTCCGTCCTCCGTCCTCCGTTTCCTCCCCCACCTCCTCTGCTTCCTCCCTCACCTCCTGTTCTTCCTCCTCCCTCCTAGGTGGCCGTCCGCGGGCCCTGTGCAGCCGTTTTGTCCTGAGCTGCGCGGCCCGCCAGCGAGCGCCATCGCGGCCCGCGCACGCTCCCCCGCCTGGCACCGCCGCCAGCGACGGCGTAAGGCTCAGGCAAGGGGGCGACTGCGCCGTGAGCGCGATGTCCAAATTCTCTGCGAGCACCACGGCAGTTGCGTCCCCGCCATGGTGTGGTGTCGTGGAGCTCCTTGGCGTGATGGCTTTGCTGGTGGCTCATGGCAATGGATGCCCCTTGAACAGCCAAAGAAGACGAACCACAAATCCTACCGTGTGTGCAGGACATGCGGCCACTGGGAGTAGACCCGGTACGGGCGCCAGCAGTGCAGCAAGTGTTCGTGCCCGTACGTTGACAACGGTATGCAGACTGGTAAGAATGACAATGGAGCCTTTCTCCCGACGCAACAGGGTGTGCAGGGTGCTGCTGCGGTGCCCGCGCCTAGGCCTCCAGAGCTCTTTCAGGCGCTGCAGGCCTGGGCCCCCATTTGCCCGCAGTTGGTGGGTGTGGTCCAGCAAGCCTCAGTGCCGGCGCCCGATGTCGTTGCTGATCATTCGGGGCAGGACCTGGACAGGCTGGTGTCGGCGGAGCAGACTGTGCTGGCCAAGAAGGTGGGGAGTGCGACCAATAATGAGCACCTCTCCGTCCAAGAGGTGCAGTGGGGGCTCGAGCAGCTCGCCAAGGCCAAGAAGATCCAGGTGGAGAAGGGTCATACTCACATTCGTCCTTTGCGTGTCTTGGAGGAGACAAAGGCCCTCACTCGCCAGGCCGAGCATGATAATCTTACGTTTGACGCTGCAGTCTTCAAGCGTGCGAAGGTCGGAGAAGTTCGGGCTCGACGTGCTGAGCAGGATCGGCTGCGTGCTGCTGCGGCGCATGCTGGTCTTGCTGGTGGTGGCCCCCCCGGCGCTGCTGCGGCCGGTGCGCAGCAGCCTGCGGCGGCTGTGCCAGCTGGCGCTGCAGGCGGGGCTGGCGCCCCCCCGCCTGGCGCTGCAGCGGGCGCGGCCGACGTCGCCACGACAGCCGCGGAACAATCTGTGCCTCCTGATGTGCCTTGGTCTCGTGGTCGCCTGGTTGATTTCGTGTGCGTCGAGGCCCACCTTCAGGACTTCGATGGCGCTGCACTTGAATTGCTGGTTCAGTTCGCAGGTGTCCAGCTCGCTCTGTGGAAGCAGTACCGTGTCCCCCCCCAGCGGGTGCGCGGCGGTCAGCCCAATGGTGATTTCTCGTACCTCGGCTCGGAGGTTGGCGACGATGAGCTGGTGCCTGACGAACGTGACCAGGTCCGTGAGCTAGCTCAAGAAGCGCGCTGCGGACGGCGGCTTGGATGCTGCCGCCGCCAAAGACTATGCCAGCCTGCTCCAGAAGCGGCTGGTGACGAAGTCCGTCCAGCGTGCGTGTGTTGCTGAGTCGGTCACCAGTGACGTGTACCGTACCTTTTGCAGTGCCACTGCCCAGCATATGGATCGGCTTGGACCTGGCGGAGATCAGATTGGAGGCGATGGCAATCCAGGGACCACAGGCGAGGCTGCCGCGGCCTCCGCCAACCCTCGGTTCCGTGTTTAAACCTGCCCCTTCCATTCGTGCTGCTGCCTGTCATCGTGCGGGGAGTCGGCTGCGCGAGTTCCCTCCTCCTCGGCCTGTCATGAGATGGAGAGTCGGCTGCATGTGTGCGTTTCCCTTTGTCATAGCGAGGTGGTGTGCTGCCGCCTGTCAGGGGGCGGGGGGTCGGCTGCCCGTGTGTTCCTCTCCTCTTCCTCCCGATGCGGTGCGTGCCGCCACCTGTCAAGGGGCGGAGAATCGGCCGCGCGCGTGCGCCTCCTTCCTCGGGGGGCGGCCAACCACGTGCAGTTTCAGTCTGCCAACGCCACTCACTGGTTTAAGCTCGCTGATGATTTTTGAGCAGCTAAGGTTTCTGAAGAGAGGTGGATGGAATATTCATGGTTGAACATCGTCGGCGCGGGCCTGGCTGCTTTCAGGCCAATGAGAATTTTCTTCGCATGAAATGGCCCCCATATCTCCAGGGCGCACTCCCGTCGCCAGGGGGAGGCGCTCGCGGTGGAGTCGCGGCTGCTGTCCAGCCTCGATTGCGCGCTCGGAAATTTCTCATGCAAGCGAAGGGGGCAGTGCAGGTCGGTTCTGGTGAATGTTTGTCCTTCCTTGAGCTGCGTCTCGAGTCCTGTGCGGTGGCAGTTGGAGGCGTCTACCTGGTCCCATGTATCGGGGTATCCGGGGACAACTCGCATCGTTTGCGTGGTGTTGCGCAGTTTGTTCGAGGTTGGTCTATTCCCTGATCTTCCGCGGGCGATTTCAACAGGTCGGTTGATTTCCCGGGGGGCGCTGGCGTCTTGGAGCTGTTGAATGTGCGGGCCCTCGGCCCCGAAAACGTCGTGTTCACTTGTTCCGTGGGCGAAGCTATGATTGACTTTGTGCTGTGCTCGCCCCTGTTGTACCCTTGCCTGTCCATGTCTGCCGACCTCCTGTCCCCCGTCGAGACCCGTGCGCGTCTGGGCGCGGCGTTGGATCTCGAGGCCATGGTGGGGCCCCTTCGTCGGCGGGTTAAGTCTCTGGAGGTGCCTGAAGCCCTGGGTCCTGATAATCACTGGCTCACGTATAGGCGGCTGGCCCCCCCGACTTCCTCGGGGCCCCCTTGGTGATGCCTGCAGACCTCTACGAGGCCATGCCGGAACATTCCAGAGAGTGGTTGTCTCGGAGTTTGGGAATGCAGTACCGTGCTTGGTCTCGAGCCATGGAGGTGCGTGCTCCCTCGCGTGCATGTGCGCTCGCTTCTCATCCTGCCAGATGCCTGGGTCGAGGTTCCATGCTGAGGCGTAAGGGCGTGTCTCTGTTGTCTCGCAGTGTGCAGGTGCAGAGTTTTCGGAATCCTGGCTTGTCTTATTGGTCGCTTGTATCTAGCAGGTTGCATGAGTTGTGGAAGCTCGCTCGCAAGTCACCTTTTTCGGGTGCTGCGCGGCAGCGCCGCCCCGTCTTGGTGGATTTGGCCTCCGACGTTTTCGGCCGCGTCGAGCCCCTCCCGTCCCCTTGGGATGCTGATAGTTGGAAAGACATGCTCTGTGACCTCTCGCGGAATGATGAGACGTTGCGTAATATTGTTGATGCATGTAGTTCCGTGTGTGCTAAAACTTGGTCAGTGGCTCATGTTTAAATTCAATCTAGCATGAAGACGTGGTCGAGCTAGCCCTGTCCGACGCTATCTGAAAGCTGCGGAGAAGGTTTGTGTTGAGTATTTCGAGACTCTTGGAGGCGTCGCTAATGATCCCCAAGGCCATGATGAATTTTCGCGAAGAAAAATGGGCCTCATGGTGGACCCCTCCATCAGCTCACTTGCATGAGCGCTGGCATGAGCGAGTTGCGATCTCAGGCGTTGGTTGCTCTCTCTCTCTCTCTCTCTCTCTCTCTCTCTCTCTCTCTCTCTCTCTCTCTCTCTCTCTCTCTCTCTCTCTCTCTCTGTGTGTGTGTGTGTGTGTGTGTGTGTGTGTGTGTGTGTGTGTGCGGGGGGGGGGGGGGGGGGCTGTTGCTTGAGGTGTCCGATATTGCTCGTGCGTGTACTTGTCTCCAGGGCATCATGTCTGTTGGCGTCGACATGTGGTCGCCTCGTGCCTTCTCGATGCGCCTGTGGACGCCCGTGAAGTTTCCGCTAGTATCCTCAGGATGGTTGAGGATCCCCTCAGTTTTTCTCCCCAGTGCTACGTGTGCACCATGGCCATGCTCCCGAGTCAATTTGCGATGTAGGCGCTGGTGTGATGTGTCCCAGCACTTTTCGGATTTACTGTACAGCTGGAGGCTTCACATTGACGATTGGAACAATGCCCACTTGGAGTTCTGGGACTCCGCTGCGAAAGGATCATCGGCCTGGAAGGCTGCGCTGTTTACGGAGCTACCTCACGGGCTTCTGGAGAAGGCTCACAATGGGATTCCTCGAGGCCCAGGAAATCTCCAACATGTGCGTGTTCCCATCGGGCCATGCGTGGATGACATTGCCCGGTACCTGCAAGGTACCACCTCTTCACCTGTCGCTATTTGCCACCTGCCGCTGCTGAGTTTCAGCAGGACATCCCTGCGCTCGGATGCCTTGTCAGCTCCAAGTCTTTGGCGGCCGCCTCGTCGATCGAGCTGGGGCGGCTCCTGGAGGACGAGCGTAAGAGATGGCGTCTCTATCAGCTTTGCTCCGGGTGTGAGGGGCCTAGGCTCGGTCACCACTGCGCATAGGTGTCGCGCTACTTGGAAGGTCAAGCAACGACGAGCCTTGTCCTTCCGCCGCGGTCGGAAGCTGTCGTATCTTGCCAGGCCGTGCGGTGCATCTCGCAAAGGTTTCAAACCCGGTTCGCAGCCGGATCTTGGGGGCCCACGTTCTCTTGGGATTGCCTACTGGTGCTTTTAGGTAATTCAGATCCGCTGCAGCCTCGTGTTCTGGTTTTTGGTCCACTGGTGCGTGTGTGAGTAGCGTGCTACGAGTTATTCATGACACGAACAACGGTCCGATTTATCGACTGCGTATCGAGCAGCTCACCTTAATCTCGGAGGTTTGGGTTTCGCTGCCTGCTGGCCTTCGATAAGGTGTTCGTCGAGCTTGGGAGTCCTTTACATGACCAAATAGGTAAGGCCCAACCGTCCGATCGTTAGTGGCAGGTTCGTGGGCCCATCGCGGCTCTGTGCGTTACAGTCCTCGAGCTAGGCTGGCAACCTCTCTTAGTTGATGAGTGTCTCGTCGAGGGCAGTGCGCCTCTTCGGATGACTGGTGTTGATTTTCGTTATCACATCTCTCGTGCAGTACATGCCAGTTGCTCTGTCCCCTCGTGGGCAAAGGCTTCCCTGCACTTTTGTGGCCGAGGTTTAGCTTCAGGAGAAAACCTCGCCGTTTTGTGTGCGAAGCACAAGAAATTACTTGGCGACGGCGACTTCAAGGGCGCCGCACTTCTCGTTGCTATTGCTGTTGGGGGATGCTGGCCAGAGTGTCGGCTTCAGGACAGTGGATACTTCACCTCGGGTAAGTGCTTCAGGTGTGGCGATGAACGTGAGACCCCACTGCGCCGTGCCTGGGGATGCCCCAGTCACGCTTTCTTGACAGCCCTGGCTTTGCTGCCAGCGGCTATTTGGTTTCTGAGGCCTTTGCAGCAGACCCTCAGAGTGCCTTCTTTACTTATGGGGTGCCCAGTTTCGATGCCACCTGTGGTCGCGTTCCCCCCCTCGCGCTTTTGTGTGGACCTGGGGCGCCCTTCAGGCTTACACGCGAGTTCCTGGAGGCGTGTGGGGCCTGGGCGGCTCGGGCTGTGAGTTCGCTGTCGATGAGCGGCTCCTACGGTGTGGATGGGCTATTGTTTCTCTTGGGGCTCCTGATGGGCTCTCGATGCAGTTGGATTCCATGATTTTGCGGTTCTCTACCTTCCCCTGATCAGTCGAGCCCTCGTGCTGACTTGTATGCCTTCCTGATGGTGGTGATACTACTGATGATATTGTGCTGCTCAGACGAGCTGCCCCTCGTCAAGGGGCCGCGGCAGCCGCGTGCTCAGGTTGTGCCTAGTAGTTCGATGCTCGATCTGTGGGTTCGGATCTGGTCGGCTCTGGATGATCGCGGTCCCGGTAGGGTCAAGGCTTTCTGGGCCAAGAGCTCCTTTTCGGCCCGGCAGCGGGCCCAGTTCGCCATCGGTGAACATTTTTTCCTGAATTGGTGTGCTGATTATTTCGTGGGCTGCTGAGAGAGGCCCCCAGTTTTGAACAGATTGGAGTTGCGCAGTTCGTGGATCGAGTCACTTCCCACGCGCCTGACCGCCTGTTGGCGGTGCACAAGGAGGTGGTCGAACAGAATCCCAGAAGAGTTGCCGGTCGGCTCGGCCGCCCGCCACCGCGCCCTCCCCCCTCCCCTCTTTCCAGGTCAAGAAGATGAGGTTGCGGAGCGCTGGCCATGAGCCGAGTTTTGCAGACTGCTTCTTTCGGTGTCAAGTGTGTGCGAGGAAATTTTGGTTGAGGGGCCACTTTTGCCCGGGTCCCTGTCTCGACCCTTCCCGCCTCTCCTCCAACCCGCTGGCCCGCCCTCTGTGCCCTGCGCGTGCGTGCCAGCGCCCGCAGGCTGAAAGTCCTGCGTGGAGTTTGATATCGCGAGCACTGCGGCGCCCATGCCGGCGCCGGTAACGTTCAGAGTTTTCCGGGCCCTGCGAGACAGACCACCCCCCTTCCAAAGCGGGGGGGGAGGTGCCGTTCAGGCTGGCGAGGGGGCTGCCCCCCAGGAGCGGGGGTGAATTCCTTCGGGCGGGATGTCTGCGAAGTGCCCAGGCTTGACTTGCTCTCCGCGGGTTTGCAGATCAGATCAGTTTCCTCTGCCTCCTCCTCGTTCTCCTCCTTCTCCTCCTGCTATTTGAACGGTGGCCAATCTGTCCTTTCTCACCATCGCTTGCTGTAATTCCCCACATGCTTCGTGGGGTTCTGGTTTTCTTCCCTGCAGCGCCGCGCCCGCGTCTCCTCACACCTCCCCTCCTCTCGCTTTCTTCCTCCCCTCACACACACACACACTTCACTCTTCCCCCCCTCGTCACAGCACTGCTCAGCTCAGCTCAACTCAGCCCAGCACAGCACAGCACAGCTCAGCTCAGCTCAGCACAGCACAGCTCGGCTCAGCTCAGCAAGGCTCAGCACAGCCCAGCACGGCTCAACTCAGCACGGCACAGCACAACTCGTGGCACTTTCTCGACACCACAGGGGGTGCGCAGGGGTTGGTCTCTCAGCTCGGCCGTTATCCACGACACTGGCGCAAAGCCTAGCAGGCGTGGCACTCTCTCGACACCAAAGGGGGTGGGCAGGGGGTGGTCTCTCAGCTCGGCCGCTATCCACGACACTGGCGCAAAGCCTAGCAGGCGTGGCACTTTCTCGACACCACAGGGGGTGCGCAGGGGGTGGTCTCTCACCGCGGTCCCTATCCACGACACTGGCGCAAAACCTAGCAGGCGTGGCACTTTCTCGACACCACAGGGGGTGCGCAGGGGGTGGTCTCTCAGCTCGGCCGCTATCCACGACACTGGCGCAAAGCCTAGCAGGCGTGGCACTTTCTCGACACCAAGGGGGTGGGCAGGGGGTGGTCTCTCAGCAGAGTGGCGCAAAGCCTTGGCACTCTCGACACCACAGGGGGTGGGCAGGGGGTGGTCTCTCAGCTCGGCCGCTATCCACGACACTGGCGCAAAGCCTAGCAGGCGTGGCACTTTCTCGACACCACAGGGGGTGCGCAGGGGGTGGTCTCTCAGCTCGGTCGCTATCCACGACACTGGCGCAAAGGCTAGCAGGCGTGGCACTTTCTCGACACCACAGGGGGTGCGCAGGGGGTGGTCTCTCAGCTCGGTCCGCTATCCACGACACTGTCGCAAAGCCTAGCAGGCGTGGCACTTTCTCGACACCACAGGGGGTGCGCAGGGGGTGGTCTCTCAGCTCGGCCGCTATCCACGACACTGGCGCAAAGCCTAGCAGGCGTGGCACTTTCTCGACACCAAAGGGGGTGGGCAGGGGGTGGTCTCTCAGCTCGGCCGCTATCCACGACACTGGCACAAAGCCTAGCAGGCGTGGCACTTTCTCGACACCACAGGGGGTGCCTAGCAGGCGTGGCACTTTCTCGACACCACACGGGGTGCGCAGGGGGTGGTCTCTCAGCTCGGCCGCTATCCACGACACTGGCGCAAACCTAGCAAGCGTGGCACTTTCTCGACACCACAGGGGGTGCGCAGGGGGTGGTCTCTCAGCTCGGTCGCTATCCACGACACTGTCGCAAAGCCTAGTAGGCGTGGCACTTTCTCGACACCACAGGGGGTGCGCAGGGGGTGGTCTCTCAGCTCGGCCGCTATCCACGACACTGGCGCAAAGCCTAGCAGGCGTGGCACTTTCTCGACACCACAGGGGGTGCGCAGGGGGTGGTCTCTCAGCTCGGCCGCCATCCACGACACTGGCGCAAAGCCTAGCAGGCGTGGCACTTTCTCGACACCAAAGGGGGTGGGCAGGGGGTGGTCTCTCAGCTCGGCCGCTATCCACGACACTGGCGCAAAGCTTTGCAGCCGCGGCACTTTCTCGACACCACAGGGGGTCTCTGAGCGCGGCCGCCACCCACGACACTGTCGCAAAGCTTAGCAAGCGTGGCACTCTCTTCCGGGACTATATGGCCAGCGCAGGGGGTGATCTCTTGGTGCAGTGATTATCCACCGCATTGCGCGTGAGAGCTTGCGTCTTACCCTGATCCGTAAACGTCGCGGCTCAAACGGCACGGCACAGCACAGCATATCGCAGCACAGCTCAGCACAGTATAGCACACAGGGCAGGCGCGCAGGGCACGGCACGGCAGAGCGTGGCAGGGGTGGCACTTTCTCGACACCACAGGGGGTGCGCAGGGGGTGGTCCCTGAGCTCGGCCGCTATGCACGACGGTTGTCCAGGCACAGCAGGCGTGGCACTTTCTCGACACCACAGGGGGTGCGCAGGGGGTGGTCCCTGAGCTCGGCCGCTATGCACGACGGTCGTCCAGGCACAGCAGGCGTGGCACTTTCTCGACACCATGGGGGTGCGCAGGGGGTGGTCCCTGAGCGCGGCCGCTATGCACGACGGTCGTCCAGGCACAGCAGGCGTGGAACTTTCTCGACACCATGGGGGTGCGCAGGGGGTGGTCCCTGAACACGGCCGCTATGCACGACGGTCGTCCAGGCACAGCAAGTGTGGCACTTTCCCGACACCAGAGGGGGTGCGCAGGGGGTGGTCCCTGAGCTCGACCGCTATGCGCGACGGTCGCCCAGGCACAGCAGGCGTGGCACTTTCTCGACACCATAGGGGGTGCGCAGGGGGTGGTCCCTGAGCTCGGCCGCTATGCGCGACGGTCGTCCAGGCACAGCAGGCGTGGCAATTTCTCGACACCATAAGGGGGTGCGCAGGGGGTGGTCCCTGAGCTCGCCGCTATGCACGACGGTCGTCCAGGCACAGCAGGCGTGGCACTTTCTCGACACCATAGGGGGTGCGCAGGGGGTGGTCCCTGAGCTCGCCGCTATGGAAGACGGTCGTCCAAGCACAGCAGGCGTGGCACTTTCTCGACACCACAGGGGGTGCGCAGGGGGTGGTCCCTGAGCTCGGTCGATATGCACGACGGTCGTCCAGGCACAGCAGGCGTGGCACTTTCCCGACACCAGAGGGGGTGCGCAGGGGGTGGTCCCTGAGCTCGTATGACGACGGTCGTCCAGCAGGCGGCGACACCACAGGGGGTGCGCAGGGGGTGGTCCCTGACGGCCGCTATGCACGACGGTCGTCCAGGCACAGCAGGCGTGGCACTTTCTCGACACCACAGGGGGTGCGCAGGGGGTGGTCCCTGAGCTCGGCCGCTATGCACGACGGTCGTCCAGGCACAGCAGGCGTGGCACTTTCTCGACACCATAGGGGGTGTGCAGGCGGTGGTCCCTGAGCTCGGCCGCTATGCACGACGGTCGTCCAGGCACAGCAGGCGTGGCATTTTCTCGACACCATAAAGGGGGTGTGCAGGGGGTGGTCCCTGAGCTCGCCGCTATGCACGACGGTCGTCCAGGCACAGCAGGCGTGGCACTTTCTCGACACCATAGGGGGTGCGCAGGGGGTGGTCCCTGAGCTCGCCGCTATGGACGACGGTCGTCCAAGCACAGCAGGCGTGGCACTTTCTCGACACCACAGGGGGTGCGCAGGGGGTGGTCCCTGAGCTCGGTCGATATGCACGACGGTCGTCCAGGCACAGCAGGCGTGGCACTTTCCCGACACCAGAGGGGGTGCGCAGGGGGTGGTCCCTGAGCTCGGCCGCTATGCGCGACGTTCGTCCAGGCACAGCAGGCGTGGCATTGTCTCGGCACCACAGGGGGTGCGCAGGGGGTGGATCCTGAGCTCGGCCGCTATGCACGACGGTCGTCCAGGCACAGCAGGCGTGGCATTGTCTCGGCACCACAGGGGGTGCGCAGGGGGTGGGTCCTGAGCTCGGCCGCTATGCACGACGGTCGTCCAGGCACAGCAGGCGTGGCACTTTCTCGACACCATAGGGGGTTTCGCAGGGGGTGGTCCCTGAGCTCGCCGCTATGGACGACGGTCGTCCAGGCACAGCAGGCGTGGTACTTTCTCGACACCATAGGGGGTGCGCAGGGGGTGGTCCCTGAACACGGCCGCTATGCACGACGGTCGTCTAGGCACACCAAGTGTGGCACTTTCTCGACACCAGAGAGGGTGCGCAGGGGGTGGTCCCTGAGCTCGGCCGCCATGCGCGACGGTCGTCCAGGCACAGCAGGCGTGGCACTTTCTCGACACCATAGGGGGTTCGCAGGGGGTGGTCCCTGAGCGCGGCCGCTATGCACGACGGTCGTCCAGGGCATAGCAGGCGTGACACTTTCTCGACACCATAGAGGGTGCGCAGGAGTTGGTCCCTCACGCAAGCAAACACATAAGACATTTAATTTAGTATGTGGGGTTCCTCGGTAGCGTAATGGTCACCCTGTTCTGCTGCCGTTTGTGCTCTGGGGCAGGGCCCCCCCCCGCGCCCTCGTCAGACGCGCCTCGGACATTCCGCTTTAGAGCGCCATGCGCTGTAAAAAACATAGACTCCTTCTTGCATCCTCATTTCTAGTTGGCAGCTCCCACCGCGACCGCCACATCTCGCTTCGCCTGGGTCGCAATTCCTTTAACCCTCCGGTGAACCGCCTTCAACATCTACGCCTTCGCGTGCTTCCCCCCCCTCGCTCTGGCAGGATGCATTACTGTAGGGTCCGTCGGGCCTGTGCCGGCCTGTCCGCCAGGGGCCGCGACCTGGGGCGCGCGCGCCGCCTTCAACATCTCCGCCTTCGCGCACCTCCTCCCCGCTCGCCATGGCAGGATGCGTCGCTCCAGGGTCCGTCGGGGCATCCGCCCATCTGCCAGGGCCACGGACCGAGAACGTGCGCAACCGCTGCCTCGTCAAGGTCAACATCGCCAATGTTTGCAAGGACCGCTGTGCGACCCAACCCGGGCGTGCTCGGACCGTGTCCGAGCATCTCGCGGACCCTAAACTGTCAGTGCCCTCGCCTGCGGGGGTAGTCTCAGGTCTTACACGGTGTTCGAGACAACGTTCGCGCCTGCGGTGTCCGGACAAGGCCCCGAACTTCTTGGGGCTGTGTTTCGAGAGCTTCTGGATAGGCAAGCAGAGAAGAGGCATCTGGCGACGCTGTCGCGTGTGCTGGGTGGGGATGGCTTGGGGGTCATGGCGACTGGGGCGCCGTCGTTTCGAGGCGCCGCCCCTCGGGGCTCGACCCTCCGCTTTGCCCATTAACTCCCGTCAGCTGGGCAGGGCGGGATCCCGACGCGCACTCCCCTAGACGATCGTGCGCATGGCGGTGTTCGGTGCGCTGGCCGCGCGACGTGCGGAATACATTTCCGCGATTGTGTCGCGGGATGTTTCGGAGCGCCGTGAGCGTCGTAGTTGCGCGACAGAAGCGCGCGTCTGATCCGCTGGCGAGGAGGAGCGCATCCGGGGCAAGTGTTCTGGGCGACTCATGCAACGCCGCTTGAGGATCGCCGGCCCTCAGCACCTATGCGCAATGTGCAGGGGGCTATACTCCAGATGAAAGTCCATCGGGGTCGGCGTGTGCGCCATCGCGAGCTGCATCGCCTGCGTGGACGCAGGTGGTGGCAGCGTCAATGGGGGGTCGAGCATCAGGCTCGCGCGCCTTTCCCGACATGGGTGCGCGAGGTGGCGATGTGGTCTTTGGCCAACTCAGACCTCGACGAGTTTCGCCGGGCTGACTGCTTTTCGTCGTGCCTGACAGACGTGGCGCGCAAGTGCGCGGACAAATGGCCGCCGGCAATCCTGGTCCAGGGCGGGCGCGTCAACGGCAACCCAGTGCCGCCGAGTATCTTCCTTATGCGCAGCTTGGCCGGACAATGGGCCAGCGTGGCGAGGAGGAGCGCGCCGCGGCAGTATCGGCTCTGATGAAGTTTGACCGACAGCCGCAGGGGCGCATCGGCAACTTCCTGACGAGATTCGAGATTTTCCGCAAACGGGCGGATCACGCTGGTAAACTCATGATCGGCTACGAAGGACTCAGCTTGCTCCTGCTGCGCGCCGTTGGCGTGTCGAACGCTCAACTCGACTCACCATTCCCCTGCAAAGCTACAGAATTGCATGCCCCGCGAACGCTCAGCAGCTCACTCATCTGACGGGCCAGCTGAGACGCTTTGGGCACATGATAGAGGGATCGCCAGACAATTTCGCCTCGGCGGTCCACTCTGCCAACAGCCCGCGTTCCTTACGGGTGCGCCCGCGCAGAAACAGGAATGGGACGGAATGTGTCCTGCTGCGCCTCCCCCCCATGGCCAGCCGAGGCCGTGTGTAGAGGCTGTGCCTCCAGCGCGGTATCACCGGCACAGGGGGCATGCCCAGCAGCAGACATCGATTCAGGCACCGACGCCGACACTGCCAGCTCATTCGGTGTGGAAATAGCCGCCGACGACCCAGAGCTACGCCACACTCCCGTGGAACAGCGTGGTGCGCACATCAGCTGGGCTTTCGAGCGCGCCAAATCACGTTGTCGCAGCTAGATGATGATAGTGATGATGATGTTGGCGATGCTGATGGTGATGATGATAATGCTGAAGGTGCTACTGCTAATCTTGACGCGAATGATGATGACGATGGCGATGACGGTGACGTTGACAATTTACGGTGGTGATGTTGATTGTGATGATTACGATGATACGGATGATGACGATGGGGATGATGATGGTCATGTTGCTGTTGCTTAGTAAGGTGAAAATGATGCTGCGGATGCTGATGTTGTTCATGATGGCTTCGATGCTGACGATTTAACGCGGTGATGATGCTGATGCCGATGGTGACGATGATGACGATGATGGCGATGGTGGTGGTGGTGGTGATGATGATGGTCTGGGTGCCGCTGCTGAGGCTGCTGCTGCGGAGCAGGAGCAGGAGCAGGAACAGGAGGAGGAGGAGGAGGAGGAGGAGAAGGAGGAGGAGGAGAAAGAGAAGGAGGAGGGGGAAGAGGAACAGAAAAATGAGGGGGAGGGGGCCCAGGATGATGGTGTAAAGACCCAGAGGGGATGCCAGCCTGGGTGTATTCAAGACGGCAAACTCAGGAACCAGATCAGCGGCTCGACGCTGCCGTCGGCGGAGGACGGCTTCTTTGCCCCGTGCCAGTTCGGGCTGGTTTCGCACCCCGGCGTCCTCCTTGCCCTCCATCTCCTCTTGTCCTCCTCCTGCACCTCCTGCTCCTCCTCTCTTGTCCTCTACTGCTCCACCTCCTTCTCCCCCTCCCGGTCCGTGCACCCCCTGTCCTCCTGCCGGTGTCTGCCCCCCCTATCTTCCTCTCCCATGAACTTTCAGAGGTCCGCGCGGATTTTTTGGGTCGGCGCTGCATCCCCTTCCCTGGCGCGCGGCGCCGCGCCAGGCGCGGCGCCGGAGGCGCCGCCCGGGGGGCTCCAGCGCCGACCTCCGTCGCAGTATGTTTATGTTGTTCGTTATATCTGTTTTGCCAATTTGTGCAGTCGGGTACCGCCCCATCGTCACAGTGGCTGAGCTCTGGATCCGCAGCGGCCCTCTTCGCGCTGGAGTACATGTCGCCAGGCGCATCCAGAGATCCAGTGGGCTGTGATAGCTGGGAGCCTGGGGACTGTGACCCGCGTGGGGCAGCAGCGGCACTATTTCGCAAAAGGTGGTGCTGTCCATTCGAGCTGCCCCCCATATGCGCCACCGCGATCGGGGGAACCCGCGATTCAGCGCTGTAGCGCCCTCGTCCCCCGCTCCTCTCTTCCCCTGCTCCTTGCCGGCCCTGTGGCCCTTTTGCCTCGCGGGCCCGGGCCCCGCGGCCTCCCGCTCCGCCAGCGCGGGCGCCGAGGCCGCCGGTTCTCCCAGCGCCGGCGCGGCCTGGCGGGGGCCAGCGCCGTGCTGGCGAAGGTGGCGGCCGATGCGGCCAGCGAGCGCAGTGTGATGGGCCCGCGCCCGGGGCTGGCCGGGGAGCCCCGCCAGCCACAGAGCGGCGCGCGCGCCCGGGGGGGAGGCGGCGAGGGGCGGCCGCGCCAGGAGCCGGAGCCCTGCCCCGGCGAGGCAGGTGCAGGGCCGGGGGCCGCACTGCGCGCGCTGCTGGGGCGCCGAGGAGCACATCGCCCTGCGCCGCCGGGCGGGCCCGTGGTGGGGGTGCCGATGGGCACGCTGCCGCCCCCGTTCAACCCGCAGCAGAGTTCGCAGCCGGGCGCGCCCTTCGCGTACTCGGCCGCGCAGTACGACCGAGCACTGCGCGGCCGGGACGCTGTGGCCCCGACGCTCCCCAACATCGGGTCGCATTCGGCTGGCGCGGCCCGCGGTGGCGGCGCTGCCGCCGCGGGGCGGCCTTCCTTGGGCGACCCCTCGGAGGCGCCCGGGCGCCTCTGCGATGCGGCCGCGCGCGAGGTCGTGTTGGCGGACTTGGCGGGGCGCGGATGTTTTGTGACGGCCGATGTGGCCCACGGGTTCGGTTATGTGGCGTACGAGGGGGATCCCGTGCGGCACCACGGCTCCATCTTCGTCAGCGTGCTGGACGAGCGCCGCGAGATATCCCCCCGGCAGCTGGTCCTCTACAATCGCAGCGCCGCGGGTACGAACAAGATTGCCGTGCTGGCCATCGCGAGCAACCGGTCCGGCGTTCGGTTTACACGATTCGGGAGAGGAGCGGTGAGGCGACATAACGCGGCCCATCTGCGGATTGGTAGGGCTCAGTATCCTTCTCGTCGTTCTCGTCGCCCCCCTTACTCCTCGTCGTCCTCGTCAGCACTTCCGCGGCAGAGGCTTTGGTCATGGAGCTTAGTGTCCCGCGAGTCTCGGTGATTCGTCCATGGCTGCTGACTGCTGCTAGCTAGGTGTACGCGTGGACAGCATGCCCCCTGCCAACTCCATGTCTTGTTCTTCCCCTCCCATCTAATTTGACTCTGCGTCGAAATCGCTTCGAGCCCTCGGCATCAGTTGGCCTGTTTGGAGTGTGGCCCAGCTTGATTGCGTGTCGTCTCCCCACGAGTCTCTCCACGGAGATGCCGCCCGACCTCCCTCCGCGCTTCTTGGGCCCGTCCGGCCCCTTCGCTCTTCGTGCATCGAGCAGAGGAGGGGCAAACACAGCAGTTGCCATCCCTTCCCTTCCCCTTCCTTCGGTAGCAACTCATGGGACCCTTGATACCCTCGCAATTCCGTATTTTGAGTACAGTAGCATCGATTAGAGTTTGGCAATCAATGAGATAGCGCCGATTTACCTTTGATATAGCGTCGATTAGCGTCGATGTAGCGTCGATTAGCATCGATGCAGCGTCGATTAGCGTCGATGAGCGTCGATTATGGTCGATTCGTGCCGATTCGAAAGAAGCAGCAAGATGGTGTGGGAGGCTCCCATGAATTGCTGCAGAACTGCGCCCTATCACCCGTCTTTCGCCCTTCCGTTCTACTATACCTCTCATCCCCCTTTTGATCCTGCCCCTGCCCTCGGGTAGGGGCAGGATCTTTTCGAACCTTACCCCTCCCCCCTGCCCCTTTTGATCCCCCCCTGCTCTCATCCCCCTTTTCGAACCTTTCCCCTCCCCCCTGCCCTCGGGGGCGGTGCTGGCGGCGCCGCCAGGCGCGTGGGTGGAAGGGGAGGACCCAGCGCCGACCCGAAACATCCGCTCGGACGTCTGGCAGTTTCGGTTGAGGAGGAGGCAGGCAGGCAGGAAGGCAGGCAGGCAGGCAGGCAGGCGGAGAAAGAGGAGGAGGAGGAGGAGGAGGAGGAGGAGGAGGA
>CAUYUJ010009380.1:288199-306143 GCA_963575745.1 Prorocentrum cordatum | reverse complement strand
AGTAGCAGTAGCAGTAGCAGTAGCAGTAGCAGTAGCAGTAGCAGTAGCAGTAGCAGTAGCAGTAGCAGTAGCAGTAGCAGCAGCAGCAGCAGCAGCAGCAGCAGCAGCAGCAGCAGCAGCAGCAGTAGCAGTCGTAGTCGTAGTCGTAGTCGTAGTCGTAGTCGTAGTCGTAGTCGTAGTCGTAGTCGTAGTCGTAGTCGTAGTCGTAGTCGTAGTCACAATCGCATTCGTAGTCGTAGTCGTAGTCGTAGTCGTAGTCGTCGTCGTCGTAGTTGTAGTCGTAGTCGTAGTCGTAGTGGTAGTCGCCGTCGTCGTCGGAGGAGTCGGAGTCGGAGGAGGAGGAGGAGGACGAGGAGGAGAACGAGGAGGATACCAAGGCGGAGGAGGAGGAGGAGAATGATGATGAGGAGGAGGAGGAGGAGGAGAAGGAGGAGGAGAGGAGGAGGACGAAGAGGATGAGGATGAGGAGGAGGAGGGGGAGGAGGGAAGACGCAGGAGGGAGGAAGGAGGGAGGAGGGAGGAGGGAGGATGGAAGAGCAGGAAGGAGGCGCAACGCCATTTGAAGTTTTTCTGACGCCCCCCGTCGCTTGCCAGCCCCGGCCTCTCCCCGACCAGGTGGTCGCCCGTGGAGGAGGCGCAGAGGAGCAGGTGTCCGACGCGCCTCGAGGACCGCCTGGACCCCATCCGCGCCCCAGCCCAGGGCTCCGACCCCCCCTTCCGAGCCTCTGAGGCTCTGAGAGGCCTCTAGGGAGCGTTCTGCGAGCCTCTGGGGAGCCTCAGAAGAGCACCTGGAAAGTCTTGGGGGGAGGTTTTGCGCAGCCTTCTGGGGTCCCTGAGGATTTCCGTGCGGGCCCGAGAAAGAGTCTTGAAGGTTCCTGAGGAGCCCTCAGGGAATCCTGCGGGCATCCTGAGGATTCCCGAGGGGATCCTGAGACTCTGGAGGGAATCCTGTGGGAATCCTGTTCGTCTCCAGGAGACTCCTGAAGGAACATTGACGGAATCCTGGAGGAATATTCCCGAGGATTCCTTCCAACTGCGTCCTTCCTCCTCCCTTCTACCTCCTTTCCTCTCTCCCTCCTCCCGCCCTGTCTTGTTCTGTTGTTGCACAGGCCTGGTCTCCGGCCGCGGTAGCCACAGTTCCCGACAGACAGAGCGGTACCGAGCACGCCTTGCGCCAAGCCGTCGTCGAGCGAGAGCCATCCCTCCCTCCCTTCCTCCGTGCCTCCCTCCCTCCCTCCCTCCCTCTCCTCCTCGTCCCTCCTTCCGCTTCCCCGCCACCTTCTCCCCCCTCTTTCCCACTTCCTCCGAGAATGTACCCTCCCGCGCTGCTAACCAGGAGTCGCTCAAGAGCGTCCACGGCCAGGTGTACAACAGGCGCGTCCCCCTGCTGCTTCTTTCCCGGCGCGCACTGCGCGAAGTGGCTCGCGCGTGCGCCCGCGCTTGTCGTCGTCTCCCTTTCTGCTTCTGGTGGTGGTGGTGGTGGAGGTCGTCTTCGTCCTCCTCCTCCTCCTCCTTCTCCTCCTCCCCCTCCCTCTCCTCCCCCTCCTCCTCCTCCTCCTCCTCCTCCGCCTCCTCCTCCTCCTCCTCCTCCTCGCCCTCTTCCCCCTCCTCCCCCTCTTCCCCCTCCTCCCCCCTCCTCCTCCTCGTCCTCCTCCTCCCTTCCCGGGCCTGGACCTGCGGACTGCCTCCTCGAACGGGCGACTGCAGCCCGCATACGGCTCTCCCCTCTCCCCTCGCCACCCCCTCCCCACCAGCGCGTGAGCTGGCTGGGGGGGGCGGGGGCAAGGGCGCGCGTGTAGACCTGGGCATCGGCTCTAGCCCAAAGGGGGTTCCCCCCCCTCCACACGGACGAGGGAGACCGAGGGACGGGCGACACGAGGAGGAGGAGGAGGAGGAGGAGGAGGAGGAGGAGGAGGAGGAGGAGGAGGAGGAGGAGGAGGAGGAGGAGGAGGAGGAGGAGGAGGAGGAGGAGGAGGAGGATGAGGAGGAAAGGAGGAGGAGGAGGAGGAGGAGGAGGAGGAGGAGGAGGAAAGAGAGGAGGAGGAGGAGGAGGAGGAGAGGATGGCAGGAGAGGGGGGAGGGTCGCCAACGTAGCCAACGCACCCCTGGGGACCCCCCGGGGGGGGGGTTCTCCAAGGTGGCTCTGGCAGCATCGGCGGCCCTATGGTTAGGATCGCGGCTGCTCGTGCTGTTCCCTTGGCCGTCTCCGTCCTCAACCTCCTCCCATCCTATTGACCCCCCCTCGCCCAGTGCCCTCCACCTCCTCCTCCTCCTCCTCCTCCTCTTCGTCGTCCACTTCCTCCTCCTCTTCCTCGTCGTCGTCGTCCTCCTCCCCCCTCCTCCTTTTTTCCCTTCCGCTGCCACCTGCCACGACGGAACAATCCCGCGAGCGAGGGCCCGCGAGCCAGGGCGCGGGTCTGCGGTACACCGCTCTGCGGTGGCTGCCGAGCCAGTTTTCGTATTTCTCTTGGCTGAACAGGACCCCGAACGAAACTTCGGTGCACTCTGTTCTGTTACAGGTTGCGTATGTTTTGCTCGATGTCGTTTTTGCGAGCTTTTCCGCTGGCGTTGTGGGCTGCACGTTGCGATGCCGCAGCGCAGGGTCGGGCCCTGGGTCGCTTGGGCCCGTTCGGCCCCGATATAGCGGCAGTCTTGCCAGCGCGTGGAAAAATTGGTGGCCCCCCTGAAGCAAGTTGTACATGTAACGATCGTTTGTCGAGGTCGTGGCAGGAGGAGGAGGAGGAAGAGGAGGAGGAGGAGGAGGAGGAGGAGGAGGAGGAGGAGGAGGAGGCGGAGGCGGAGGCGGAGGCGGAGGAGGAGGAGGAGAGGAGGAGGAGGAGGAGGAGGAGGAGGAGGAGGAGGAGAGGAGGAGGAGGAGGAGGAGGAGGGGGAGGGGGAGGGGGAGGGGGAGGGGGAGGGGGAGGCGGAGGCGGAGGGGGAGGGAGGAGGAGGAGAGGAGGAGGAGGAGGAGGAGGAGGAGGAGGAGGAGGAGGAGGAGGAGGAGGAGGAGGAGGAGGAGGAGGGGCGGCAGGCCCGCGAAGCCATCGTCGTTTTGGAAGGCCGCGTGGCGTTTCGAGCGACGGGCGGCCGCTGATCACAGCAGGTTCCCTGGCCCAATCAGTCAGGTCCTCTCGCTCCCAGTGTTCCTCTTGCCCGTTCTTGGTCCTCCCCTCTCGCCCCCGCGCGCGCTGGCGTCTGGGCGGATACTGGTGCGCTCGGGCGCGGTGCCTCGAGTCGTCCCTTTCGCGTCGAAGGCAAGGGCTGACGCGCTTCTGTCACGCCTGGGGTTGGTTGCGATGTGGCTCCGCAAGCGGCGGCGCCCGCGCGGCTGTGGCGCGCGTGGGCGGGATGCCTCGCAGTGGTGGTCGTCGTCGTCAGTGTCGCGTCCGTCGTCGTCTTCGTCTTCGTCGTCGTCGTCGTCTTCGTCTTCGTCGTCGTCGTCGTCGTCGTCGTCGTCGTCATTGTCGTCGTCTTGTCCTTCTGTGTGGCCGCGCATCCGGGTGAATGAATCCCCGGCGCTTCCTCGTGCGACTGCGCGCGGGTCTGACTCGCAGCTTCCTGGGCTGGAGTGGAGCACCTGTTCGCCGAACCGTTTTGGGGGGCAGCTCCGTCGGATAAGTGGGACTCCCATGCGTTGCGGGGCCGCCTCCCTGGTCGGGGCGCACGCGTGCGCGCGCGCGTCGGGCCCCCGCGCCCAGAAACCAAACCTCCCCCGGCTCACCGCGTTGAGCTTGCCCTTTCTTAGCCCCCCGTGCTTTCGCGGGGTAAGTGCGCCCGCGTTCCTGCCCCGCCCCGACTGTAGCAGCATAAGTAGTAGCAGTAGTAGTAGTAGTAGTAGTAGTAGTAGTAGTAGTAGTAGTAGTAGTAGTAGTAGTCGTAGTAGTCGTAGTAGTCGTAGTAGTAGTCGTAGTAGTCGTAGTAGTCGTAGTAGTTTAGTAGTAGTAGTAGTAGTTATTTTAGTAGTTGTAGTAGAGTGAGTAGTAGTAGTCGTAGTAGTAGTAGTTGTACGTAGGTAGTAGTTGTTAGTGTAGTAGTAGTAGTAGTAGAGTAGTAGTCGTATTAGTAGTAGGTAGCGTCGGTAGGAAGGTAGGTAAGTAAGGTAGGTAGGGTTGGTAGGGTAATCTGGTAGGTAGGTACGTAGTAGTAGTAGTGTAGGTAGTAGTTAGTAGTTAGTAGTAGTAGTAGGAGTAGTAGTTAGTAGTTAGTAGTAGCAGTGTAGTTGTCTAGTCGTAGTCGTAGTCGTAGTCGTAATCGTAGGAGTAGTCGTAGTCGTAGTCGTAGTCGTAGTCGTAGTCGTAGTCGTCGTCGTAGTCGTAGTCGTAGTCGTCGTAGTAGTAGTAGTAGTAGTAGTAGTAGTAGTAGTAGTAGTAGTAGTAGTAGTAGTAGTAGTAGTAGTAGTAGTGGTAGTAGTAGTAGTAATAATGGTAGTAGTACTGGTACTAGTACTGGTACTAGTACTAGTACTAGTAGTAGTAGTAGTAGTAGCAGTAGTAGTAGTAGTTAGTAGTTAGTAGATAGTAGTTAGTAGTTAGTAGTTAGTAGTTAGTAGTTAGTAGTAGTAGTAGTAGTAGTAGTAGTAGTAGTAGTAGTAGTAGTAGTTGTAGTAGTCGTAGTAGTCGTAGTAGTCGTAGTAGTCGTAGCAGTCGTAGCAGTAGTAGTAGTAGTAGTAGTAGTAGTAGTAGTAGTAGTAGTAGTAGTAGTAGCAGTAGCAGCAGCAGCAGCAGCAGCAGCAGCAGCAGCAGCAACAGCAGTAGTAGTAGTAGTAGTAGTAGTAGTAGTAGTAGTCGTAGTGGTGGTAATACTGGTATTCGAAGAATTCTCAGTAGCAGCTCTAGTAGCAACAGAGAGAGCAGTAGTAATAGATGTAGTAATGATAATGGTCTGGGGTGCACCTCGGGATGTTTGTGGGGCCGAAGTTGAAGCTCCTGGAGTGCTCGTGTTCGTCGATGAGCTGTCTGCGCGCGGGCCGAGCGCCCCCGTCGGAGTTCTTCCGGGTGGGTGTTGCAGGGGCGGACGTGGCTCGAGGGCCCCAGGGTCGTGGGCCTCCTCCGTTTGGCGACCGAGGAGTCCTGGGCCCGTGGCCCCAAGGGCCGTGCCGCGAACTTCGCGGGCCTCCCCTGACTCTGCGCCCCAGGAGCCCGCGATCTTGGACTGTGGTTCCCAGGAGTCTCTGTCCTCCTCCTCCTCCTCCTCCTCCTCCTCCTTGGCCCTTCCCTGCGGAGCTCAGGGAGTCCCGCCCCTTCGCCGTGAGGCGCCGCAGGCCCCCCGCTTCTGCTTCTGGGGGCCGAGAGTCGTTGGCCGTGGGCCCTTCGACAGTGGGCCCGAGGGGATCGCGCGCCCCTGGGTGCCGCGGAGTCCGTGGGCCGTGGCCCCAGAACCCAGGTCTGGACGCCCGAGATGGGCACGGAAAGAATGGGTACGATGCCCAACAGCAGTTCCTGTTCATTCTGAACAGGATTCGCTGTCCACGCCGCCGCGGCCTGTGTCCATTCGAGACAGGAGGCCGCCTGCCCAACAGCGGCCGCTGTTGGTTTGGGACAGCATTTGCTGTTGGGCATCGTACCCATTGTTTCGGTACCCATTTCGGGCGTCCAAACCAGGGAGTTCAGCGCCTTTTAGGCGAGTGCCCGGCATGATGGGCCCCTGAGGCCCCAGGCCGACAGGCCGCCCGCGCGCGCCGGGCGTTCCCCCCAGAGATGCCACTGGCAGAGGCCGTGGAAAGATGGTCCGGAACATGGCAGTTTCTCACATCGCCGAATCTTTAGCGAAAGTTCACCCTCTTTTTTTTCCCCCTCTCTTCTTCTTTACAGTGCGGGGCGCTATTCGGGGCCCCGACGGGCAAGATGCGATGCCCTGACTCGGTGCGATGCGGAGCGCCATTCGGGACGTCGGCAGGTAAGATTCGGGGCAGGCGCGCGGCTGCCGCGGGCAGGATTCGGAGGTGGGATTCGGACACGCGAGGCGCGCTCAGGACCGTCCCGAACAGCCTCTCCCGAAGCTCCCCAGAGCACCCCGCCAGGAGGTGGGCCTCGTGCAGACGGGCCCCAGGACCACTCTGCGAGGTGCCAGGGGGCCTCTGATGAGCCTATGAGGAGCCCGTGGGGCCTGCGGAGCCTTTCAAGCCTTCCGTAGGAGCCCGAGCCCGAGAGCGAAGACCAACCAGTTCCTTCGGGAGGGGTCCTGTGGCTGCGCGGCTCCGAGCGCGGGCGCCGGCGGGGGCCTCGCGACCCCCCCCCTTCCTTCTTCCATGTCGGGCCCCGCCCGAGCTTTCTTGCGTTCCGCTTGCGTGCCTCGTCGCCACCCCCCCGCCGTCGGGTCCGCCCTGTGCTCGCGTGTCGGTTCCGCGCCACTTGGTGCCCTCTGTCATGGCCTCTCAGGCGCCGTCGTTCCATTGATCTTCCGTTTCTCCATGCCGTTTTGTGCCCCCGATCCTTTTCCCTAATTAGGGGGCCACATGCGAACCCTACCCCTGCCCCCCACGATTTCTGAAGGGGAGGGTGGGGTAGGGTTCGCATGTGGCCCCCTACTTCTCGCGTTCCTCTTCTCATCCGTTTTTTGCCGGTCCCTCCTCCTGGCGCCCGTCGCTCCTCCGCCCGCGGCCCCGCCCCCCCCCTCGAACGTGAGCGTCTGGGGCTCCAGCGCGATGCGGGCCAAGTCGGGGCAGTCGCGTCTTCGCGCGGTTAGCTGTCGGTCGCTGACTCACCACCTACCATTCCACCCCAACCCAACCCGAAGGCCTCAATCTGGCCTCCATTTCCAGTGGGGGGGGGGTCGGGGAACGTTGAAAAATCACATGGAGCCCGTACACCCCCAACCCGAAATTCGGGTCAAATTCGATTCTCCGGGTTGGGTTGGGGTGGTCTGGTAGGTAGTCACTGACGTCCTCCTCCTCCATCTCGTGCCCGCGCAGGCGGGGGCGGGGCGCTTTCGCCGCGCGTGGGTGCGCTGTGCTTCGCCCCCGCGCGCGCTGGCGCCTGCGCGCGGCGGTGGCGCAGGCAGGCAGGGTGTCTCGAGATCGTCGTCGTGGCCGCCTCTCTCTTGTGAGGGGGGGCGGTCGCGAGACCGCGGCGCGCCGGCGGTGCGCAGGTTGTGGCTTGCGCCGGCGGGCTGTCCCGAACTCGTCATCGTTGTCGTCGTTGTCGTTGTCCTTCTCTTTCTTGTTGTTGTTGTTGTTGTTGTTGTTGTTGTTGTTGTTGTTGTTGTTGTTGTTTTGTTGTTGTTGTTGTTGTTGCTGCTGCTGCTGCTGCTGCTGCTGCTGCTGCTGCTGCTGCTGCTGCTGCTGCTGCTGTTGTTGTTGTTGTTGTTGTTGTTGTTGTTGTTGTTGTTGAACATTATTAATTCTAAAGAATAATTATTGTTGGGCCCCCTGGTGCACGCCCCCCCGCCGCGCCTAGGCCGCAGCTACATTTTCATCATTTTCGTGAGGAAGCCTCAGGTAATTCGATGTGATCAAGATCCGGTTGTTTTGTTCCCCCCCGCTTTCCCTTGCAAAAAACACTATAAAATGACATTTCTTGTTCTAATATAATCAAATTTCAAGAATCCCTTGCAAAAAATAAGGTAAAGTGGACATTCGCGCGCGCAAGACGAAATCCTTCCAAAAGCTTAGTGTTCGGAGCGATTTTAACATAAAAACATCAAAAAACCAATGGTTTTTCAACAAAAAAATGTCAAAATCTCATCCCGCGCGCTCTTGCGGATTCGTAGGAAACCCAACACTTTTTAAACATTTCTGTCAAACGGGCTTTTGCGAGCAACTTTTTCGAACTTCTGCGACAACGGTTGCGCACCTGCCAGGGCCATCATCCCTGTCAAATAATACCATGCGGGACACATTCGTTTTTTCTTCGCGCGCGCACGCCGAAATCTCCAAAAACCATTGGGTTCTGTGGGTGTGTACCCCACGCCAGTGTAGTAGCCACGGTCGTCCGCACGCCACGAAGTGAAGTGTCCCAACGTCATAGGGCGGGAAGCTGGGTTTGGGTGGTCGCGAAGAGTCGTTTGGATATTTGGTAGAGCTTGTAATGCCCCCCCACGAAGTGGGGGTATTGCCTGGTGTCGTATGAAAACCCTGGCACTGGGGAGAACACCACGCGTTCGGGTAAAATGATTGTTGTTGTTGTTGTTGTTGTTGTTGTTGTTGAACCCACACTATTGAAAAACAACTATTGTTGATCCCCCTCAGGTGCACATTGTATTTTTTGATTGAAGTGCCCCTCCCGGCACTCGCACCTTGTTTCTTATCAGGGAAAGTCATCTTCCTCAAACTGCGTTGTTGGTCCCCGGGGTGCAACAACAACAACGGCTTCCGCTTGAGACTTCCTCACAATTTAGCCAGGACCCCCGCTCCCGCCCGAGACTTCCTCGCATTTTATTCAGGAATCGCGCTCTTGCCTGGGACCTCTGCACAATTATTCAGGAATCGCTCTCTCGGCGCTCTGGAGTCGCGCTCTTTGTGCACACTTGCTTGCAGTTTACTGAAGAATAGCGCCTTCGCGTTGGAATTTCCCGCAATTTACTCAAACGCCGCGCTCCCGACACCCAGGCACCCAGGAGTCACGCTCACGCTTAGGATTCCCTCACAGATTATTTGGGGTTCGGGATCTCGATGCCCTTCGTGGCCTCGTTGCAGCCCTTCGTGGCCTCCTCGCTGCCATTCGTGGACCCGTTTCAACCCGTCGTGGCCCCCTCGCTGCACTTCGCGGCCCCGTTGCAGCTGTTCGTGGCCCCCTCGCTGCCCTCCGTGGCCCCGGTGCAGCCCTTCGTGGCCCCCTCGCTTTGTTTCGTGGCCCCGTTGCAGCCCTTCGAGGCCCCTCGCTGCCCTTCGTGGGCCCGTTGCAGCCCTTCGTGGCCCCCTCTCTGCCCTTCGTGGCCCCGTTGCAGCCCTGCGTGGCCTCATCGCTGCCCTTCGTGGGCCCGTTGCCGCCCTTCGTGGCCCCCTCTCTGCCCTTCGTGGCCCCGTTGCAGCCCTTCGTGGCCCCCTCGCTGCCCTTCGTGGCCCCGTTGCACCCCTTCGTGGCCCCCTCTCTGCCCTTCGTGGCCCCATATTTGTATGCCCTTCGTGGCCCTCGCTCGTTCGCGCCCGTCGTGGCCTCATATGCATGTCCTTCGTGGCCCCGCTGTCGCCCTTCGTGGCCCCGCTGTCGCCCTTCGTGGCCCCGTTGCTGCCCTCAGTGGCCCCGTCCTTGCCCTCCGCGGCCAAATATACGTATACCCTTCGTGGTCCCCGCGTGGCCCCATGTGCATGCCCTTCGTGGCCCCGCTGTCGCCCTTTGTGGCCCCTCGCCGTCCTACGTGGCCCAGTTGCTATCCTCAGTGGCCCTGTCGTTGCCTTCTGTGGCCCGCATTATCTGCCCTTCGTGACCCCCGCTCGTTCGCGCTCTTCGTGGCCCCATACGCATTGGCCTACTTCGTGCCCTTCGTGGCCCTGCTGTCGTTCTCTCTCTCTCTCTCTCGCTCTCGCTTTCCCTCGTCGTCGTCGTCGTCGTCGTCGTCGTCGTGGTCGGTCCCCTGTCCGTCCCTCTTGGGGTCGGGTTGCCGCCGATCAGCGCTGCCGCTGGCCAGGCCGACGGTCCGCGGCCGCCCCGCCGCTTGTTCGGGTCCGACCTGCAGGGAAGAAGAGTATACCCCCCAAAAGGGGTACGATCGAAGACGAAGAGGGCGGGTATCGAGGGTTTGGGAAACACGCGTTAATGGACACTCGAGTAGATAAGAGCGAACAGTCTTAACATGGTTGTCGTTGTTGTTGTTGTTGTTGTTGTTGTTGTTGTTGTTGTTGTTGTTGTGGTTGTGGTTGTGGTTGTGGTTGTTGTTGTTGTTGTTGTTGTTGTTGTTGTTGTTGTTGTTGTTGTTGTGGTTGTCGTTGTGGTTGTCGTTGTCGTTGTTGTTGTTGTTGTTGTTGCTGCTGCTGCTGCTGTTGTTGTTGCTGAACATTATTTCTTCTTAAGAGTTAATTATTGTTGGGGCCCCTGGTGCACACCCCCCGCCGCGCCTAGGCCGCAGCCACATTTTCATCATTTTCGTGAGGACGTCTCAGGCAAAACGGGTTGGTCCGGATCCGGTTGTTTTGTTACGGCCCGCTTTCCCTTGCAAGAAATAAGCTAAAGTGGACATTTCTTGTTCTAACATAACCAAACTTCAAGAATCCCTTGCAACAAATAAGGTAAAGTGGACATTCGCGCGCGCAAGACGAAATCCTTCCAAAACCTTAGTTTTCGTAGCGATTTTAACATAAAAACATCAAAAAACCAATGTTGTTATTTAAAAAAAAAATGTCAAAAATTCATCCCGCGCGCTCTTGCGGATTCGTAGGAAACCCAACACTTTTTAATCATTTCTGTCAAACGGGCTTTGCTTAGCGCCCCTCCTCCCCCCCTCCCCCAAGCACTTTTGCGCTCGAGTGGGCAGTGCCAAACGGTTAGCGCCACCGCACAGGGCCATCATGCACTGTTTTTTTTTTTTTATGTGTGTTTTGGCTTTTTTTCTTTTGTTATCTTCGGTCCGTGACTGTCAAATTATACCATGCGGGACACATTCGTTTTTTCTTCGCGCGCGCACGCCGTCGTCGTCGGCCGCGGGGCCCTGAATAGTAGCGACGGTCGTCCGCATGCCACGAAGTGAAGTGTCCGAACGTCATAGGGCGGGAAGCTGGGTGTGGGTGGTGGCGAAGAGTCGTTTGGAAATTTGGTAGAGCTTGAACCGGCCCCCCCACAAAAGTGGGGGTACTGCCCGCCTCCTATGAAAACCCTGGCACTGGTGAGAACGGTGTGTCCCACGTGCTACGTAAGTGTTGTTGGTGTTGAACATTATTTATTCTAAAGAATAATTATTGTTGGGCCCCTTGGTGCGCGCCCCCCCTGCGCCGCCTAGGCCGCAGCTACATTTTCATCATTTTCGTGAGGAAGCCTCAGGTAATACGATGTCATCAAGATCCGGTTGTTTTGTTGTAATCCGTTTTCCCTTGCAAAAAAAAACACTATAAAATGACATTTCTTGTTCTAATATAATCAAATTTCAAGAATCCCTTGCAAAAAATAAGGTAAAGTGGACATTCGCGCGCGCAAGACGAAATCCTTCCAAAAGCTTAGTGTTCGGAACGATTTTAACATAAAAACATCAAAAAAACAATGGTTTTTTCAACAAAAAAGTGTCAAAATCTCATCCCGCGCGCTCTTGCGGATTCGTAGGAAACCCAACACTTTTTAAACATTTCTGTCAAACGGGCGTTTGCGAGCAACTTTTTCGAACTTCTGCAACAACGGTTGCGCACCTGCCAGGGCCATCATCCCTGTCAAATAATACCATGCGGGACACATTCGTTTTTTCTTCGCGCGCGCACGCCGTCGTCGTCGGCCGCGGGGCCCTGAATAGTGCCACGGTCGTCCGCATGCCACGAAGTGAAGTGTCCGAACGTCATAGGGCGGGAAGCTGGGTGTGGGTGGTGGCGAAGAGTCGTTGGAAATTTGGTAGAGCTTGAACCGGCCCCCCCACAAAGTGGGGGTATTGCCCGCCTCCTATGAAAACCCTGGCACTGGTGAGAACGGAGTGTCCCCACGTACTAGTAATTGTTGTTGAACATTATTAATTCTAAAGAATAATTATTGTTGGGACCCCTGGTGCACGGCCCCCCCGCCGCGCCTAGGCCGCAGCTACATTTTCATCATTTTTTCGCGAAAGCTTCAGAAAAGTGGATGGGGTCCAGATTCGGTTGTTTTGTTGTAATCCGTTTTCCCTTGCAAAAAACACTATAAAATGACATTTCTTGTTCTAATATAATCAAATTTCAAGAATCCCTTGCAAAAATAAGGTAAAGTGGACATTCGCGCGCGCAAGACGAAATCCTTCCAAAAGCTTAGTGTTCGGAGCGATTTTAACATAAAAACATTAAAAAACCAATGGTTTTTCAACAAAAAAATGTCAACATCTCATCCCGCGCGCTCTTGCGGATTCGTAGGAAACCCAACACTTTTTAAACATTTCTGTCAAACGGGCTTTGGCGAGCAACTTTTTCGAACTTCTGCGACAACGGTTGCGCACCTGCCAGGGCCATCGTCCCTGTCAAATAATACCATGCGGGACACATTCGTTTTTTCTTCGCGCGCGCATGCCGAAATCTCCAAAAACCATTGGGCTTCTTAAGAATTTTAGCACCGCGCATCATAAAATCACACGAATCGCACCGTGGGTTAACAACTTCTGTGGGTTAACAAGGCTTAACAACTTCTGTGGGTGTACGAACGTAGGCTTAACAACTTCTGTGGGAGTGTACTCCACGCCAGTGTAGTAGCCACGGTCGTCCGCAGGCCACGAAGTGAAGTGTCCGAACGTCATAGGGCGGGAAGCTGGGTGTGGGTGGTGGCGAAGAGTCGTGTGGATATTTGGTAGAGCTTGCACCGCCCCCCCACAAAGTGGGGGTATTGGCTGGCGTCGCATGAAAACCCTGGCACTGGTGAGAACACTGAGCGTTCGGGTAAAGTGATTGTTGTTGTTGTTGTTGTTGTTGTTGTTGTTGTTGTTGTTGTTGTTGTTGTTGAATTCTCATTCTTGAAAAATAATTATTGTTGATCCCCCCCACCGGTGCACATTGTTTTTTTCGATTGAAGTGCCACCCCCGGGGCTCGCACCTTGTTTTTTCTTAAGGAAAGTCTTCCTGCTCAAACTGTGCCCTTGCCCCCCGGGCTACAACAACAACGGCTCCCGCCTGAGACTTCCTCGATTTTTACTCAGGACCCCCGCTCCCGCCTGAGACTTCCGCGCAATTTACTCAGGAAAGGCGCTCCCGTCTGAGACGTCCTCGCAATGTAATCAAGACCCCCGCTCCCGCCTGAGACTTCCGTGCAATTTACGTGGGAACGGCGCTCCCGCCTGAGACTTCTTCGAATTTTACTCAGGACCCCCGCTCCTGCCTGACATTTCCGCGCAATTGACTCAGGAACGGCGCTCCCGCCTGAGACTTCCTCGCAATTTAGTGAGGAACCCCGCTCCCGCCTGAGACTTCCGTGCAATTTGCTCAGGAACGGCGCTCCCGCTTGAGACTTCCTTGCAACTTAGTCAGGGCCCCCGCTTCCGCTTGAGATTTCTTCACAATGTACTCAGGACTGCGCTCTCGCGTGCGACGTCCTCACAAATTATTCTGGAATTGCGTTTCGGCGCTCATGAACCACGCAGACGCCATAAGGACGCCTCACAACGTGATCTTCCCTTCTTCCTCAGTCCTTCCCCTCCCCTTACTCCTACTCTTCCCTCGTTTCTTCCCTGTCCTCCTCTAGGCCGGGTCCCGCGCCAATTCCTCAATGGCGGCAGAGAAAGAAATGTACGCCCCCGAAGGATTGTCCGCCCGTTCCGGTTTGCCCGTACGTCTAAGCCCGCCGGCCCCAGCAAAGAGAAATAATCCCCCCGACAGGGGTGTGATCGAAGACGAAGAGGGCGGGCATTGAGGGTGTAGGGTATACGTGTTGAAGACTCGCGGGAAAGTAAGAGCGTACAGCCTTAAAATTGTTGTTGTTGTTGTTGTTGTTGTTGAACATTATTTATTCTAAAGAATAATTATTGTTGGGCCCCCTGGTGCGCGCCCCCCCTGCGCCGCCTAGGCCGCAGCTACATTTTCATCATTTTCGTGAGGAAGCCTCAGTAAAGAGGGTGTGTACAGGATCCGGTTGTTTTGTTGTAATCCGCTTTCCCTTGCAAAAAACAATAGAAAATGACATTTCTTGTTCTAATATAATCAAATTTCAAGAATCCCTTGCAAAAAATAAGGTAAAGTGGACATTCGCGCGCGCGCAAGACGAAATCCTTCCACAAAGATTAGGTGTTCGACATGTTTTTTAACATTGTAAAAACAGCTTTAACACTACCAATGGTTTTCACAATCCAAACAAATGTCAATAATTTCATCCCGCGCGCTCTTGCGGATTCGTAGGAAACCCAACACTTTTTAAACATTTCTGTCAAACGGGCGTTTGCGAGCAACTTGTTCGAACTTCTGCAACAACGGTTGCGCACCTGCCAGGGCCATCATCCCTGTCAAATAATACCATGCGGGACACATTCGTTTTTTCTTCGCGCGCGCACGCCGTCGTCGTCGGCCGCGGGGCCCTGAATAGTAGCCACGGTCGTCCGCATGACAAGAAGTGAAGTGTCCGAACGTCATAGGGCGGGAAGCTGGGTGTGGGTGGTGGCGAAGAGTCGTTTGGAAATTTGGTAGAGCTTGAACCGGCCCCCCCACAAAGTGGGGGTATTGCCCGCCTCCTATGAAACCCCTGGCACTGGTGAGAACGGAGTGTCCCCAGTCTTAAATGATTGTTGTTGTTGTTGTTGTTGTTGTTGTTGTTGTTGTTGTTGTTGTTGAACATTATTACTTCTAAAGAATAATTATTGTTGGGACCCCTGGTGCACGACCCCCCCGCCGCGCCTAGGCCGCAGCCGCATTTTCATCATTTTCGTGAGGAAGTCTCAGGCAAAACGGGTTGGTCCGGATCCGGTTGTTTTGTTACGGCCCGCTTTCCCTTGCAAAAAATAAGCTAAAGTGGACATTTCTTGTTCTAACATAACCAAGCTTCAAGAATCCCTTGCAAAAAATAAGGTAAAGTGGACATTCGCGCGCGCAAGACGAAATCCTTCCAAAACCTTAGTGTTCGTAGCGATTTCAACATAACAACATCAAAAAACCAATGGTTTTTCAAAAAAAGTGTCAACATTTCATCCCGCGCGCTCTTGCGGATTTGTCGGAAACCCAACACTTTTTAAACATTTCTGTCAAATGGGCTTTTCCGAGCAACTTGTTCACGTGCTTCGAACTTCTCCAACAACCGTTGCGCGCCTGCCAGGGCCATCATCCCTGTCAAATAATACCATCGAGGGACACATCGTGTGCACGACGCACGCGGACACAGTCGTATACTAAGCTAGCTGACAGAAAATGTTACCACAACAAGTCATTGTACCCATGCGCCAGTGTAGTAGCCAAGGTCGTCCGCAGGCCACGAAGTGAGGTGTCCGAACGTCATAGGGCGGGAAGCTGGGTGTGGGTGGTGGCGAAGAGTCGTTTGGAAATTGGTAGAGCTTGAACCGGCCCCCCCACAAAGTGGGGGTATTGCCCGCCTCCTATGAAAACCCTGGCACTGGTGAGAACGGAGTGTCCCCACGTGCTAGTAATTGTTGTTGTTGTTGTTGTTGTTGTTGTGTTGTTGTTGTTGTTGTTGTTGTTGTTGTTGTTGTTGTTGTTGTTGTTGTTGTTGTTTCAAAATCCCGCTATTGGAAAATAAATATCGTTGCCCCCCCCCTCAGGTGCACACTGTATGTCCTCAAGTAAAGTGCCCCTCCCCGACGCTCGCAGTTTATATATCTATATATAAAGGAAAAGCTTGAGGCTCAAACTGTGTTGTTGGCCCCCTGGTTACAACAACGACGGCTCCCGCCTGAGACTTCCGGACAATTTAGCCAGGACCCCCGCTCCCGCCTGAGACTTCCTTTTGTTTTGTTCAGGAATCGCGCTCTCTCTTCGGATTTCCTTACAGCTGATTCAGGGATTGCTTTCTCGGCGCTCTGGAGTCGCGCTCTTGCTGGAGACCTGCTTGCAATTGGTCAAAAAAAAACAACGCCATTGCGTTTGGATTTGTGTGTATGTATGTATGAATGTATGTATGTGTCTATGTATGTTAGTATGTCTGTCTGTATGTCTGTCTGTATGTATGTATGGATGTATGTATTTGTGTATATATATACGTGTGTGTATGCATATATATATATATATATCAATGTGTATATATATGTATATATGTATGTATATATAAGAGATGTACACATATATGTATTATATATACATACACGCGCACACACACATATATATATATATGTATATGTATATGTATATACATATATATGTGTATATATATACGCAGACATAACACCGCGCTGCTGACACTCAGGCGCCCAGGGGTCGTGCTTCCGCTTAGGACTCCATGACATATTATTTCGAAATCGGGATCTCGCTGCCCTTCGCGGTCCCGTATCAGCCTTTCGTGGCCCCCTCGCTGCCCTTCGTGGTCCCGTTGCAGCCCTGCGTGGCCCCCTCGCTTTGTTTCGTGGCCCCGTTGCACCCATTCGTGGCCCCCTCGCTGCCCTTCCCCCGTTGCACTCATTCGTGGCCCCCTCGCTGCCCTTCGTGGCCCCATTGCGCCCTTTCGTGGTCCCCTCGCTGCCCTTCGTGGCCCCGTTGCACTCATTCGTGGCCCCCTCGCTTTGTTTCGTGGCCCCGTTGCAGCCCTTCGTGGCCCCCTCGGTGCCCTTTGTGGCCCCGTTGCGTCCCCTCGCGGCCCCCTCGCTGCCCTTCGTCGCCCCGTTCCTGCTCTTCCTTGGCCCGTTCCCGCCCTTCGTGGCCCCCTCGCTGCCTTTCGTGGCCCCATATATGACAGCCTTTCGTGGCTCCCGCTCGTTCGCGCCCGTCGTGGCCCCATATGCCTGCCCTTTGTGGCCCCGCTGTCGCCCTTCGTGGCCCCCTCGCTGCCCTTCGTGGCCCCGTTGCTGCCCTCAGGGGCCCCGTCCTTGTCCTCTGCGGCGCAATATACGTATACCCTTCGTGCCCCCCGCTCGTTCGCGCCCGTCGTGGTCCCATGTGCGTGCCCTTCGTGGCCCCGCTGTCGCCCTTTGTGGCCCTCTCGCTGTCCTTCGTGGCCCAGTTGCTGCCCTCAGTGGCCCTGTCGTTGCCTTCTGTGACCCCGCATTATCTGCCCTACGTGGCCACCGCTCGTTTCGCGCTCCGCGTGGCACCATACGCAATCCCTTCGGGTCGCCGCTGTCGCCCTTCGTGGCCTACTTCGTGCCCTTCGTGACCCTGCTGTCGTTCTCTCTCTCGCTCTCGCTCTCGCTTTCTCTCGTCGTCGCCGTCGTCGACGTCGACGTCCTCGTTGTCGTCGTAGTCGTCGTGGGCGTTCCCCTGTCCGTCCCTCTTGGGGTCGGGCTGTCGCCCATCAGCGCTGCCACTGGCCAGGCCGACGGTCCGCGGCCGCCCCGCCGCTTGCCGGGGCCCGGCCTGCAGGGAAGAAAAGTATACCCCCCAAAAGGGGTTCGATCGAAGACGATGGTAATGTTTGTTGTTTGGGGGATTGTTGTTGTTGTTGTTGTTGTTGTTGTTGTTGTTGTTGTTGTTGTTGTTGTTGAGCTCTCACTTCGGACGAATAATTATCGTTGGTCCCCCCCGTCCGGTGCACATTGTTTTTTCGATTGAAGTGCCCTGCCCGGGGCTCTCACATTTTCAAAATACCAATGGAAGTCTTGAAGGTCAAACTGTGCCGTCGGCCCCCGGTTTACAAACAAAACACCGGCTCCTGCCTGAGACTTCCTTAGGATTTAGGCAGGACCCCCGCTTCCGCCCGATACTTTCTCAAGTTTTATTGACGAACCGCGCCCTCGCTAGGGAATCCCACCAGCCCTCTGGGCGTCGGTGGTTTTGGGCGTTTCCTCATCCACCCGTCCCTCTTCCCCTTCGGGGAGGGGTTTACCCCTCCCCCTGCCCCCTCCCCACTGACCTGGACAGGAGGGGCGGGGAGCGGTCAGAGCGTTCAAAACGGCTTCGGCGAGGAAGCCAAAATCATTGATTTTACTATGGTTTTGGCCCCATTTTGGCCGCCTTCTGAGGGGGCAGGGCTAATTAAAGCTCCCCTCTTCTTTGATCGAGTTCCTCCACGATGGCCGCAAGAGGCCCCCAGGATGCCCCAAGAGGCCGCAGGATGGCCCCAGGATGGCCCCAAGAGGCCCCCCAAGAGGCCCCCAGGAGGCCCCCAAGAGACCCCCAAGAGGCCCCAAGAGACCCCCCAGTGGCACCCAAGGTGCTCCCAGAGGCCTCGGCGATAATGTCAAACCATTGTTTGCACTAAGATTTTAGCCACATGTTGGCCTCTTGGGGGGGGGCACTGATTAAGATGATTCCAAGAGCGCCTCGGAGAGC
>CAUYUJ010009380.1:260000-283101 GCA_963575745.1 Prorocentrum cordatum | reverse complement strand
AGGAGGAAGAAGAGGAAGATGATGAGGAGGAAAAGGAGGAGGAGGCGGGGGTTCGGTCCCAGAGCCCCCACACGCGGGGAACGGACGCGGCACTCATAAGAGGGTTGGCAGTGGGAGGAGGAGGAGGAAGAGGAGGAGGAGGAGGAGGAGAAAGCGGAGGAGGAGGAGGAATACGAAGAAGCATAAAGAGGCGGGACGAAGGTTGGAGGAGGCGAGGGTGGGGGAGGGGGAGGAGGAGGAGGAGGAGGAGGAGGAGGAGGAGCAGGAGGAGAAGGAGGAGGAGGAGGACCAGAGTATATCCAAGACGCATCAACGATGTTGCAATAACCACTTCTTCCGTGTTTCTTCTTTAGAGGTTCCGTCCCGACAGTCATGTATTGTCATTGCGGGAAGTGCCTGCCCCATTAGAAGACGATTGTCCGATAAGCCTCAATCGTGCCAAGGCACCGTTGTCGGGACGTCAGCGCCGCGAGTCAACGTGACTGTTGCGTCCTGACAGTTCTAAATCACGCCCGAGCATTGTTCCTGGGACCTCAACACCGCGAGTCAACGTGACTGCTGCAAATTGAACAGTGTCAGTCGCATCAGAGTACCATCCGTGTGACGTCAACCATACGAGTCATTGGCGCTGTTCTAAACTTTCAAGACGAATGTGCGCGGTGTTAAGGCGAGAGCCACAGTGCGAAAACCAGCCGCCCTCTGAAACTGTTGCGAACTTTTAAATAGAATTTGCGCGGCGCCAGGGTGAGTGGCACATTTTGGATCGGCGCGCCCTCGATTTGCAACATTTTGAAACACTTTGAAGACGAATGCGCGCGGCGCTTAGGCGAGAGCCGTATTTTGAAATCCGCCTGCCTTTCATCCGTATAGTGTTTTACTGATATCAACCTTCACGCCAGAAGAAGTGCGACGCCAGTTGAAGAAGATGTGTGGGGGCAAGGCTGCAGGTGACAATGGGGTGGTGGCTGAACTACTACGCACATGAAGCGACTTGCTGGTACAAGTGGTTGCAGCCGTGCTCACAGCGGTATTGGACCCAGGGGCAGCCGTGCCAAGTTATTGGAAAGCGTCTTCAATCAGAGTTCTTGTCAAGAAGGAAGACGAACGTTTACCAGGGAATTGTAGACCCATCTGCATAATCCCCATATTATATAAACTCTTCAGCCAGGAACTGTGCGAAAGATTCAAAGACAAGCTTTTAGCCGAGCCGTCTCTCAATCAAGCACGCTTCAGAGCAGGTTTCCGCTCTGACGGCCACTTGTTCGCAACTGCGCTGCTCGCAGAGAAGTGCAATGAGTTCAACGTGCCTCCGTGGAGTGCCACGCCGTATGTTAAGACGGGTTTCGATTCTATTCGCCATGTGAGCATCCGGCAGCCGTTGGTGGCTCACGGAGCGCCGTCTGTCTACGTAATGCGTGCTTTCCAGGCTGTGTGCAGCGGGCAACGGGCACACGCCAATTGCGACACGCCAGGCCGGAAGTTCGACACTGTGAACGGGACGAGACAAGGCGACCCCATGAGCCCAATCATTTTCAAGTGCGTGCTCGAGGAAAGCCTGCGCAAGGTGAAATCCCATTGGGCTCCCAAAGTGTAGGGCGTGCATCTCGGCGACTGCGGACGGTCTGTCTAACCAGAGGTGCGCAGATGGCATTTTGTTGGCCGGCCAGTGTGTGCCGCAACTCAAAAGAACGATCGTGGACGTGCGGCGAGAAGGTGCGAAGAGGTAAAAGGTGAGGCTGGAGCTGCACTCAGAGATAACGAACATACATCACAACAACAGTGGATATGGAACCACGGTCAGAATTCCTATTGTGGAGGGAATAAAGGACGACAGTGATGGAACCGACGGAAACAGTATTTATTCAGGCAGGGTGCTCTCGCTGGTGAACGTCCACGACGCTGAGCTGACGCACTGGCTAAAGAGGGCGTGCGTGAAATTCGTGAAATTTGGCACATTTAAGCATGATTTGACAGACAGAGCAGTGCCGATCGAGCTCCGGATGCGTTTGTTGAATTCTGTGGTGGCCCCAGCTGCGTTGTATGGTTTAGGAAGCTGGGTTATGACAGCGGAACGGGATTCTATGCTGGGGCGGGGGCGCAAGTATTCGCCAGACGGGAGCGTGGAGACTTGGGTGGATTAGGTGCAGCGCGTTACATCGGAAACATTTGGACTTATGGAGTAATTCAGCGTATCCAGTCGGACAGAGGAGCGCCGCTCCCAGCTACAAAGTTGGAGCGACCGACTCGATGAGGCTCAATGAGTCCGCGACTGGATCCCTGAGGGGCACAGAGCCAGAGGACGCCCTCTTACAAGATGGTCCCGACCAATTCTCGCTGAGCCCGTAAGGGCGCGTAGCCGCGCGCGCGGCCCGTACTCAGCCTTCCTTCTATCTTTCTCCTTCTTTCCTTCCTTTCTTCCTATTATCAACCTTGAGGACCATGCGTATTTTCTTTTTGAAGTCTCAGGCGAAACGCCCAGCCCGCCCTACCAATACGTCTGGGGGTGCGACAGGGAGGACTTGTTTGAAAGGAAGTGGAATGGATGGATGGATGGATGGATGGCTGGCTGAATGGATGGATGGATGGATGGATGGACTGACGGACGGATGGATGGATGGATGGATCGATGGTTGGATGAATGGATAGATGGATTGATGGATGGATGGATGGGTGGATGATGGTGATGATGGTGATGATTCTGATTTTGATGACGGTGGCGATGATGGTGGTGATTATGGTGATGGTGAGGATGATGCTGATGGCGCCGATGATGACGACGACGACGACGACGACGACGACGACGACGACGACGACGACGACGACGACGACGACGACGATGATGATGATGATGATGATGATGATGATGATGATGACGATGCTGATCGTGATGACGAGGAGGGGGGGCAGGAGGAGCAGGATGTTCCAGGGGTCCATAATCTCACGTATAGGTTTAGCTTTTGGTGTTTCACTCTGGGGGCCGATGGACAGAGATCCATCTTGTACGTGTCCGTGCCACATGTGGCTCAAGGGAAAACATTCTGTCCCCTCTCCTGCTGCCACAGTTGGTAGCGGAGCGGGGTCCGGCCCGGAGGCCATGGGCGCGAGAGGCTGGCTGTGACGGCCAGGCCGCTCTGCGCTTGCGCGCCCCGGAGCCAGGCTTCGCTCTGACCACTGAGCAGCGTGGGATCCACGGCAGAGAGATGCCCGCAGATGGTGAGCGGCAGCCGCCGCCAATCGCCCCAGGAGGCGATGGACGAGAGGAGACCTTCGCCGTCTTGGCAGCTCGAGGAGCTGAGGGGTCGACGGCGGGAGCAGCAGCATCAGGCTCTACGGTCGTGGCGGCGACGACGATCGATCAGGAGACGCTCACTCGGGCAATGCAGTCCGCGGTCCAGGAGACCGTGCGGGCGCTCGGCCATTTTGGCCAACAGCAGCAGCGGCCACCGCCAGAGACAGCACCGACGGTGGCCGACCCATGGGACGGCACGGGGGCCGACCCGTGGAGCAGCAGCAGAACCAGACAAGCCGCCGAGGTGGGCAGCGGAGAAGCAGCAGGAGATTCAGGACAGCGGCGCCCACCCGGCGACAAGGACGACGTGAAGGAGGACCAGAAGTGGGACGAGCACCAGGACTGGAGCTCGAGCTGGAACAGCAACTGGTGGCCAGGCCAATGGACTGGGGGCCGAGGTGATTTTTCGGACCCTCCAGCGTGGCCCGGCTGGGCCCACTACAGACAATGGCGCCAAGCCATTCGGCGCTGGAACGACAACACCGACGTAGCGGTCTGGAGGAGGTCGGAGAAGTTCATGCGGCTCTTCGACTGGACGATGCAGGCCAAGTTCGAGGACATCCCGGACAAGGAGCTCACCACATCGTCATGGTTGCAGACGCTCCTCAGTCGCATGGACTTGATGATCGGGGAGCGCGAAGGAGACGAGCTACGACGGGCAGGACGAAAAGCATTATACGAGGCCGTCCGCGACTCCAAGGAGACGCTCACCCAGTACGTGAGTCGTCGTGAAGCAGAGTTCATCGACGCGGAGGGCCACGACTTGTGGATGTCCGACAAGCTCAAGGGTGTCTTCCTAGAGGAAGGGGCCAATCTCACTCAGCAGGGCGTGCAGAACTTGCGCACGCTCACTCGCGGGGACCTGACCTACAGCAGCGTGAAGTGGGCACTGCGCCAGCTTGATTCATCAGCCGGCACTGAGCGCCTGCTTCCCGGCAAAGCCGGGACAGGCAGCATGCTAGCGGCAGCGTCTGAAGACCTAGGGCCGAGCGCTCGCTCGGACGCTGGTGCTTTTCAGTCTTCCTCCTCCCCTCCTAACCTCGGTCGGTGTGAAGGTAGGTCGGAGGATGCCAACTACCAGGTGGTCGAGGACGAAGAGGATGACTACGACGAGGGAGCCGACGAGTCGGACGAGCTCGAGGAAGAGGACGTGGCGGCCTTCCTCGCGGAGATCGATGACATGGACATCGAGGAGGACGACGCCGAGCTGGTGCTGGCCGAGCTGACGAACAACAGGTCCTGGAAGCAGAACAAGGACCTCAAGCGCGCAGCTCGGCGCGATCGAGAATATTTTGGCTCCCGAGGTCGAGGCAGTGGCAGGACCTCTCATCCTTCTCGGTCAGCTGGGCGAGGAGGAGGTCGCCAGCGACGAGAACGTGACGAGCGTGGAGGCGGTGCTGGAGGAGCAGGACACCGGCCTCCTCAGGGCAGGCGACGCTTCCTCACTCAGGAGCAGCTGATGAAGGTCATCAAGTGCAAGCTGTGCCACGAGAAGGGCCATTGGGGGCGTGAGTGTCCCAGCGTCAGCAGCGCCAAGAAGGACGCTGTCAAGCGGGAGGTCTCCGTCAAGAAGACTCCCATCAGGAAGGCCTCGTCCTACATGTTCGACGGGGTGGCGTTTGGCAGTAACGACATGTGGGCAGCGCCGGCGTGGCGCGGGGTCGAGGAGGAGATCGCGTCAGGGTCGATCTTCCTGGCGGCCTCGTCGACCCAGGGCCTGGTCGACCCCGGGGCGGGGGCCGATCTGGTAGGCGTGGAGGCTCTCAACAGGGAGTCCGAGGCGCTCGCGACCCACGGCCTCAGGTACGTCGAGATTCCTGCTGAACATCGGACGCACCTTCGTGGGGCCCACGGAGTTGGAGGCCAGGCCAAGGTTGTGGGCGCTATACTTTTTCCGTTGTGTTTAGGTGGCGTCTTTGGCATCATAGACACCACTGTGCTCGGAGAGGCTGTCCCTCACATTTTGAGCGTCAATCTTCTGGACTTTCTAGAGAGCGTGATTGATTTATCGAGGAACAGGCTTCGCTCCGGCACCCTGCGCACGACCGTGGCCATGACGCGCCTGGGTTCCGGGCACAGGATGGTAGAGATCGTGCGTTCCCTGGAGGAGCCGCCGACAGTCCCAGCGTCGGCCCTCCAGCGCTATCCTTTTCTGACGGAGGGGTCATTCACCCTTGGCAATGAGAAGCCTCCGAAGATGCTGGCAGACGGAACTGTGACGCAGTACATCCCTCACCTCATCATCTCCATCCTTCGGTTTAGAGCTAAGTCGAGGCGAGCAGGGTCCGGGTCAAGTCGTGCGGGGTCTAGACCAAGGGGGTTTTCGAGCAGAACGCCAAGCAGGGATCCGAGGGAACCGCCGTGCCTGGGCTACTCGGTCGTCTCAATCGTCGCAGTCGTGGTCTGCCTATTCATCGTGCGTTGGGCTCAGCGGGCCCGCCTCGAACAGGTCACGGGCTCAGGATCTTTGGGGCGCACTAAGGTCTTGGACAACAGCAGCGAAGGACGGGACAGGGCTCTCGAGCCCATCGGCAAGGGGGCCCTCGACCTCATCGGCAGCAGGGGCCCAAGGGCTCTCGTGTATGTGCTGTCCGTGGCCTCTTTTGGCTCGAGTCTTTGCTCGTGGGTTTCCCGGCGTCGACAGTTGAGCCGACGATCGCAGCATCCTGCCGGCATCGTCCGGCGCAATGATGAAGTTCATAACGATTTCCATGTTTATCCTGAGGGGGATCCTCTCAGTGCAGGGAGCTCCCCAGTTCTGCGGGTCCACCACTCAGCCGCCCGGAGGCGGCAACGGCAGAGGCGACGGCAGCGACGGTCGAGGAGACGCTGCCAGGGCGGTGCTGAGCCAGGCGGTCGAGACGCCGGTGGAGGCGCTGGCGGAGGCCACTACGACGCCGAGCGGACCGCCTTCCCATCCTGGAGTGCCCAACCAGCTGCCCGCCCAGCTGATGACTTGGGCCCAGGCGATGGCGGCCGCCGGACCCGATGGAGTGCCCGACCGAGGAGTGGCCGGCTACCTGATGGACGGGGCGCCCATCCTGACGATGGAGTACCAGCAGTACCTGCTTCAGGCGCCTCCTCCGCCGTCGGGCCCTCCGCCGGGGCCGAATCCAGCAGCAGCCTCCAGCGTTCAGCCAGCAGCATCGCCGATGCCATGGATGGCCGGAGTCCAGGGGCAGTTTCCAGGTCCACCGAAGGCGAGGTCGGCACGACTGCTGGGCCACGGAGGGGCGCCGAGTGCAGGCGCCTCGGGAGCAGCGCCGGGGATCCACCACGGCCGCGACGAGGATCAGGCATCGATGCAGCTGGTCACGAACCAGAGCGACGACGGAGAAATGACAACTGCAGCAGCAGCTGCAGCTCCGATTTCGGCGGCAGCAGCAGCAGCAGCCATCCCAGCCCGGCGGGTGGCGGCACCGCTGAAGCCGAGATCGATCCCAGTCAAGCCGCCCCCGCCCAAGCTAGTGAACAACTGCAACCACTCGCAGGCCACATCGTACGGCAATCAGTACGGCTCGGGCACGAAGTGCAAGTTCTGCGGCTACAAGCTCACATGGGTGCCACGCGGCAGCGGTGGCGAGCAGGACGGCGGGCCGGCAGCGAGGCCGGAGTCCGCAGCAGAGGCGGCCAGACGAGCGGCAGCTGCTGCCGAGCGGACGGTCCAGATCATGCAGGAGAATCCCGTGTTTCAGACAGGGGCGGCAGCACTGCAGACGGCCAACGACCTGAACGGCTACCTCAACGCACTGCAGTGGCAGCTGCGCCAGATCCCCGAGGGGATTCGATCCCTCGGAAAGGTGCAAGAGGTGGTCGAGCAGATTGCACAATATGCCAGTCAAGCACAGTTTCAGACCAGCAGTCAGCTGGAGGAGGGCCTGCAGCAGATCCATCAAGCGCTCATTCGGCGCCGTCGTACCCTGGAGGCACTGGAGCCGATGGGGGAGTCCCTCGACTACCTGACGGAGCAGATGAGCACCCTGTCGCTGTCGGTCGGCAACATCGAGCAGTCAATGGGTCAGATGGCGCAGATGATCGTGGAGATTGGGACGGCGGTGATGGGGCTCGTGCAGGTGGCCAACGCTGTCGGAGCGAACCAAGAGCTTCCGTTGCAGGAACCGGACAGCTCACAGGCGGGTGCTTCCTCGCCGGAGCCCGAGCGCACGCCGCAGGTCTCGACCGCGGCAGTGACAACGCCTTGGGAGATTCTCTACGAGAGCGACAAGGACGACGAGATGTAGCGTCGTCTTTGGACGCCACTCCTCGTTCTTCAGTCGCCGGCCCGAGCCGAGGGGCTTCGGGCCATCAGCAGCAGAGTTCAAGGTGCAGTCGTTTGGACTGCGCCTGCGCTGCCGTCTCCGACAGGGGCTCGCCAGAGAGCCCATCGACAGCCCATTCTCCTACCTACCCTCCCTCTGTGCAGAGACTCCTGGTCGGGCCCGAGTGGCTCGACGGAGATTGGATGAACGACGACCATGAGGTCGCTTGCGGATCTCAAGTGAGGAAGGCTCTCGGCGAGGCAACAGCCAGGGCAACTGGAGCCCTCCCAGGGACCTGTCCTGTCGACGCGTCGGTCACTCCGGGACGATCCAAGGTGGCTTTCATGGAAGTGTTCTCCCCTCCTAGGATTGCTCCTGCCGTTAAGAAAATTGGGGCCCCTGTGGGAGAGGAGGCCTCGTGGGACCTCAAGGTCGGTTGGGACGCCGCTCAAAGAACGGAAGTCGATCGCCTCTGGGAGACGATCAGGACCGATCGACCCGAAATGATCTGGCTGTGTTCCGAGTGTCGGGCCTTTTCCGCGATCAATAGGTTGAATCGGGATCGGATGGACCCTGGGGACTGGAGGTCACTAGTGCGGGACGGCCTCCGAGACCTTTTCCTTTGCGTGAGGATAGCCGACTATCAGGTCCGACACGGGCGGTTCTTTGCGTTCGAACACCCTCTTTACGCTCCCTCCTGGGGAACGCATGTTGTCAAGTGTGTGTGGGACCTCCCGGGAGTTCGACGAATCCGGCTCGACATGTGCCAGTTTGGAATGAGGGTGGACGACAGGGGGCCTAATAAGAAACCCACGGGAATTTTGTCCAACCACCCCGAGGTGTTGCGGCTTTTAGACGGTCACCTCTGCACGGGGGAACACAAGCACGCTGTTCTGGAAGGAGGCTCGGTTACTACCAAAGCGGCATGTTACCCCCCTTTGTTCGTGTGCACTGTCGCCAGGGCTGTCGCCGAACATTGGTCCGGAGCTTCCAGGGCCAGGCAGTCTTCCTGGGCGGAGTTGGTGGAAGGAGTCTCCGGCGAGGCTGCGGAGGCCGGGGAAGCAATTGGCGGCGAAGGCGAGCCCGAAGGTTCGGACGAAAGCGACGACGAGCCCGAGACCCGACCACCCACTCAGAACAGAACGAGGGGAGATGTGTCCGGGAAGCCCGATCCTCAGCCTATTGAGGACGAGAAACGGTTAATATACAAGTTGCACTGCAACATGGGCCATCCCGACAACCGAAAATTTCTTCGGGTTCTTCGAGCTGGCGGCACCAAACAGCACTTGGTGAGATGGGTGCGTCAACATTTTGTTTGTTCGGAATGTGCGGAACGATCGCAGTCGGGGGCCCATCGTCGGGTTGCTCTGCCCAGGACCTTTCGTTTTAATCACATCGTGGGGGTTGATCTCTTCTACCTCGACTTTCAAGGTACGACGTATCCCTATCTCAACATCGTCGACCACGGGTCGAACCTGCAGGTCGTCACCCGGGTCGAGGCCGCGACGTCGGCCGCTGTCTGGTCCGAGTTTCTGAGGTCCTGGGTCCGACCGTTGGGTGCGCCTCATCTGATCATCTCGGATGGGGGCTCGGAGTTTGGAGCTCGGTTCGCCCGAGGCTTGGAACAGTGGGGAGTTTGTCATCATGTCTGCGACGCGGACAGTCCCTGGCAGAACGGACGAGTGGAGAGACACGGTGGCTGGGTCAAGGACCGAGTCCGTATTGAGCTAGAGTCCGGGACGTCCCTTCCCTCATCACTCCAGGAGCTGGACGATCTGGTGTTTGAGTTGGTGGCGCATAAGAACCGATTTTGGCATCGAGGTGGCTTTTCACCTCTCCAGTTGGTTTTTGGAGAAAACCCGCGTCTTCCGCGTGAGCTCTTGTCCGACGATCGACGGGCTTTGCCTGGGTGGCAGGATGTCGTGAGCCCCTCCTCAGAGCAGGGCGAGGCGGGAGCCGAGTTTGCCAGGGCCCACGCTATCCGAGCGGCGGCCCGTAGGCTTGCCATGGAAGCCACGGCCCGAGACAAGCTGTCCCGAGCAGCCCGGGCGAGGACCCCTGGGACCAAGAGATTTACCCCCGGCCAGTGGGTCTTCGTCTGGAGGCATTTCACCAGAATATCGTCCAGGGCCGACGCCCTGGGGCGCCGTCGTGCCGGCTGGACGGGTCCCGGGGTCGTGGTGCTTGCCGAGGGCGGCACGGTGTGGGTTGCGGTCCGGGCCCGTCTCTGGAAATGTTCAGCCGAGCAAGTCAGGCTTGCTAGCCCTGAGGAAGAGTACGGCCTTCAATTGGCCGAAGACCCTAGATGGCAGGAGCTGCTCCGTTCGGCTCAGGCGAGGCGGGTGACCGCTGTGGACGTTCAGCGCGAGGGCCCCCCTCCCGAGAGTGCCTGGGACGAGGCGGCACAGGCCGAGCTCGACTCAGAACCAAGGGTTCCCGGAGCTGGGCCAGTGCCAGCCGAGGAACAAGGACCGGAGAATCGACCCTCTCCCCCGTCAGTGGGCGGGACTCCTGGGCTTCCTCGGAGGCCCCCCAGGGGGTCTCTCTCTCGTGCCGGATCGGTTGTAGCTCAACCAGGCTCGGACAGGACCGGGCTGCCCTCTATTTCCGAGCTGGCTCCTTCAGACAGAGAAGAGTCGGCGACGCCGTCTCTCAGTCGGCAGTTGTCTCGAGGAGTTAGCTCAGGATCCGCCGAGGTCGAGCCGGGGGATCAAGAGAGTCCAGAACTCCTCCCTCCTCCGTCCTCTCCTCGTCCTGTTTCCTTACCTGCTCCTGCTCCTCCTCCTTTGCCTGCGTCTCCCAGTTCTCTTTCCCCTGTCACCCCGTCTTCACCAGAGGGGGCGAGACCTAAGACGAGGGGGCGCCTCACCCAGCCTGAGGACGTCCCAGCTTGCATTCGAGCTGCGAGGGCCGGGAGCGCCCCTCCTGAGATAAAGAGAGCCAGGGCCGAACCCTCCTCGGGCCCCTACCCTCCTTACCCCGTCGGTGGAATTGCCTCCTCCTCCTCCGGTGTTGGGGGCCCTGGGCCTGGACCGGAGACTCGGGGGCCTGTCAGGGCCGGCGACGAGCCGAAGCAGTCTGTCCAGGAGCGTGTTCAGGCCATCGAAGCCCGAGCCAGGTCACGGTCGCCAAATCGCAACAGAGGAGCCGAGGGAACAGTCGAGGCAGAGGCCACCAGCGAGTTTTTCGTGGTCCCGGGGCCGATTGACGGGCTCTCCGTCGTCCCTGGGAACGTCGAAGGGTTTGTCGGGGCCGTGGGCGAAAGCATTCAGGACGGGGGAACCTTTGCGGCTAGCCGCGGGGGAGAAGTGACCCTCAAGAGGCTCGCCCCTCAGGAGCGTCAGAAATTTCAGGCTTCAGACGACAAAGAATGGAAGGCCATGCTGCAATCCGGGGGTGTCCGAGTCATCCCTCCGAATCAGGCGGCGAAGATCCGGCAACGTTGTCCGGGCAGGATCATATCCAGCCGAATGGTGCGCCGATGGAAGCCAGTTGAGGGGACTTTCGTGGAACCCGAAGCGAAGTCCAGGTGGTGCGTGCACGGTCATAAGGATCCCGACTCTGGCTCCCTCGCCGTATATGCGCCCACTCCCCAGACCTCGTCTATTATGATGTTCATTCAGGTACTGGTCAATTTCAGGATGCTCGGAGACATTGCGGATGTCAAGAACGCTTTCACCCAGTCAGATCCGATGACGCGGTCCCAGGGCCAAATATATGTTGAACCTTGCGAGGGTATCGACGTTGAGCCTGGATCCTTTATCCTATTGCTGGTGAACGTTTACGGGCTGGACGGTGCTCCAGTAGCGTGGCGTCGCACCGTGGTTGGCCATCTGGAAAAGCATGGGTTCGAAAGAAGTTTGCTGGAGCCCTGCTGGTGGCTGAAGTATCGAGCAGATGGGGCCATCCAGAACATGATGTTGCTGGAAGTCGACGATTTCTTCATCGGGAGTGCGGATGCGGATGCCCGAGCGTGGATTCGCGGTATCCTAGAGGACCGCTTCCGTTTCGGGAAGTATCGAGACTGTCATGCCGGCTCAGTGGATTTTGCGGGTAGGCGTGTTTCCTTCTTTCCCGGCAAGGCCGTTGTCGACCAGGAAAAGTACATCCTGGAAGAAATCCGTCCTCTGACCCTGGCCCGGGGCCGCTTGTCTGTCAAGAATTCCCCTCTCGAGCCGTCCGAGTTTAAAGCTTTGCGTTCTCTGGTCTACAAGTTTAATTGGGTCGGCCGAGAGTCACGGCCAGAAGCGGCCGGAGTAGCAAGTATTTTGGCCAGTCGTTTGCGAGCTCCGACAGTGTCGGACGTGTCTTGTGCCAACAAGTTGGTGAAGCACCTGAGGGCAACAGCCTCTCGAGGATTGACGATCTGGCAGCTAGACCCTGAGCGTATGTCTTTCATATCGTTTTCCGATGCCGGCGGTGTTGGTTCGGTAGAGTCTCTCCAGGATGACAGTGGCCTCCCAGCCGACCCCACCCAGGGAGCCTGGATGGTGTTGGCCGCCGAGAAGTCTGTTCTCGATAATCAGGTGGTAAGAGCGTCCGTGCTCGGTTGGCGTAGCAGTAAGCTACGGCGTAAGGTGCCTTCGACGCTAGCCGGGGAGACTCAAGCTCTGTCGGCCGCTGTGGCGGAAGTCGAGTTTCTTCAAGTGTTGTACCGTGATGTTGTGTTCAAGGACGTTGATCTGCCTGATTGTGTGCGGGCCTCAGGGCCCTTCACTACGGTCTTAAGACGCGATTGTAGCTTGGGTTCCCGGGAACAACAGGTCCACGTGGTGGACGCCAAGTCAATCTATGATACCTTCCAGAAGGAAGGCAACGCTTCGGCCCGTGATAGGCGTACTGCTCTAGACCTCGCCATCATTTGCGAGTCCTTGGAGCGAGCCAGAGGTAAGATACGGTGGATACCCCATGGCCGTATGCCTGTGGACGCTTTGACCAAGGACGACGTGACTAAGTGTAATGCCGCGCTGTTTGATTTGATGACCAACGGCAAGCTCAGTCTGGTGGGCGAGGCCCAAGAGGTCGGCCGCCGGAAGGACATGCCCGAGCGCAAAGACCGCTCTCAGGCAGCCTCCAGAAGAATGCTGTCAGAGCCCGCCTGGATAGCATGGCTCGACTACCTGGACCAGAGGGCTCCTCCTGGCCTGGTTGGTGGTGGTGGTGTCCTCCCGTCCTCCTCCTCTCTCCCTCCGCCTTTATCATCCTCCGAATCTGTTTTCCAATAATCTGCTCTCTAGTTCTGCCTCTCTCTCTCTCTCTCTCTCTCTCTCTCTCTATCTTTCTGCTGCTGCGCAAGTTCGACATTTGCAGGTCGTTTTGACACTGCCAGGCAGTGGCCACGGACCGGCGAATTGAGTTTTGGGACAGCTAAACCTAGAGAAAGTTGGACCCATGTTCCAGGGGTCCATAATCTCACGTATAGGTTTAGCTTTTGGTGTTTCACTCTGGGGACCGATGGACAGAGATCCGTTTTGTACGTGTCCGTGCCTCATGTGGCTCAAGGGAAAACATTCTGTCCCCTCTCCTGCTGCCACAAGGAGGAGGAGGAGGATGAGGAAGAGGGGAAGAGGAGGAGGAGGAGGAAAAGGAGGAAGAGGAGGAGGAAGATGAGGAGGAGGAGGAGGAAAAGAAGGAAGGGGAGGCGGATTCGGAGGTGGAGGCGGATGAGGAGGAGGAGGACGAGGAACGAGGGGGACGGGGGCCGGGGGAGGCATGGGGTCCTGGCCCCCCTCGAGGAGCGACACGCCTTGGAGATGGAAATGGCCGCGCGCCTGGCGCGCACCGCCCGCCTGCTTGGGGCTCGCCGCGCTCGTGCAACCACAAGAAGTCGTTTGGGAATCGTTCCTCCCCCGATCCTCCTTCCTCATTCTTCTCCTTTTCCTCCTCCTCCTCCTCTTCCTCTTCCTCCTTTTCCTCCTTTTCCTCCTTTTCCTCATTTTCCTCTTGTTTCTCCTCCTCCTCCTCGCCCCGTCAATCCCTTCCTCCTCCTCCTCCCCCTTTGTTCCTCCCTTTCCTCCCTCGCTCCCTCCTCTCCCTCCTTCGGTCCCTCCCTGCTTCCCCCCGCTCGAGAGACTGCTGGCCTTGCTCCGCGTGCTCTTCCCCTTCACGGCCAGTGGGCCCAGGGCCCGCAGTGCGGGAATGTACGGCTTGTGGGGCAAAGCGGGTAACTATAAGACAATTGCGGGCGACGCCGAGGCGAGCACACGTCTTGAGAGCCACTCGCCCTCCATCCATGTAGCTGTTGGGAGTTGCAAGAGTCAGGATCAGAAGCGGTGAGGACGTCTTAGGCGAAACGCCCTGCCTGCCCGACACATCGGGTGGCGTGCTGACGAGGGGTCATCTATTAGGACGAGGGGCGGAGGAGCCCACCCGCTTTAACCCAGAAGTAGTCAGCACTTCATCTCAGGATATGCCACTGCACACTACAGCTCGTGACACATCTGTACCAAAACTACTGCTTGTGCAGGCACATGTGAATACCGCGTGTCTTGTCCACCGCAGATTGTTCAACTCGCTGTGCCACCGTCGTACTGCAAGCCATACCACCGCACATGCGAGTATGCCAGCGGTCGGCTCCCCTTTTTCCTTTTCGCAGATCTTTTCCCATCTCCTTCTCTACCCCAGTTGTGACCATTGCAGTCGGTCCCTTCCTACGGTGGCCCGGTCCCAGTAGCATGCCTTTCCCATTGGAGTCCATCTCGGCCGTGCGGAGTCGTCGGAGACCGCCAGGGTGGCGTCGCGTCGCCCGGTGAGCCCACGCCGTTCGGTGTGGTTCTGGCGGGGTGAGACGGGTGGGGAGGCCCTGAAGCAGCCACGGGAGCCAGCCTTGCCAGCCAGCGCAGCAGTATCTTGCGTGCCGTGGGGGCATTGGGTGAAGGATGAGGAGGGATGCGTGGGGATGAGGACGTGGATGAGAAGGACAGGGAGACTGAGAATGTTGATAAAGGTGATATGATGATGACGATGATGATGATCTTGTTGATGATGATGACGATGATGGCGATGATGATGGTGATGATAAGGATGATGCTAATATGGAGGATGAGGATGACGATGCTGATGCTGCTGATGATGATAACGACGGTGATGCGGATGCTGGTGATAATGTTGAGGATGAGGTTGATGATGCGGTCGATGATGCTGATGCTGATGCTGATACTGATGCTGATGCTAATGCTGATTCTGATGATGATGATGATGACGATGTTGATGGTGATGATGATGATGTTGATGCTATGCTGATGCTGATGACGATGATGCTGGTAATGATTGTGTTCTTGTTGATAGTGATGCTGATGATGTTGATGATGATGAAGATGCTGATGTCGATGATGATGTTGATGAAGATGATGATGATGATGATGATGATGATGATGATGATGGTGATGATGATAATGGTGGTGATGATGGTGGTGGTGGTGGTGGCGATGGTTGTGATGATGATGAGTATGATGCTGCTGCTGACGATGATGCTAATGGTGATGATGATGCTCGTGATGATGACCGGATGACGATGAAGACGATGATGATGGTGGTGATGATGGTGGTGATGCTGCTGCTTATGATGATAATTGTGATGATGATTCTGCTGATGATGATGATGCAGATGCTGCTGCTGATGATGATGATGACGATTCTGCTGCTGACGATGATCACGATGATGATGCTGATGGATGATGAGGATGATGATGAGGAGGAGGGTGATGATGGTGATGATGATGATGATGATGATGGTGATGATGATGATGATGATGATGATGATGATGATGATGATGATTCTTATGATGATTATGATGCTGATTTTGGTGGTGGTTGTGGTTGTGGTGTTGGGTTTGGCGGTGGGATTGTGGTGATGGTGATGATGCTGTTAAATGACGATGATGATGACGATGCTGATGACGATGATGACGACGACGATTGCGATGACGACGACGTCGAGGACGATGATGATGATGAGTTGTTGTTGCTGTGGGTGATGATGATGCTGATGATCATGATGATGATACTGCTGCTGATGATGATGATGCTTATACTGATTACGATGATGCTGATGATGACCATGCTGATGATGATGATGCAGATGCTGATGCTGATGATGATGATGATGCTGATGCTGCTGCTGCTGCAGATGATGACGATGATGATGATTCTGATGATGCTGATGCTGATGCTGATGCTGATGCTGATGCTGACGACGATGATGATGATGATGATGATGATGATGATGATGATGATGATGATGATGATGATGATGATGATGATGATGATGATGATGCTGCTGATGATGATGATAATGATGATGATGATGATGATGATGCTGATGATGATGATGATGATGCTGATGATGGATGATGATGATGATGATGATGATGATGATGATGATTGATGCTGATGCTGATGCTGATGCTGATGATGATGATGATGATGATGATGATGATGATGATGATGATGTGATGATGCTGATGATGATGATGATGATGATGATGATGATGCTGATGATGCTGATGATGATAATGATGATGCTCTGCGATGATGATGATGATGACGATTTCTGATGAGGATGATGATGATAATGATGATGATGATGATGAGGAGGAGGAGGAGGAGGAGGAGGAGGATGACGAGGATGAGGATGAGGAGCAGGAGGGGCAGGAGGAGGAGGAGGAACGAGAGAGGAGAAGGGGAGAGGAGGAGGAGGAGAGGAGAGAGGAGAAGGAGGAGGAGGAGAAGGAGGAGGATGAGGAGGAGGAGGAGGAGGAGGAGGAGGAGGAGGAACAGGAGGAAACGCTTCTTCTCTGACGACCCGCGTGAGGCCAGCCTGCACCCTGCCCGACTCTTCGGGCAGCGTAGCCCGACTCCCTTCCTTCTCCGTCTCCTTCTCCTCGCCCCTCCCTCCTCCTTCCCCTTCCCCCCCTCTCCCGCCCCTCCTCCTTCATCTCCTTCCTCCCGCACTCCCTCCCTCTCCCCCACCTGCCCCCCTGCCAGCTGGGGGATCTGCGCGTCCTGCGTATTGCGTCCCCTCCGCTGGTCCCCTCCCTTCTCTCCATCCCTAACTTAACACTCTGAAAATTCTTGACGCTTCGCGTATCCCCACCAGCATACGACGGTCCCGTCCCTCGGGTGCTACTCTACACGCGTATGTGTGGCGCTGAGTCACTTTGGTGGTGCACCTGCAGCTACCCGTGTCTCCACCGTGTGGCTTTGTGCACGTTGCTTTGCCCTTACCAGTCGCTGGTTAAGGGCTCAGGCGCATCTCAGTCGTGGAAGGTTCTTTCCCTGGCTACTTTGTCCCACTCTCGGGATGCGTGTTCTGACGTCGCGATGGTCCGCTGCCGCCGTCAGGGCTTCCCCGCTGGACTGTGTCACCAGGCAGTCTGTGCCTACCCGTCAGGCTCCCTGGATTGACGTCCCGCTCGGGACCGTTTCCCACCCGTTCTTACTCGAACTGTTGGGAACGCCTTGCGCGCCATTTTGGCTGCGCTCGGCTTCCTCGGTGCCTGTTCAGACTCCCTGGATGCGCCGTTGCATGTTCCTTTCAGGGGCTGCCCTGCAGACTCCCTGGATATGCACGCCTTGGCTCAGACGCCCTGGGTCGCTGCTGCCTGCCGTCTGACCGCGGCTCCGCGCGCGCCCGCCCCCCTAGTCGCGGCCGCAGCCCGACCGTGACCGCCTGCCGCTGGCGCTTCCGCCTGCGGCTGTTTTTTTTAAAAAGTATCCCCACCAGCCCCTCAGCAGTGGGTCGGGTCTCGCCTTTGCCTGTTCGGCCTCAGGCTTCCCCTTCCGCCGCGGATGCGTTTTCTGATGCTGCGACGGTTCGCTGGCGCTGTCAGAATCCCCCTCCTTGCTGGACGACGTCACCAGTTTCAGTCTGCTCATACCCGTCAGACTCCCTGGACTGACTTTCTCGCACGGAGATCGTTCCCACCACCTCGCGGTTGTCTCGACACGATCACGGCCGGGAACGCACTGCGCGCCATTTTGGCCGCGCCTGGCTCGCTCCTGGGTGACTGGCCCTCAGACTCTCTGGGTTGCAGCTTGCACGACCGCCTCAGGTGACTGACCTTTCAGACTCCCTGGGATTGCACGACCGCCTGGCCTCTCAGACGCCCTGGGTTGCCGCCCCCTCGCCGCCTGATCCGCGGCTCCCGCGCGCGCCCGGGAATTTAGTCGCGGCCGCAGCCCGACCGTGACTGCTCGCCGCCGGCGCTTCCGCCTGCGGCTGTAAAAAATAATACCCCCACCAGCCCATCACCAGGCACTCGAACGAAAAGCGCCGATGATCGGCAGCTGTTCTTCTCCCCCTCTTCCTCCTTCTCCTCCGCCTTCTCCCTCCTCCTCCTCTCCTCCTCCCTCTCCTCCTCTTCCTCCTCCTCCTCCTCCTCGTCTTCCTCCGCCTCTTCCTCCTCCCTGGTGGCGTCTTGGAGGTATCTTCGAACGGTTTGGTGGGCTCTTGGGCCTTGCGGGCGGGCGGGCGGCGCTCCGCCCGCCCGCGCGCAGGGCCCAAGAGGAGAGTCCAAGACGTCTCTTGGAGCCATTTAGGAGGAGATCGATCAACGAAGGAGGGTCCCTCAACTTGGCTCGCCCCCCAGGAGCTCCAAAAATCGTCTCCTGGGCCCCTCTTGGATCGCTCTTGGACGCTGTTGAGGCAGTCTTGAGGCTCTCTTGGGCCCCTGTTGGGGCCCAGTTGGGACATCTTGGCGCTCTGGGGGGGCATCTTGGAGCAAATGTATCAAAGAAAAGCAGAGCTTTAATTAGCGTTGCCCCTCCAGACTGTCTAAAATCGCTTCCTGGACCCCTCTCGGATCGCTCTTGGAGCGCTCTTGGACGCTGTTGAGGCAGTCTTGAGGCTCTCTTGGGCCCCTGTTGGGGCCCAGTTGGGACATCTTGGCGCCATCTTGAGGCCTCGGATGGGCTTCGGAAGCGAAAAAATGATACCACCAAAAACATTGGTCCGAATGGTTTTGAAGCATTTCGGCCTTTTGAGGGCACTCTAATGATGCTCTTGTGGGCACTTGGAACCATCTTGGAGCGGTCTTGGAACGTGTTGGAGCGTCTTCTGAACCATCTTCAGGCATCTTGCGCTATCTTGAGCCATCTTGGAGGCGATCTTGGGCTCTCTGAGGCCCTCTTGGAGCCGTCCTGGGCCATCTTGGACGCTCTGACCGCTCCCCGCCCCTCCTGTCCAGGTCAGTGGGGAGGGGGTAGGGGGAGGGGTAAACCCCTCCCCGAAGGGGAAAAGGGAGGGGTGGAAGCGGAAACGCCCTAAACCACCGACGCCCAGAGGGCTGGTGGGGAAACGCTTCGCGTATCCCCACCAGCCCGTCCAGAAACGACGCCCAGGCGAGTCGAGGGTCGTCCTGAGGGGCTTTTCGGCGTCTTGGGTGCCTCGGGGGGGCCTTTGTGGGCCGTTCGGGATCCTGTTTGGGGCCTCCTGGGGGCCTCCTGGGGGCCTCATGGGGCCATCTTGGGGCCTTTGGGGGCCTCCTGGGCGCTTCTTGGGGCCATCTTTGCCCCCTCAGGAGGCCAAAACGGGGCCAAAATCTTAGTAAAATCAATGATTTTGGCTTCCTCGCCGAGGCCGTTTTGGACGCTCTGACCGCTCGCGGCCCCCCCGTCCAGGGCCACGGGGAGGGGGTAGGGGGAGGGGTAAACCCCTCCCCGACGGGAAAGAGGGAGGGGTGGAAGAGGAAACGCCTTAAACCACCGACGCCCAGAGGGCTGGTGGGATTGCCTCGATCAGGGACGTGGACAGCACACAGAGGAAGCCAGTATGAGACATCTTGGGATTTCTTGAGCCATCTTGGAGGTCATTTTGGGCTCTCCGAGGCGCTCTTGGAGTCATCTTAATCAGTGCCCCCCCCAAGAGGCCAACATGTGGCTAAAACCTTAGTGCAAACAATGGTTTGACATTATCGCCGAGGCCTCTGGGAGCACCTTGGGTGCCTCTGGGGGGTCTCTTGGGGCCTCTTGGGGGTCTCTTGGGGGCCTCCTGGGGGCCTCTTGGGGGGCCTCTTGGGGCCATCTTGGGGCCATCCTGCGGCCTCTTGGGGCATCCTGGGGGCCTCTTGCGGCCATCGTGGAGGAAATCGATCAAAGAAGAGGGGAGCTTTAATTAGCTTTGCCCCCTCAGAAGGCCAAAATGGGGCCAAAACCATAGTAAGTTCAATGATTTTGGCTTCCTCGCCGAGGCCGTTTTGGACGCTCTGACCGCTCCCCGCCCCTCCTGTCCAGGTCAGTGGGGAGGGGGTAGGGGGAGGGGTAAACCCCTCCCCGAAGGGGAAGAGGGAGGGGTGGAAGAGGAAACGCCTTAAACCACCGACGCCCACAGGGCTGGTGGGACTACTCTCCTCTCTCCCCTGGTGGCGTCCAGGAAATGGCTGGCCCCCTCCGCGTTTTGTTTTTTTACGCACGGGGTTCCTGGGAGACGGGTTTTTGATCGGATTTGTTTTCAACATGCTGCTCTCGCTGAAGCGCTGGCCTCATTTTCGGGCTACCGCTCGTTCCGAATCGTGTTCCCGCTGCAGCGCTGGCCTCATTTCCGCGCTTCCGCTCGTTCCAAATCGTGCTCCCGCTGTAGCGCTGGCGTCATCATCTCCAGTGCCATGCCACGGCATGGTTTCCGGTTCTTCCAGATAGGCCCCCAAACCTAGAAAATGGCCACCTGAAGACACAATCGGAAGTGATTACACATTCGGTGTCAATTCATTAAATTTTGGGCCGCAGAAGCCCCCCTCTTTGGGGCGTCGCCACGCCATGCTATGTCAGGCTACGTGTCCTCATTTCCGCGCTTCCGCGTGGCCTCATTTCCGCGCTTCCGCTGGTTTCGAATCGTGCTCCCGCTGCAGCGTTGGCGTCATTATGTCCAGCGCCATGCCACGGCATGGTTTTCGGTCCTTCCAAATGGTCCCCCAATTAAAAAATCCGAAAGAACCATCGAAGTGATTACACATTCGGTGCCGATTCGTTGATTCTTTGGGCCGCAGAAGCCCCTCCCCACTTTGGGGCGTCGCCACGCCCATGCTATGTCAGGCTACGCGTCCTCATTTCCGCGCTTCCGCGCTTGGGTTGTTGTTGAAAATGCTGCTCTCGCTGAAGCGCCGGTCTCATTTTCGGGCTACCGCTCGTTCCGAATCGTGCTCCCGCTGCAGCGCTGGCCTCATTTCCGCGCTTCCGCTCGTTCCGAATCGCACTCCCGCTGCAGCGCTGTCGTCATTATCTCCAGTGCCATGCCGTGGCATGGTTTTCGGTCCTTCCAAATAGGCCACAACATCTAAAAATGCTTCCAGAAGGAACCATCGGAAGTGATTACACATTCGGTGTCGATTCTCTAATTTTGTGGGCCGCAGAAGCCCCTCACTTTGGGGCGTCGCCACGCCATGCTATGTCATGCTACGCGTTGATCTTCAACACCATGCTATGCCATGTAATGCTATGCCATGCTACGACATCCGATTGGGCGAATAGAGAGGATATCTACGCCATGGTAAGGTATGGGAGGGAGGGGTAGGACGTCAGATATGACGCGAGCCCCCTCCCCTTCCTGCCCGCCCTGCCCCATCCCTCCCTTCCCATCCCTCCCTCCCGCCCCTCCCCTCCCTCCCCTCCCCCCTCCCCCCCACCCCATCTTTCAGAGGCCACGGCCTCATTCACCTGGCCTCCAGCAGGCCCGGACTGCTGTCCGCATTGGTGGTCGTTCGTTCGTTCGTTCCCCCCCCGCCCCACCCCGACGTCGCCGCCCTCCCGTCCCGCGCCCCCCGCGCGGGCAGATGCGCGCGCGGGCCCTGCTGGGCAAGTGGCAGGCGCGGGCCGCCGCCCTCCTGCCCCCCCGCGCGCGACCCCGACCCCCCCCCCCCCTCCCCCTCGATGAAGGGGTCGATCGAGGATCGAGGATCGAGGATCGAGGATCGAGGATCGAGGATCGAGGATCGAGGATCGACGATCGATCGGTCGAGGATCGATCGATCGAGGATCGAGGATCGAGGATCGAGCGAGGATCGAGCGAGGATCGAGGGTCGAGCATCGAGGACCAGGGGTCGAGGCCCCCCAGGCCCCCCGCGCGCGAGCTCTCTGGAGGCCTCTTGAAGGACCCACGGGGCGCTTCTTCGGGGCTGCTGGGTGCCTCTTGAGGAACTGCTGTGCCATCTTAGCGGCCTTGGTGGCCGTCCCTCTCCTCCTCCCTCCTCCTCCTCCTCCTCCTCCTCCTCCTCCTGTCCCCCCCCCCCCCCTCACCGGGCTCGAGCCGCTGGGCCCCCGCGCCACCCCCCCAGGGGGGCTCGCAACTGTTGTGGAAGCCTTGGAGAGCTATGGGAAGGTTCCAGGTCTGGATCAGGGGCTGCGGCCCGCAGGCCGGAGGGCGCTTTCGACGAACCGGACACAGTTTGAACACAACAGCCATGATTGTCCTACTTGGAGCTCTCATGGAACATATTCGAGGCCTCTGACTGGCGAGCAGGGCTCGTGTGAGCCGCGACGGTGGGTTCTGAATCGACGACGTGGGAGGCCCAAACAGCAGTGGGCTGATTGCGTCCACAAATTTGTTGACGATGGCAGGACCTAGCTCCTCCCTCTCGCTCCCTCCCCCCCCGTCTCACGGATGTACAGGCACAGGTTGAAGGGGCGCATTGCAGCACAGACTATGCTATATATGTCCTGTCTGTTGATGTAGCCATACATGCAGTGGACGGGGATCTCATGAATCGGGACACACCCGCAGAATGGAGGTTTCGCATCCTTGCACGACGGGTGGTGGTGTCGGGTGGCGGGCCGCCGTGTGAGACCTGGTCTGCCTCTCGATGGGCAGAAGGCCAAGGCCCCCCCGCCACTTCGGACGCATGACCGATTTTGGGGTAAGACGGGAGTTGCTGAGCGTCAGGTGGAACAGCTGTGGGTGGGCAGTGCGCTATACCATGCTTTGCTGGAGCCTTTAGCTGCACATGCGCAGGCTGGCACGTCGTGTTGGCTGGAGCACCCCCAGCCGTGTGGATGGAGGCTCCAAGCCGTCAGCTCGTTTACCTGCCATCCGATGCGTGCTCTCCAGTCGTCCCCAGCAGTCTCGACGACTGATTTTGATCAGTGTGAACATGGTCAGACGTCAAGGGCCCCCACTAGGATCGTTGCACTTAGACTGCCAGGGCTGCACGCCGCCCTGCTTGCGACCCCTGAAAACGGCAGATGTTCGCACGGTAGGGACGGACACGAAACGCTTCTTGGGTATGATCGGGATAGGAGGGTGTGGCCCACAGCCAAAAAGAAGACGTACCCCGCCGGCCTGTGCAAGTGTATCGCTGTTGCCACCGCTAATGCAGTGCGTACCATGTGGGAAGGGGAAGTGGACAGTATTGAGCCCGTTGTTCCGGATGACATGGGGGAGGATGGTAGAGTACGTGATGGACTACTACGCTTCCTTGTCTCCTGGGACCCCTACTCTGGCACAGACGAGGGATGGGCTCCTGTCTTCGTCTCTCGGCGCACGCGCCGTGTCCGACAGGACCCCGAGTTCGATAGCGTACGACCTCTACACGTCCCCCCGACATCGGAGGAGCTTACCGCTTCC
>CAUYUJ010009380.1:195000-255000 GCA_963575745.1 Prorocentrum cordatum | reverse complement strand
CCCGCATGCCGTCTTGGGAATGGTGGGGCACAGGCGTGGAGGCTGGGGCCACCCTGCCAGGGAGGATCGCTTGCGGGACTTTGGTCCACTTCCCACATGGCTGGGGATGGAGCACCTCGAGCTGTATGCACAGAGCGTGAGGGCCCTGGGCTCGACGCGCGGGACATCCCCCCGATGTCCAGGGGTCCAGGCTGGCCGAGTCTCTGCCCGTTGAGCTGTAGGTCAAGTTCCGCCCGATCTGGAGCACCCTCGACCATGCTGCGGGAACGTCTCGTCTGCTGGCCCACCCGGAAGTGCTCGGCGGCCAGCGTCCAGGTGGCAAGGAACGTCTCGCCCACAGCTACGCGCTGTTCGACTACATGATCAGGAGAGGCGAGACTTTCACCGACTACGTGTTGCGTCGCGAGCACCAGTTGGCTGAAGCAGAAGCCAGAGGACTTCCCCTCCCGGACGTTGTTCGCGCGCGCTTCCTCGAGGAGGGAGCGAACCTCTCCCCGCGTAATAAGATAAACGAGGACGCTGGCGGGCGGCGACAATTCAGCCGGCGCTATCCGCGCCGCGCTTCTGCAGCTAGACGCGACCGAGAAGCAGATCCTGCCGCCAGCTCCTCCCTCGATGGTGAAGGCCTACGTGGTCGACGACGCCGAGCCCCAGCAGCTTCCGGTCTACTGCGAGGACGACGAGGACGACGACGTCGAGATGCCGGAGGACGAGGCGATTTTTGCTGTCTGATCCGCCCTGAGCGTTTTCCAATCCAACCGTTTTTGGTCCTAAGAGTGTGCGCCCGCTGCAGCGCTGGCCGCACTTCAGGATCGGCGCTCTGCTCCCATCATCCAGATTTGCGCCCCCGCCCCAGCGCGGGCCACACTTGTGGACTCGATCCATTCCTCGCCGCTGCTTTCTCCTTCTTTTTCCATCCCCCGCCCCTCCTTGGTCCTCTTACCCTGCCACTGCTGCTTGCTCCTTCCTGCTCATCCTCCCGCTCATCCTCCCGCTCATCCGCCACCTCCTCCTCCTCCTCCTCCTCCTTTGTTCAAGGTAGTACGAGGCCCTCCATCATGGCTGCGCATCGTACGGCGGTCGCTCGAGGGACCACTGTCACCCAGGACGCCCCAGGGAGGGCAGGGAGGGGCAGGACGCCAGGCAGTGGTCCGAGCGCGTGCAGCCCGCTTCTCCCCACGCCGCCCTCCCTCCGTGCTCCTCCTCCGCCTCCCTCGTCGCCTCCTCCTCTCCCTCTCGTCTACCCCCCCCCCCCGTTTTCGGCCCCCCTCCCCTTCCGCCCTCCCCGCTCCCGCCCCCCCCCCCCTCTCTCTCTCCCCAATCGTCCCTTCCCTCCTGGGTCTTGCATTCTCTTGCCCTTGCCTGGAGTGCGCCGCGCACGTAGTTCATGCCACAGTATATTGTAGTATCGCATCTTGCCGAATCTTCTATTCCGTGTTATTTATTTGTTGTCACATGTTATGGTGTATGATATTTGTTCGTATCGTATTCTGTTTTGCCATCCTATCTTATCTCACACTGTCGTGTTTGATCGTGCTTCACGTAGTACGACCCTAGCCAATATTATGCTCTCGTGTCTTATATCGCCTGATCTCATCTGATCTTATCTTAACTTCTGGTATCCTGTCTGTCTTATCTGGCACGATCCACTAGTATTCACGCTTCGCGTATCCCCCCAGCACATTCAGACGCCCTGACTATGAGAGCTGATGGAACATGGAAAGAAGAGACACGTACAGTGAAACAGAGCGGGCAATGAGAGGAGTGGGAGGAGGGCGTTGAGCCATCTTGGATGCTATCTTGGAGCATCGGGGTATCTTGAGGACATCCTGGGGACATTTTGGAGGGCATCGATTAAATGAGGAGGGGTCCCCGAGGCCCCCCCCCTAGAAGCCATCAACACTCGCCTTTGGAACCATCTTTGGGCTCTTTTGGGGGGTCTTGGAGCTCTCTTGGGGCGGGGGGGGGCCCTCTTGGATCCCTCTTGGGGTTCTCTCGGGAGCCGTGGAGCGCCTCTTGGGGCCATCTTCGAGGCTATCGATCAAATGAGGGGGGTCCCGATCTTGCTCCCCCCCCACACCAGGGGCCCCCAACACAGCCTCTTGATGCGCTCTTGGGCCCCCCTTAGGGCGGTCTTGGGCACTCTTGGGGCCGTCTTGGCTGCCTCGTGAGCAACTCTTGGTGCTCGATCGGAACACCTTGGGGTCACCTTGAGGCCTCAAAAAGTTCATCGGAAGCGAAACGGTGATACTGAACACGCCATCCCGTTTTCTTCGGATTTTGAATGATTTTGGCTTCTCAGGGAGTCCTGCAGACGGTGAATCTCCGAGGGCACTTATAATCGTCTTGTGGCCCTCTTGGGGCCTCTTGGAGGCATGATGGAGGACCCTCTAACAACCTGCGGCCCGCTCTCAAGAACCCCTGGGAGGGGAGGGGTGGGGGGTACCCCTCCCCGAAGGGAAGAAGGGGTTCCTTTTGGACGAGGGGAGGCAGATACCGTTAGACCACCTACGCCCAGAGGGCTGGTGGGTATTTTTAATCGCACATCACCGCATCGTACCTTATCACATCTTACCCAACATTGCCATGCCACACCATGTCATATCTGATGTCACCCTATACTGCACTGTCTTTAAGTTATCGCCCCCCATCCCTTCCGCCGTCGCTGGTATCCCCAGGGGGCGCTCGCCGCGCGCAGTCCAGGGCGCAGTGGAGGGCCTCCCCGTCCCTGCCCCGCGCCAGGAGATCAGGGCCGCGCGGAAGGCTCTCCCCATTTCCACCGCCGCGCTTGCTGATCATTTTGCTAGTGATTCTGACGGTGACGACGACGATGCTGATGCTGGTGATGATGATGGTGATGATGATGCTGATGATGCTGATGATTATGATAGTGATGATGGTGGTGGTGATGATGATGCTGATACTGTTGATGATGCTGATTATGATGTTGATTTTGTGATTGACTATTAGCATAATGGCGATGGTGCTACTGATGATGATGATGATGGTGATGATGATGATGCTGATGATGATGATGATGATGATGCTGACGCTGATGCTACATAATGAAGGTGGTTATGCTGACGATGTTTTTGCTGTTGGGGATGACGGCGATGATGACGGTGGTGATGACGACACGTGAGGAAGAACACGATGATGATGATTCTGATGCTGGTGATCGTGAGGATGATGGTGCAGATGACGATGATGATGTCGATGCTGAGGATGATGATGCCCATGATGATGTTGATCATGACGATGGGGCGGTTGTTGAGGATGGCGACGATGATGGCGATGATGCTGATGGTGATGATAATGATGATGACGATGCTGCTGCTGCTGATGCTGATGCTGGTGCTGATGATGCTGATGACGACGACGCTGCTGCTGATGATGATGATGACGTTGCTAATGATGCTGATGACGTCGAGGGTGATGCTGCTTCTGCTGATGATCATGATGAGTTGGACGGTGACGCTGATGCTGATGATGATGCTGATGGTGCTGATGATGATACTGATGATTCTGAGGATGGTGCTGAGGTTGATGATGATCATGATGATGCTGATGATGCTGATGATGGTGCTGGTGACGACGCCGATGCTGATGCTGATGCTGATGATGACGATGACGATGATGATGGTGGTGATGACGATGACTATGACGATACTTATAAATAGGATGATGATGCTCATGATTATGATGATGATGATGATGATGCGTATGCTGATGATAATGATGATGATGGTGGTAATTCTGATGATGCGGATGATGCTGCTGCTGATGATGATGCCGATGCTGCTGTTGATGCTGATGCTGCTGATGATGAAACTGCAGATGATGAGGATGATGATGATGGTGATGCTGGTGATTCTGATGCCTTTGATGATGACGCCGAGGTTGATGCTGATGCTGATGCTGATGATGATGAGGATGATGATGCTGATGCTGCTGTCGATGACAATGATTACGGCGGTGATGATGCTGATGCTGATGCTGATGCTGATGCTGATGCTGATGCTGATGCTGATGCTGATGATGATGATGATGATGATGATGATGATGATGACGATGTCGATGACGATGACGGCGACGACGACGACGACGACGACGACGATGATGATGATGATGATGATGATGATGATGATGATGATGTTGCTGATGATGATGATGATGATGATGATGATGATGATGATGCTGATGCTGATGCTGATGCTGATGCTGACGCTGATGATGGTGTTGCTGATAGCGATGATGCTGATGCTGATGCTGATGATGCTGATGCTGATGCTGATGCTGATGATGCTGATGCTGATGCTGGTGGTGATGATGATGCTGATGCTGCTGATGATGAGGTTGATGGTGATGATGCTGATGCCGATGCTGCTGATGGTGCTGTTGATGATGATGATGCTGATGATGATGATGATGCTGATGATGATGATGACGATGATGCCGATGATGATGCTGATGCTGATGCTGATGCTGATGCTGCTGCTGATGATGATGATGATGCTGATGATGCTGATGGTGATGCTGATGCATCTGCTGCTGCTGCTGCTGCTGCTGATGATGATGATGATGATGATGATGATGATGATGATGATGACGCTGAGGTTGATGTTTATGCTGTTGCTGCTGATGATGCTGGTGCTGATGATGCTGATGCTGATGCTGATGCTGCTGCTGATGATGCTGATGATGATGATGCTGCTGCTGATGATGATGATGGTGATGATGCTGATGATGATGATGATGATGATGATGATGATGATGATGATGATGATGCTGATGATGCTGCTGCTGATGATGATGATGATGACGATGATGAGGACAAAGAGGAGGAGGAGGCGGAGGAGGAGGAGGATCAGGAGGAGGAGGAGGAGGAACACGAAGAGCAGGAGGAGAAGGAGGAGAAGGTCGAGGATAATGAAGAGGTTGAATAGGAGGAGGAGGACGAGGAGGCGGACGAGGAGGAGAAGGAGGAGAAGGAGACGGCGGAGGAAGAGGAGGATGAGGAGGAAGAGGATGAGGGGGGGGGATTGGCAGGAAGGGGAGGAAGAGGAGGAGGAGGAAGAAGAAGAAGGAGAAGAGGAGTAACAATAAGCATGTAAGAAGTACTAGTACTCACAATCTTGATACTGATAGTACTAAACGGGAGACTCCGAAACATAATGCCAATACACATATACTTTTTAGGCGAATAAGAACAATACCAATGCTACCATTACTAATGATAATAGCAATCGTACTACGATGGCTAAGAATACTAAGACTATCAAGGGACATACTTCTACTAGTCGCACGAAGAAGCAACACATGGTAATACAACCAAGAAGAATACGACTACGAGGAAGAGGAGGCGGAGGGGGCGGAAAGACACGGACAAGATGAATACGAATAATAGTATTACTAACACCAGTTGCCAAACCAAAGCTGATTAGATATTGATACGAATATCAGTGTACTTGTAATAATCATATGAATAAGACCGGACGACGAAGAACGTGGATCTAATGGTACGGCGGAGGCGAATAATAATATTGGGATAGATAATAACAATACTGTCAATGGTCGTAATGCTAATACGAGTACTAATACAGAGCAACTAGTATTATGCAGCGAACGAATACTACTAAGAGAAGTGATGATGCTATTGCAAGTCATAAGCGTAATAATCGCAAGCACATTGTTACGAATTATCAGGATAAGAAGATTACGACGAACGCTACTGCTACTACTACTACTACTACTGCTACTACTACTACTACACCTACTACTACACCTACTACTACACCTACTACTACACCTACTACCACTACTACTACTACTACTACTACTACTACTACTACTACTACTACTACTACTACTACTACTACTACTACTACTACTACTACTACTACGACTACTTAGAAGACGCATAATAATAAGACACATCGTATTATTAGTACTACTAAGAATACTAATACGAGGAGGAGGAGGAGAAGGAGGAGGAGGAAGAGGAGGAGGAGGTGGATGACATAACCGCTGCCTCTCGGGGGGCACCCTCCACGCCCAGCTCCGTCAGAAGGAGCGAGGGGATCCCAGATGGGCGGACGGCCATGCGAGGCGCCTGGCCGCCTCGCGGCATGGCGGCCGCGGAACTCGCGAAGTCGAGACAGGACACCAACATGAACACGGGGGGCTGCCCGAAAGCGTGACGGCCCAGCGATCTCCGCTCCCGCTAGCTCGCCATGCTGGGGCCTTCGGTGGCCCAGCGGGAGGCCCAGCGCAGGCGCCCCCTCGCCACCAACGCAGCGTTGCACCACCCGCCTGGGACTGGCGCCAACGCAGACCCTGACAAGCAACAAGAGCACTAGTACCTGCCTCCATCGACAGCGCCACCCCCGATATTGACGCCATCAGGCTCTTGATTGGCGACAGGGTCGCCATCGTGAGGAAGGAGATGGCGGAGGGCTTGTGCGCAGGTGGCCGCGTCCTTCAGGCCAGTGCCGCTCCACATACGTCATTGTTGTATCAATGGGTGCCAGACATCCTGGATGCGCCGACCTGCGACCCGACGGGCGGTGCCTCTGGCGTGGCTTATTCAAGAGACCACCTCGTTTAAGAGACCGTTTGGGCTGCCGTCTGCGGAGGCGCTGACCGCCAGGCCATACACGAACAACAGCGAGACCGCGAACCAACCAGGTCAGCGCAGGCCACACCAGCGCAGCAACCCCTGATGTCTGTTAAGTCGCCCTGTGTATGGAGGGGCGCACAGCTACCTGAGACAACAGTGCGTGATATAATGGCCTCGCCAGCCAGTCCTCCCTCCCCTTGAGGGGGGAGTCGGTAGTGGCCTGCTTCCAGCGGGCCATGGCAAGCGCGCCGCCCGCGCGACAACTTCGACAGCTTAGCAACCCCTGATGATCGTTTAGTCGTCCTGTGCAGAGGGGGGGGGGGCTTAGACATGCCTGAGACAGCACGCGCGCCACATGCAGCGCAGCAGCCCCTGACAGCTGGAAGGTCGCCCTGCGCAGGGGGGGCGCCGGGCCGCTTGTCGCGGGCACCCACGCCGCCCACAAAACCGCCGACCAAGGAGACATCCATGATTCTACCCAGGAGCGGAGTGCCGACAGGGAAGCTCGCGAGCGCGCGCTCAAGGAGGCGCGACAGCTCCTCGCCCATGGAGAGCCGACGCCGGCCGACGGGCGGAGGTTCGCGCCGGCCATCACTGGGCGGTCTCTGGGCGTCTGCCAAGCGACCCACCACGAGTCCCAGGCGGACGAGATGGACCAATTGGGGGAGGTGCCGACGGCAGCAGCACGCGCTGCGCCAGACGGTGGCTACAGCTAGGCCTCCCTGCGACACATGCCACGGCCTCATCTTGCAGGGCGGTCGAGCCCCCAGCTGCGAGGGCGGCTGGCAGCTGCGCTTGCGTGCCAAGGCAAGCAGCTCATCTCGTGCGCCGTACTCGACGCCTTGTGTTGCGCCACCTGACACGGCCAGTCGCGATCTTGTCACAGCTGGTGCGCCGCCACTTCTGTAAACAACGGCCGGAGGCTTGGGACAACGAGTGCCGCAGGTGGTGAGCCGCCGCTCATGTAAACAACGGCCAGAGGCTTGGGATAATGAGTGCCACAGGTGGTGAGCCGCCACTACTAATGAAAAAAACGATTGGAGGCTTGAGCCAGTGAGCGCAGTAGTTCTTTTCACCAGCCACGCAGCCCCACGGGGGGTCCTCTCCAGATCGTTCTACTTGTCCACCTTACCTGCCTGGCTACGTCTGTTTTGCTTTCTCTGCGCTTCATCTCTGCCCCAAGCCGCCGGGCCACTTGGCCGACAGAGCGACCGCCCGACGCCCCAGTCCCGCTCTCGCCCATACCAGGGGCGCGAAGCCGGCCCTACTCGCCCCGGGGCCCGCCGCGTCCGCGCGCGTGCGTGAAGACACGAGAGGCCCCCCCTTCTGCCTTCCCCCCTCTGTCAATTCAAGCTGTGCGCGGCCCGCTCAGCTTCGACCGGAAGAGGTGCGCTCTCGACCCGCGGATCAAAAATAGGGCGACGAGATCTATACATATCCACTGCTCCTGGCCAGGCCCATCCTGGGCCCAGGAGCTGTGTATATGCCTCCCTGGCCAGGCCAGGAGGGCGTATACACCGCTCCTGGGCCCAGGATTGGCCTGGCCAGGAGCAGTGGATATGCATAGATCTCGTCGCCCTAAAAAAGCGCGAAGACACCCGAGCTTCGCCACCTTGCAATTCGAGCTGAAGCGTCGCAACAGGAGCAGCTGTCTCGAGGCGCACCGTCGTGGACGCCAGCCGGGGCCTCGGGCGCGCCCCCGTGACCCCGCCGCGCGCTCTGCCACGGAGCGGGGGCGGCGGTGCAGTCCGGTACGGCGCCGCACTCGATGCAGAGGACGGGTGGGCCGCCAACGGTGGGGGGGAGGGGCTCGTCTCGGGTCGGGCGAAAGGGGGGGACAGCAAAGGGGGGGTTTGAGAATCAGCTCACGTAGCCGATTTTCCCGGCGCCTCCCGGCGCCGGAGGCGCCCATGTATCGAGGAATGGGCCCCTCGGTGAGGCCGAAACCAGCTGCATGCAGCAAATTTCGTAACCCCCCCTTTCCCAATCCCCCCCTTTCGCCCGACCCGATCCTCCACGGGGCGAAACCACCGCTGCGGAAGGCTCAAGCCTCACCCGCGCTCGGTGGACCCCCCCGAGGTGGTCCCCGGGCCAAAGTTCTGGGAGCCGTGCACCTGCTGGAAGGTGAGGGTTCCCGTCGTCGGTCTGGGGGGCGCTTGTGGGGGATTCGTATGAGCAGGAGCAGAAACCTTGGCGTTCTCCACCCTGGCGAGTGTGGACCCCTGCCGCCGCCGCCGCCAGAGCCTCTACCTTCTCCTCCTTCGAGGTATTGATTGGTCTTCTTTGCCGTCTTACTTTTGTTTTACCTCGCTACCGTGTCCTTTGTTTTACCTTATGCAGTCTACCTCCAGCTTGCGACTCCTGGAGCGAAAGCTCCAGGAGTCGCCTGGCTCACTAGTTCGATCACCCCCAGGGCCGACAAGTCCTGGGGGGAGGGGCAACATCCGTCGGATTCTTATGCCTCCAGGAATCAGGACTCAGGAACCAGGAACATGATGATGCTGGTTATGATGATTGTGGTGGTGGTGCTGGTGAGTATGATTATGTATCATGAGTACGGTGATGATTCCGACTATTATGAATGTAATATTGATGATGTTGGTCTGATGATGCTGCTGCTGCTGCTGGTAATGGCTATCGATTTGAGGAGAAGGGTGGCTCGTGTTGGTGATGATTTGTGTTCGGTTATCATGACAAGGAGGAGGATGAGGAGGAGGAGGAGCATGAGAAGGAGAAGGAGGAGGAGGAGGGAGGGGAGGGATGAAGAGGAGCAGGAGGAGGAAGAGGAGGAGGAGGAGGAGGAGGAGGAGGAGGAGGAACAGGAGGAGGAGGAGGACGAGGACGATGACGAGGACAAGGGCGAAGAGGACTAAGAGGACGGCGGAGGACAAGTGTGGACTGCGGGGTCCGGAGGAGCGAGAGGATGAGGAAAAAGGAGCAGGACCAAAACAAACCCACAACACATCAACGATGCTGCAATACAGTCGAGACGCTGATATAAGGACCGCGTTGGGTTCGGAAAAGTGCTTGCTGTTTTTCAGACCCCTCCAAGTCTGTGTCTCTAGTGCTCCTCGTACACGCAGACGCTTTTAGGGCCAAAGGGGCTTCACTCCGTGTTTGGCGTTCTTAATTTCAGCAGCCTTCGGACGCGGCTGGGACGAGGATGAATCCGTGCCAGAATGTTACGGAATGCTCTCAGAGCATTCCAAGCCCTTTGAGAAGGCCGTGGCGCCCGAAGCATCCTCCCAATCCGCCGCGTCTCAAAGATTTTCGAGTTACCCTCACCCGAATTTGTCTTCGTCCTGGCTTCGTCTTGATCCCAGTTTTCAATACTTATCAAACCACCCCAACCCAGCCTGACGGCCCCAGAACCCTGTAAGTTTTGGGTTGGGGTGTGTGCGGGGTCCACCGTGTTTTTTTATGTTTCAGGACGCCCGCCCTGTGGGAATGAGCAGGCCGAACGGTGACTTCGGGTTTGCTTGAGATGCGTCTCAGGGGTCTGTTGGAGGGCTTCTGGGTGCTTGTGGACGCTTTTGGGTCATCTTGGGGGCTTCTTGGGGGCTTCTTGGGAAGCCTCTTGGAGAGCACGGGTGTACCAATCGGTCGTTGAAAGTAGGTATTTTTTGATTCCCAGAACCCAATCTACTTCAAGCGCCTTCCTACTTCAAGAATCGATATGTTTTGGCTGTTGTTTGTTTTTCTTTGGGAGGACTCGAAACCAATCTACTTTATCCGCCTTCCTACTTCACGTTTCTACCTAATTCTTCCGACCTGCGTGTACGCTCCCCAGTCACGGGATCCCGTCACGGTGGCCCCTTCCTGCTTGGTCGTCCTTTCAGGCGTGCCTCTTCCCTGCCGCGACGCGCCCCCCCCCCCCCCTCCGCACGAGAGACGCGCGCCCCCACGGGGGCCCCGCACAAAGTCGGGCGGGAGCTGCGTTCGGAAAGCTACCGCCCACCCCAGACATCCAGCGCCTCGAAAAATCGAGACGGCGTTTTTTGACATAGTCTTCACTGTTCGTCGGTTCCTGGAGGTTTTCCTGCCTCGGGGTGCGTTCCAGCAGCTGCGCCTCGCCGCGGGCGTTCTGGGGGCGCCCAGATCGTCCCGAACGGCCGCCAGAGAGCCGAGCTATGGCCAGAAAACCAGACACCGGCGTCTCGGAGACTTTTCATGTTTTCGGCCTCTCGGGGACCCAGAGGGCCTCGGGGCCGCCAAGAAGCGATCTGGGATGAACAGCGGGGGAAAGTGGTCGAGAGGCCGGGGGCCTTTGAACGAGCGGGCCTCGGAAAGTTTAGGTGTGAGGCTGTTCTCCGAAGCGGTTCTCTGGCACACGCGTGTAATCTCTTCACGGTCCCAGCGAACTCCACCGCCCGCGGCCTCCCCTCCCTCGACGCTGTTCCTCTCCTCCCGTGTGCCCAGTGGGCTTCTACGTGTCCCTCGGCTGTCCCGACCGCGTCTTGGGCCCAAGGTCGCCGCTGACGAACAAGTCTTCCCAAACAGTGCTCGCGCCTGGGGTTTCTTGCCTGCCGTGCCCATGGAGTTGGACGAGTCCGCCCGGGCTTCGCCTCGTGCCCGGCTGGTGGCCGGTCGTGGGCGCCTCGTCGCCGACGCCGATGCCGACGCCGCCGCCGCGCCGACGCCGCCGCCGACGCCGACGCCGCCGCCGCCGACGGCGACGATAACGACGACCTGTGCGGCCTCACCATCCTTTGAGCTGCAAGAGTGCAGGGAAGCGTCAAGCAACAGCCCCGCTCTTCAAAGGGGCCGCGCTCCGTCTGGGTATTTGTTGGCTCATACTTGTACACACATATATATATATATATAGCTTTGTTAACCCAAACTGTGTGTTTCTAGCAATACGGGTTGTGCAATCCATGTTGTGCAATCTACATGCTGCAATCCATGTGGTGCACTCTATGTGGTGCAATCGATGTTGTGCAATACATGTGGTGCAAACTATGAGGTTCAATCGATGCTGGTCAAGCCATGTGGTGCAATGCATACATGTGCATATATACATATATATGTGTATATATGTATATATGTACATATGATGTAATCTATTCGGTACAACCAATGTGGTATGTCTATGTTGTGCCAAATATGCGTTTCTTGCGATATGTACGGTGCAATCTATGTCGTGCAATCTAGGGCGCGACGAGGCGGCGACGGTGACAACAGACCCCGACGACCGTCGGCGACGAGGCGGCGACGGGGCGGCGACGGTGGCCGCATAGCCGCCAGACTGAAGATACGGCCCAGACGATGGGCGGTGACGAGGCGTCGACGGGGCGACGACGGCGGCCATATTGTCGCCAGACCGAAAACACTGCCCAGTTCCTTAGAACAGAAGTAAGACTCCCTAGCATCCAGGTTTGTTTGGTGACATCTGTCAAAACACCATTCTGTGTATTCCTGGCCTTTCTAACTCTAACTTAAAACATCCAGTGAGAGAGAGAGAGAGAGAGCAGCAGAGCATCGCTTGCACGCAGTGCTTGCCGGTGACGCAGCTACAACGCGCGCAGCTCGATGACGGCCACTCTCGCGTAGGATCCTGTGAGCTCGAAGCGGCCGATGTTGACGATCGGCTCGCACCAGGTGTTGCGCATGACACGCTGGAAGGCCGGCGGCACATCTCTGCCGTACACGAGCAGCGCGGTAGACCAGACTGTCGTCAGCTCCTTGAGCATGCGGTGAGCCAGAGCGTAGCCGGCGTCCATGAACGGCGGATTGCAGATCAGCTTGCAGTGGCTTCGCTTGCGCTGCACATGCAGGTTGAAGGCGAGGTCGTGCACGGATCCGATGCATCCTGCGAAGTGTTTGCCGATCGTTGGCCACGGAGCGCAGTAGGCGGAGGCGTCCGTCTCGCCTGGCAGTGCGAACATCTCGAGGCGATGCGTGCTAGGCGCATGCGTACTGGCGGTCGTGAACATCAGCGTCGATCCGCCTCCGTCACTCGACGGAAGTGAGCCGCCTTGCAGTACTGCTGCGTGCATGCACGCGAGGTAGAGGATGCCTTTGCCGCCGCTGATCTGCTTGGACTGGAGGCGCTGCCAGTAGTCAGCCGGAATCGCGAGCAGCACTCTCCAGGAGCCTGCGCCGATCTTGGCCACCAAGTGCAGACCGCCAGTCAGATGTTCCAGGTCGAGCCTCAGCCTGATCTCCGGCAGCGACGAGGTCTCGAGCATCGCCGCGTAGGCCTGCAGAGCCGCAGAAAGCCTTGCGCCTGCGTCCGCAAATTGCATTCCAGGAGGCATGACGTGCGGCAGCGCGCCTCCGTCCTGCGGATTGAACGTGTGTGACATCAGGTGGTCCGAGATGGCTTTGCGCACAGCGTGGCCGCAGCCATCCAGCTTCGTGAGTGCCGCAGCCATGCCAACGCACTCTCTGTGCAGAGTGTTTGAGGCGGCTCTCGCAGCCAGCTCCACATTCGCGGAGAAGCTCAGCGTCTCGAGCACCGCAGGCGGCACCTCCATCAACACTTCTTTGTCGTCGCTGATCGAGGCGTCGAGCTGAGCGATGTTCGCCGACGCTGACGCTCTCTGAGCCTCGAACAGGCCAGGAACCACCGGCTGGCCGCTAGCAATGGCCATTGCGCGTCCACCGACCACCGGGCATGTTGTGCAAGTGACCTCGGTCTCAGCATCCTCATCCGCGCGCCGCCGCTGCCATCTCAGCACGTAAGTCCGCGAGCCGCAGATCGGACACCGGCTCCGAGCATGCTGCTCAGCATCAAGCTGTTCCATGACGGCCAGCGGCCGAAGAGCTGGCGGCAATGCTTGCCTTGCTCGATGTCTGGACAGGCCGATCAGCACTACACCGAGTACAAGCAGCAGTTGATGCCACCGCCCTGCGTCTACACCATGGCCTGTCTGCAGAGGAGCGAGCGCACGAAGCCGGCCATCGGCCACATGCCGAGCTACATGCCGAAGGACGAGAGCTCAAGCTCCGAGAGCGAGATCGAGTGCGCAGTCGGCTCCGCGGTCAGGATCGCGCAGAGATCAATCGATGCTGGCGATCCAGACCTCGTCTACCGAGAGCTTTGCGCCAAGCGATCCGCCTCCAGCACCGAGAGCAAGCGATCGACCAACGCCTACGCTCGCTGGTCAGGCGGCAATGCAGTTTGCAGGCAGATCTTCGGCCACTCCAACGGTTTGCACGCGAAGTGGCTCACGAGCAGAGTCATGCGCAGAAGCACCGTTGCCGTTGCCACACCGACGAGCACCACGCTCAGCGGCATGGCCGAGGACGACATCCTGCTGCCGAAGCGGTCCAGGTTGCTGACTGGCGGCCACGTGTCCGCCAGGATGGCGGTGATCAGACATCCGTCACTCTACTCCGGGTCGATCCAGTGTGCCAGGCACGTCGGCTCTGCGAGTGGCAGCTTCACAAGCCTCTCCGTGAGCTTGATGAAGCTGTTGCTCGGCGACTTCGATGGCGACATGGTCGTCTGCTTCTCGATCTGCAGCAAGGCGGCGCATCAGCTGGCTGCCGGCAAGCGAATTCCTCACTCAGACGAACAAGTCTTCCCAAACAGTGCTCGCACCTGGGGTTTCTTGCCTGCCGTGCCCATGGAGTTGGACGTGTCCGCCCGGGCTTCGCCTCGTGCCCGGCTGGTGGCCGGTCGTGGGCGTCCCGTCGCCGACGCCGATGCCGACGCCGCCGCCGCGCCGACGCCGACGCCGACGCCGACGCCGCCGCCGCCGACGGCGACGACAACGACGACCTGTGCGGCCTCACCATCCTTTGAGCTGCAAGAGTGCAGGGAAGCGTCAAGCAACAGCCCCGCTCTTCAAAGGGGCCGCGCTCCGTCTGGGTATTTGTTGGCTCATACTTGTACACATATAAATATCTATAGCTTTGTTAACCCAAACTGTGTGTTTCTAACAATACGGGTTGTGCAATCCATGTTGTGCAATATACATGCTGCAATCCATGTGGTGCACTCTATGTGGTGCAATCGATGTTGTGCAATACATGTGGTGCAAACTATGAGGTTCAATCGATGCTGGTCAAGCCATGTGGTGCAATGTATACATGTGCATATATACATATATATATATATATATATATGTTTCTATATGTATAGCGTACATATGATGTAATCTATTCGGTACAACCTATGCGGTATGTCTATGTTGTGCCAAATATGTGGTGCAATTTTACATATTTCGTGCAATATGTACGGTGCAATCTATGTCGTGCAATCTAGGGCGCGACGAGGCGGCGACGGTGACAACAGACCCCGACGACCGTCGGCGACGAGGCGGCGACGGTGGCCGCATAGCCGCCAGACTGAAGACACGGCCCAGACGATGGGCGGTGACGAGGCGTCGATGGGGCGACGACGGCGGCCATATTGTCGCCAGACCGAAAACACTGCCCAGTTCCTTAGAACAGAAGTAAGACTCCCTAGCACCCAGCTTTGTTTGGTGACATCTGTCAAAACACCATTCTGTGTATTCCTGGCCTTTCTAACTCTAACTTAAAACATCCAGTGAGAGAGAGAGAGAGAGAGAGAGAGATAGAGAGAGAGAGGGAGAAAGACAGACAGAGAGACAACCCCGTTTTGAAAACGAGCCAGCCTACATCCGCGTACGTGTTGGAAGCTTTTCGGACGAATGTGCGCGGCGCTACACTGTGAAAACGAACCGTTTTCCATCCGTGTGCCTGTCGGCAACATGTAAGACGAATGTGCGCGGCGTTTGGGCGAACACCGCATTTTGCAAGTCATTCGCCCTTCATCCGTGTAAGTGAGTGCTGGAAGCCTTCAAGCTTCGGGGTTGAACTATGTCAGGCAATCCCCGGCGAACCGACCGGCCAGGCCTACTGACACGTCTGGTGGTACTACAGGGAGGGGTTACTGACAAGGGAGAGTGATGGCCGAGGCCTTCCCTTTATCCTTACACATTTTCGCCTTCGCCTTTGCCTTCCGTCCTTTTCGTCTCCCCTCTTGTTATACGTACCCTCCACCAGGAGCTGTAATCTGGTCCTTTCGCATTGCTTGGTGCACAGCTTTATGGTCTGCCTGTTGGCTCATTGCAGCTCGCAATGCGTTAGGCCAAGTCGTTCCTCTGGTGTGTGTTTGTGTGTGTGTCTGTACGGAGTGCGCAGAAGCATCTCCGTCTCAGTTCTATCGCTGCTGACGCGAAGGGTGATCCACTCGTCATCAACGGTATGGTTACGCCTCGACGGTTGTCAATCCATTCGCCCGAATCACGGACGGGTTATCTTATGTTGAAGTACCCACGAATCTCAATATAAAAGTTTGAAGGTGAGGGTCCAGGCGCGAGTCATCACTCAGCAGGCGGCTTCTCCCCTCTCCCTTCTTTCCTCTCGCCCCTCTGCTGGGGACGCTCGTGTAGGTTAGGGTTCTCATTGTTCAAGCGGCCTAGGTTGCCCTCGCCTCAGGCCGCCCTCAGGCCGCCCTGAGGTCAGGCCCCACTGTGCTCATGGATCTTTGGTGCTCTCTTCCAGCATAGCCTAAGCATAGTCTGCCCTTGCTCTGCCTCTCCCTCCTTGCCCTCTTCCTCTTCCCCCCCTCCCCCTTTCCCTATTCCCCCCATTCTCCCCCCCCCTTCGCCCCCTCTCCCTTTTCATTTTCCCTTGCGCCTCCACAGTTACACAATATGAAAATACTCTCCCACTTCCCCTGATGGCGTCCCGAAGATGGCCGACCCCCCCCCGCGTATTGTTTTTTTACACAGGATTCCCGGGAAACGGGTTTTCGCCTGCGTTTTTTTTCAAAATGCTGCTCTCGCTGAGGCGCTGGCCTCATTTCTGCTCCCGAATCGTTCCGAACCGTGCTCCCGCTGCAGCGTGGGCCTCATTTTCGGATCGGTGTTTGGCCTCCGTCGTTCAGGATGGCGTTCTCGCTCCAGCGCGGGCCTCTTTCTCGCGCGCCCATCCGCCCGCCACCACCGCGCCGCACCACCACCACCAAGCCAGCAGCACCACCACCACCACCACACACACCAGCACAGCACCACACCACCACCAGCACCAGCACCACCAGCACCACCACCAGCACCACCAGCAGCAGCACCACCACCACCACCACCACCACCACCACACCACCACCACCCACCACCACCACCACCACCACCACACCACCACCACCACCACAACCACGCACACACGCACGCACGCACGCACGCGCACCACCACCCACTACGCACGCGCGCGCGGAGCCACAGGTCCGCTACGACACGCGTCCGCGGATAGAGAAAATCAGCGCCATGGTAAGGGATGGGAGGGTGGGGTAGGACGTCAGATATGACGCGAGCGCACCTAGCTTGCCTCCCCCCCCTCCCCCCCTTCCTCCTCCTTCCCCCCCCTGGTGGGGGGGTCCTGTCGTGGCCAGTCGGTGGATGGCGCCACCACTGACTGAGCCGAAAATCATCCGATGGGCCCCCCCCACCAGAGTTGGTGCTGGTGGAGAGACTGTCTCAAATGCAATGGCTCGGTAGCTCCCTCCCCCCTCCGAGGTTGCCCAGTCGGAACTCTGCTCCTCTCTCTCTCTCTCCCGAGTATGGCCGGGACGCAGTCCGCCCCCTTCCGCGTATCTTTCTTGGCTCTTCTCGATCGGAACGTTTTCGGTATCTCAAAATAGTGCTGCCGCTGCAGCGTTAGCGTCATGTTGGGATTGCGCGCTGCTCCCGTCGTCCAGAATAGCACTCTTCCCAGCGCGGGCCACTTTTCTGGATCTGAGTCCTTCCTCATCGTTGTCGCACCCCTCCTTTCCCCTCCTCCGCCTTTCCCTGGTCTTCCTCCTCCTCCTCCTCCTCCTCCTCCCGCTTCTTCCACTAGTTCCCGCCGCTGCTGTTCGTCCTCGTCGTCCTCCCCCTCCTTCCTCGTCCTCCTTTTCCTCCTGCCCATTCTCTGGCTCATCCGCCACCTCCTCCCCTTCATCCGATGTACGCAGCTCCCCCTTTCCGATTGTCTGTGTGGGAGTTCCAGGTCCGTTATGACACGCGTCCACGGATAGAGAAAGCATCCGCGCAATGGGAAGGGATGGAAGGGAGGGATAGGATGTCGGATACGGCGCGAGCGTAGCTGGCTTGCCTCCCTCCTTCTCCCCTCTCCCCCCTCCCCCGCCCCCCGCTACAACTACATTATGACATTCTGAATTCGCTCCTCTCTCCCCTGACTCCGTCTGGGAGATATCAGGCCCTCGCCGTTTTTTTGTCCCATCTCTTGCTCTGTCTTTCTCTCTCTCTGTCTCTCTCTCTCTCTATATATATATATATATATATACATCCATCCATCCATCCATCCATCCATCCATCCATCCATCCATCCATACATACATACATACATACATACATTGGCTGCAAAACCCATGCATGTGCATAGACATATGTTCTTGATTATACACTCAGCGAGCAATAATTCAAGAAATGCTTTTTTTTCTGCGACTTTAGCCCCATTTTAGGATCGGCGCGCTGCTCACGTCGTTCCGCCACACCCCGGTGCCCCGGCTCCTCCCGCCCCTTCCACGCCAGTTCCCGCTGCTGCTGATCACAGCTTTACAGTGGCCCACTCTGAGTACTGCTCTGCTCTCTCCCCTGATTCTGTTCGGAAGGTCTCCGGCCCCCTCCGCGTACCGTTGTTTACCCAGGATTTCAGCAGTTGTTGTTTCTATTGTTGTTGTTGGTGCTGTTGTTGTTGTTGTTGCTGGTGTTGTTGTTGTCGTCGTCGTTGTTTTTGTTTTTGTTGTCGTTGTCATTGTGGTTGTCGTTGTCGTTGTAGTTGTGGTTGTCGTTGTCGTTGTCGTTGTCGTTGTTGTTCATGTTGTTGTTGTTGTTGTTGATGTTGATGTCGTTGTTCTAATTATTGTTGTTATTGTGGTTGTTGTTGTTGTTCATGTTGATGTTGATGTTGTTGTTGTGATTGTTGTTGTTATTGTTGTTGTTGTTGTTGTTGTTGTCGTTGTGGTTGTCGTTGTCGTTGTCGTTGTGGTTGTGGTTGTGGTTGTCGTTGTCGTTGTCGTTGTTGTTCATGTTGTTGTTGTTGTTGTTGATGCTTTTTTTTGGGTTGTTGTTGTTGTTGTTGGTGTTTTTGTTGTTGTTGTAGATGTTGATGTTGATGTTGATGTTGTTGTTGTTCAGGTTGTTGTTGTTGTGGTTACGGTTGTTGTTATTGTTGTTGTTGTTGTTGTCGTTGTCGTTGTGGTTGTCGTTGTCGTTGTCGTTGTCGTTGTGGTTGTGGTTGTGGTTGTCGTTGTCGTTGTCGTTGTTGTTCATGTTGTTGTTGTTGTTGTTGTTGTTCATGTTTTTTTGGGTTGTTGTTGTTGTTGTTGCTGCTGCTGCTGTTGTTGTTGTTGTTGTTGTTGTTGTTGTTGTTGAACATTATTAATTCTAAAGAATAATTATTGTTGGGCCCCCTGGTGCACGCCCCCCCTGCGCCGCCTAGGCCGCAGCTACATTTTCATCATTTTCGTGAGGAAGCCTCAGGTAATTCGATGTGATCAAGATCCGGTTGTTTTGTTGTAATCCGCTTTCCCTTGCAAAAAACACTATAAAATGACATTTCTTGTTCTAATATAATCAAATTTCAAGAATCCCTTGCAAAAAATAAGGTAAAGTGGACATTCGCGCGCGCAAGACGAAATCCTTCCAAAAGCTTAGTGTTCGGAGCGATTTTAACATAAAAACATCAAAAAACCAATGGTTTTTCAACAAAAAAATGTCAAAATCTCATCCCGCGCGCTCTTGCGGATTCGTAGGAAACCCAACACTTTTTAAACATTTCTGTCAAACGGGCTTTTGCGAGCAACTTTTTCGAACTTCTGCGACAACGGTTGCGCACCTGCCAGGGCCATCATCCCTGTCAAATAATACCATGCGGGACACATTCGTTTTTTCTTCGCGCGCGCACGCCGAAATCTCCAAAAACCCTTGCCCGCCAGTGTAGTAGCCACGGTCGTCCGCACGCCACGAAGTGAAGTGTCCCAACGTCATAGGGCGGGAAGCTGGGTTTGGGTGGTCGCGAAGAGTCGTTTGGATATTTGGTAGAGCTTGTAATGCCCCCCCACGAAGTGGGGGTATTGCCTGGTGTCGTATGAAAACCCTGGCACTGGGGAGAACACCACGCGTTCGGGTAAAATGTTTGTTGTTGTTGTTGTTGTTGTTGTTGTTGTTGTTGTTGTTGTTGTTTATAGTTTTTGCAATCCGACTGATGCCGGTGCTTCAGAATGGTGTTCCCGCTGCTCATTTTCGGATTGGCGCGTTGCTCCAGTCGTTCAGAATGTCGCTCTCGCCCCAGCGCGGGCCACTTTTCTGGATCCGAGTCCTTTTTCATCGTTGTTCCCCCCCCTTTCCCCTCCTCCGCCTTCCCCTGGTGCTCCTGCTGCTCCCATCCCTTCTACTCCAGTTCCTGTTGCTGCTGCTGTTCGCCCTCCTCCTTCAGCCTCCTCCTTGTCCTCCTGCATGTCCTCCTGCTCACCCGCCACCTTCTTCTCCTCCTTCTCCTCCTTCTCCTCCTTCTCCTCCTTCTCCTCCTCGTATGTATGCAATTCTCCTTTCTTTCCGATTGCGCATAACACGATGAGGTCTTCCGCTGTTGGAGTTCCAGGTCGGCTATGACACGTCCGCGGGTAGAGGCACACCCGCGCAAAGGGAAGGGATGGAGGGAGGAAGAGGATGTCGGATATGGCGCGATCGCACCTTGTTTGAACCACCCCCGCCTCTCCCCCCCCCGCCCCTTCTCCCTGCCACCCCTCAGCCCATCCCTCTCCCCCCCCTCGGACCCCGACGCGTACAAGGCCCGGCGCTCGGAGGCCCTCGCGGTGGCGCTGGAGAAGTGGGGCTTCTGCCAGGAGTGCGGCGACCCCCCTCCTCCCGCTGGGCTGGGAGTTGGCATCGCTGCAGTCCTCACGGCACAGGGGGTCGCTTCACACGATCGCGTCGACAGGACACAACTGTCGTTCTAGGGCCCCGAATGCTTGCCAACGCTTCCTTTGACGTTGAGGAGCACTCACACAAACCTGCGGGTTGCAGCAGCGTGCAAGTCCTTCCTGTTGGAGTGTAGCCAGGTGTTTCTGTGGGCACATGTGTGCGCGATAGTGCGACTGCAGTTTCTTTGAGCGCCAACTGCTGCACTGTTGTGGCGATCGACTTCGCAGAGCTGACAGAGGTTCAACGGGTGCCTTCAGCTGCAGCCGCCAGTCAGCCGCTCTCTGAGAACGCGTGTTGTTTGAGAACGTTCACTGCGTTCGGGTCGTCATGCTAATGCCATACGGTAGCACGACATACTAGCCCGCCTCGTGTTTCGTGTCTCGTGGTGGGATTCATGCGTGCCAGAGCAAGCGCGGGCCTGATGTGTAGCTGGGAGTTGGCATTGTTGCAGCCCTCACGGCACAGGGAGGTGCAGTACACGACTGCGTTGAAATCAGATGCACGCTTGCCAGCGTGTCGATGGATGTTGAGGAGCACCCCTGCAAACCTGCGGGCTGCAGCAGCGTACAAATCTTTCCCATTGGAGTAGCCAGGTGCTTCTTTGGGCACAAGTGTGCGCGATATTGTGGCTGCAGTTTCTTTGAGCGCCAAACGCTACACTGAGCTTGTGGCGATCGGCTTCGCAGAGCTGCCATAGGCTCACTGGGTGCCTTCAGCTGCAGCCGCCAGTCAGCCGCCCTCTAAGAACGCGTGTTGTTTGAGAACGTTCATTGCGTTCGGGTCGTCATGCTAATGCCATGCGGTTTGCACGACATACTAGCCCGCCTCGTGTTTCGTGTCTCGTGGTGGGATTCATGCGTGCCAGAGCAAGCGCGGGCCTGATGTGTAGCTGGGAGTTGGCATCGTTGCAGCCCTCACGGCACAGGGAGGCGCAGTACACGACTGCGTTGAAATGACACGTTCGCCGTTCTGGGAGTTCAGATGCACGCTTGCCAGCGTGTCGATGGATGTTGAGGAGCACCCCTGCAAACCTGCGGGCTGCAGCAGCGTACAAATCTTTCCCATTGGAGTAGCCAGGTGCTTCAGTGGGCACAAGTGTGCGCGATAGTGTGGCTGCAGTTTCTTTGAGCGCCAAACGCTACACTGAGCTTGTGGCGATCGGCTTCGCAGAGCTGCCATAGGCTCACTGGGTGCTTTCAGCTGCAGCCGTCAGTCAGCCGCTCCCTAAGAACGCGTGTTGTTTGAGAATGTTCATTGCGTTCGGGTCGTCATGCTAATGCCATGCGGTCACACGACATACTAGCCCGCCTCGTGTTTCGTGTCTCGTGGTGGGATTCGTGCGTGCCAGAGCAAGCGCGGGCCTGACGTATAGCTGGGAGTTGGCATCGTTGCAGCCCTCACGGCACAGGGAGGCGCAGTACACGATTGCGTTGAAATGACACGTTCGCCGTTCTGGGAGTCCAGATGCACGCTTGCCAGCGTGTCGATGGATGTTGAGGAGCACCCCTGCAAACCTGCGGGCTGCAGCAGCGTACAAATCTTTCCCATTGGAGTAGCCAGGTGCTTCAGTGGGCACAAGTGTGCGCGACAGTGTGACTGCAGTTTCTTTGAGCGCCAAACGCTACACTGAGCTTGTGGCGATCGGCTTCGCAGAGCTGCCATAGGCTCACTGGGTGCCTTCAGCTGCAGCCGCCAGTCAGCCGCTCTCTAAGAACGCGTGTTGTTTGAGAACGTTCAATGCGTTCGGGTCGTCATGCTAATGGCATGCGTTAGCACGACATACTAGCCCGCCTCGTGTTTCGTGTCTCGTGGTGGGATTCGTGCGTGCCAGAGCAAGCGCGGGCCTGATGTGTAGCTGGGAGTTGGCATCGTTGCAGCCCTCACGGCACAGGGAGGCGCAGTACACGATTGCGTTGACATGACACGTTCGCCGTTCTGGGAGTCCAGATGCACGCTTGCCAGCGTGTCGATGGATGTTGAGGAGCACCCCTGCAAACCTGCGGGCTGCAGCAGCGTACAAATCTTTCCCATTGGAGTAGCCAGGTGCTTCAGTGGGCACAAGTGTGCGCGATATTGTGGCTGCAGTTTCTTTGAGCGCCAAACGCTACACTGAGCTTGCGGCGATCGGCTTCGCAGAGCTGCCATAGGCCCACTAGGTGCCTTCAGCTGCAGCCGTCAGTCAGCCGCTCTCTAAGAACGCGTGTTGTTTGAGAACGTTCAATGCGTTCGGGTCGTCATGCTAATGGCATGCGGTAGCACGACATACTAGCCCGCCTCGTGTTTCGTGCCTCGTGGTGGAATTCATGCGTGCCAGAGCAAGCGCGGGCCTGATGTGTAGCTGGGAGTTGGCATCGTTGCAGCCCTCACGGCACAGGGAGGCGCAGTACACGACTGCGTTGAAATGACACGTTCGCCGTTCTGGGAGTCCAGATGCACGCTTGCCAGCGTGTCGATGGATGTTGAGGAGCACCCCTGCAAACCTGCGGGCTGCAGCAGCGTACAAATCTTTCCCATTGGAGTAGCCAGGTGCTTCAGTGGGCACAAGTGTGCGCGATAGTGTGGCTGCAGTTTCTTTGAGCGCCAAACGCTACACTGAGCTTGTGGCGATCGGCTTCGCAGAGCTGCCATAGGCTCACTGGGTGCTTTCATCTGTGGACGCCAGTCAGCCGCTCTCTAAGAACGCGTGTTGTTTGAGAACGTTCACTGCGTTCGGGTCGTCATGCTAATGCCATGCGGTAGCACGACATACTAGCCCGCCTCGTGTTTCGTGTCTCGTGGTGGGATTCATGCGTGCCAGAGCAAGCGCGGGCCTGATGTGTAGCTGGGAGTTGGCATCGTTGCAGCCCTCACGGCACAGGGAGGCGCAGTGCACGACTGCGTTGAACTGACACGTTCGCCGTTCTGGGAGTCCAGATGCACGTTTGCCAGCGTGTCGATGGATGTTGGGGAGCACCCCTGCAAACCGGCGGGCTGCAGCAGCGTACAAATCTTTCCCATTGGAGTAGCCAGGTGCTTCTTTGGGCACAAGTGTGCGCGATATTGTGGCTGCAGTTTCTTTTGAGCGCCAAACGCTACACTGAGCTTGCGGCGATCGGCTTCGCAGAGCTGCCATAGGCTCACTGGGTGCTTTCATCTGTAGACGTCAGTCAGCCGCTCTCTAAGAACGCGTGTTGTTTGAGAACGTTCAATGCGTTCGGGTTGTCATGCTAATGCCATTCGGTAGCACGACATACTAGCCCGCCTCGTGTTCCGTGTCTCGTTGTGGGATTCACGCGTGCCAGAGCAAGCGCGGGCCTGATGTGTAGCTGGGAGTTGGCATCGTTGCAACCCTCGTGGCACAGGGAGGCGCAGGACACGACTGCGTCGAAAGGACACACTCGCCGTTCTAGGAGTCCAGACGCATGCTTGTTAATGCTTCTTTTGATGTTGGGGAGCACCCCTGGAAACCTGCGGGCTGCAGCAGCGTATAAAGCTTTCCCGTTGGAAAAGACAGGTGCTTCAGTGGGTACACGTGTGCGCGTTAATGCGACTGCAGTTTTTTTTGAGCGCCAAACGCTACACTGAGCTTGTGGCGATCGGCTTCGCAGAGCTGCCATAGGCTCACTGGGTGCTTTTAGCTGCAGCCGCTGGCCAGCCGCTCTCTAGGAGCGCGTGGTGTTCGAGACCATGCAGTGCGTCCGGGCTGTGATGCTAATGCCATGCGGTAGCGGGACATACTAGCTCGCCTCGTGTTTCGTGTCTCGTGGTGGGATTCATGCGTGCCAGAGCAAGCGCGGGCCTGATGTGTAGCTGGGAGTTGGCATCGTTGCAGCCCTCACGGCACAGGGAGGCGCAGTACACGATTGCGTTGACATGACACGTTCGCCGTTCTGGGAGTCCAGATGCACGCTTGCCAGCGTGTCGATGGATGTTGGGGAGCACCCCTGCAAACCTGCGGGCTGCAGCAGCGTACAAATCTTTCCCACTGGAGTAGCCAGGTGCTTCAGTGGGCACAAGTGTGCGCGATAGTGTGACTGCAGTTTCTTTGAGCGCCAAACGCTACACTGAGCTTGTGGCGATCGGCTTCGCAGAGCTGCCATAGGCCCACTAGGTGCCTTCAGCTGCAGCCGTCAGTCAGCCGCTCTCTAAGAACGCGTGTTGTTTGAGAACGTTCAATGCGTTCGGGTCGTCATGCTAATGGCATGCGGTAGCACGACATACTAGCCCGCCTCGTGTTTCGTGTCTCGTGGTGGGATTCATGCGTGCCAGAGCAAGCGCGGGCCTGATGTGTAGCTGGGAGTTGGCATCGTTGCAGCCCTCACGGCACAGGGAGGCGCAGTACACGACTGCGTTGAAATGACACGTTCGCCGTTCTGGGAGTCCAGATGCACGCTTGCCAGCGTGTCGATGGATGTTGAGAAGCACCCCTGCAAACCTGCGGGCTGCAGCAGCGTACAAATCTTTCCCATTGGAGTAGCCAGGTGCTTCAGTGGGCACAAGTGTGCGCGATAGTGTGACTGCAGTTTCTTTGAGCGCCAAACGCTACACTGAGCTTGTGGCGATCGGCTTCGCAGAGCTGCCATAGGCTCACTGGGTGCTTTTAGCTGCAGCCGCTGGCCAGCCGCTCTCTAGGAGCGCGTGGTGTTCGAGACCATGCAGTGCGTCCAGGCTGTGATGCTAGTGCCATGCGGTAGCGCGACATACTAGCTCGCCTCGTGTTTCGTGTCTCGTGGTGGGATTCATGCGTGCCAGAGCAAGCGTGGGCCTGATGTGTAGCTGGGAGTTGGCATCGTTGCAGCCCTCATGGCACAGGGAGGCGCAGTAAACGACAGCGATGAAATGATACGTTCGCCGTTCTGGGAGTCCAGATGCACGCTTGCCAGCGTGTCGATGGATGTTGAGAAGCACCCCTGCAAACCTGCGGGCTGCAGCAGCGTACAAATCTTTCCCATTGGAGTAGCCAGGTGCTTCAGTGGGCACAAGTGTGCGCGATAGTGTGGCTGCAGTTTCTTTGAGCGCCAAACGCTACACTGAGCTTGTGGCGATCGGCTTCGCAGAGCTGCCATAGGCTCACTGGGTGCTTTCATCTGTGGACGCCAGTCAGCCGCTCTCTAAGAACGCGTGTTGTTTGAGAATGTTCAATGCGTTCGGGTCGTCATGCTAATGGCATGCGGTAGCACGACATACTAGCCCGCCTCGTGTTTCGTGTCTCGTGGTGGGATTCATGCGTGCCAGAGCAAGCGCGGGCCTGATGTGTAGCTGGGAGTTGGCATCGTTGCAGCCCTCACGGCACAGGGAGGCGCAGTACACGACTGCGTTGAAATGACACGTTCGCCGTTCTGGGAGTCCAGATGCACGTTTGCCAGCGTGTCGATGGATGTTGGGGAGCACCCCTGCAAACCGGCGGGCTGCAGCAGCGTACAAATCTTTCCCATTGGAGTAGCCAGGTGCTTCTTTGGGCACAAGTGTGCGCGATATTGTGGCTGCAGTTTCTTTTGAGCGTCAAACGCTACACTGACCTCGTGGCGATCGGCTTCGCAGAGCTGCCATAGGCTCACTGGGTGCTTTCATCTGTAGACGCCAGTCAGCCGCTCTCTAAGAACGCGTGTTGTTTGAGAACGTTCAATGCGTTCGGGTTGTCATGCTAATGCCATGCGGTAGCACGACATACTAGCCCGCCTCGTGTTCCGTGTCTCGTTGTGGGATTCACGCGTGCCAGAGCAAGCGCGGGCCTGATGTGTAGCTGGGAGTTGGCATCGTTGCAGCCCTCGTTGCACAGGGAGGCGCAGGACACGACAGCGTCGAAAGGACACACTCGCCGTTCTAGGAGTCCAGACGCATGCTTGTTAATGCTTCTTTTGATGTTGGGGAGCACCCCTGGAAACCTGCGGGCTGCAGCAGCGTATAAAGCTTTCCCGTTGGAAAAGACAGGTGCTTCAGTGGGTACACGTGTGCGCGTTAATGCGACTGCAGTTTTTTTTGAGCGCCAAACGCTACACTGAGCTTGTGGCGATCGGCTTCGCAGAGCTGCCATAGGCTCACTGGGTGCTTTTAGCTGCAGCCGCTGGCCAGCCGCTCTCTAGGAGCGCGTGGTGTTCGAGACCATGCAGTGCGTCCAGGCTGTGATGCTAATGCCATGCGGTAGCGCGACATACTAGCTCGCCTCGTGTTTCGTGTCTCGTGGTGGGATTCATGCGTGCCAGAGCAAGCGTGGGCCTGATGTGTAGCTGGGAGTTGGCATCGTTGCAGCCCTCATGGCACAGGGAGGCGCAGTAAACGACAGCGATGAAATGATACGTTCGCCGTTCTGGGAGTCCAGATGCACGCTTGCCAGCGTGTCGATGGATGTTGGGGAGCACCCCTGCAAACCGGCGGGCTGCAGCAGCGTACAAATCTTTCCCACAGCAGTAGCCAGGTACTTCTGTGGGCACAAGTGTGCGCGATATTTTGGCTGCAGTTTCTTTTGAGCGCCAAACGCTACACTGACCTTGTGGCGATCGGCTTCGCAGAGCTGCCATAGGGTCACTGGGTGCTTTCATCTGTAGACGCCAGTCAGCCGCTCTCTAAGAACGCGTGTTGTTTGAGAACGTTCACTGCGTTCGGGTTGTCATGCTAATGCCATGCGGTAGCACGACATACTAGCCCGCCTCGTGTTTCGTGTCTCGTGGTGGGATTCATGCGTGCCAGAGCAAGCGCGGGCCTGATGTGTAGCTGGGAGTTGGCATCGTTGCAGCCCTCACGGCACAGGGAGGCGCAGTACACGACTGCGTTGAAATGACACGTTCGCCGTTCTGGGAGTCCAGATGCACGCTTGCCAGCGCGTCGATGGATGTTGGGGAGCACCCCTGCAAACCGGCGGGCTGCAGCAGCGTACAAATCTTTCCCACAGCAGTAGCCAGGTACTTCTGTGGGCACAAGTGTGCGCGATATTTTGGCTGCAGTTTCTTTTGAGCGCCAAACGCTACACTGACCTTGTGGCGATCGGCTTCGCAGAGCTGCCATAGGGTCACTGGGTGCTTTCATCTGTAGACGCCAGTCAGCCGCTCTCTAAGAACGCGTGTTGTTTGAGAACGTTCACTGCGTTCGGGTTGTCATGCTAATGCCATGCGGTAGCACGACATACTAGCCCGCCTCGTGTTTCGTGTCTCGTGGTGGGATTCATGCGTGCCAGAGCAAGCGCGGGCCTGATGTGTAGCTGGGAGTTGGCATCGTTGCAGCCCTCACGGCACAGGGAGGCGCAGTACACGACTGCCTTGAAATGACGCGTTCGTCGTTCTGGGAGTCCAGATGCACGTTTGCCAGCGTGTCGATGGATGTTGGGGAGCACCCATGCAAACCTGCGGGCTGCAGCAACGTACAAGTCTTTCTCATTAGAGTAGCCAGGTACTTCTGTGGGCACAAGTGTGCGCGATATTGTGGCTGCAGTTTCTTTTGAGCGCCACACGCCGCACTTACCTTGTGGCGATCGGCTTCGCAGAGCTCCTATAGGCTCAACTGATGCCATTCTGCTGCAGCCGCTGGCCAGCCGCTCTCTAGGAGCGCGAGGCGTTTGAGACTATGCAGTGCTGCGTTCGGGCTTTGATGCTCATGGCATGCGCTAGCACGACATACTAGCCCGCCTCGTGCTTCGTGTCTCGTGGTGGGATTCATGCGTGCCAGAGCAAGCGCGGGCCTGATGTGTAGCTGGGAGTTGGCATCGCTGCAGCCCTCACGGCACAGGGAGGCGCAGTACACGACTGCGTTGAAATGACACGTTCGCCATTTTGGGATTCCAGAAGCATGATTGTCAGGGTGTGCTTTTGATGTTGAGGAGCACCCTTGCAAACCTGCGGGCTGCAGCAGCGTACAAAGCATTCTCATTAGAGTAGCCAGGTACATCTGTGTGCACAAGTCTGCGCGATAGCGTGGCTGCAGTTTTTTATGAGCGCCACACGTCGCACTTACCTTGTGGCGATCGGCTTCGCAGAGCTCCTATAGGCTCACCGGGTGCCTTCTGCTGCAGCCGCTGGCCAGTCTTGCTCTAAGAGCCCGCGTTGTTTGGGGCCATGCAGTGCCCTCGGGCTTTGATGCTAATGGCATGCGCTAGCACGTCATACTAGCCCGCCTCGTGTCGTGCTTCGTGTCTCGTTGTGGGATTCATGCGCGCCAGAGCAAGCGCGGGCCTGATGTGTAGCTGAGAGTTGTCATCGCTGCAGCCCCCACGGCACAGGGAGGCGCAGTACACGAAAGCGTACGCTCGCCGTTCTCGGAGTCCACATGCTTGCCCATGTTGTGCATGATGTTAAGGAGCACCCATGCAAACCTGCGTGCTGCAGCAGCGCACAACTCTTTCCCGTTGGAATAGCCAGGTACTTCTGTAGGCACAAGTGTGCGCGTTACTGTGGCTGCTGTTTCTTTGATCGCCAAACGCTACACTGAGCTTGTGGCGATTGGCTTCGCAGAGCTAACATGGGCTCAACGGGTGCTTTCAGCTGCAGCCGCTGGCAAGCCGCTCTAGGATTGCGTGGTGTTCGAGGCAGTTGAGTGCGTTCGGGCTATGATGCTAATGGCATGCGGTAGCGCGAACTACTAGCCCACCTCGTGCTTCGTGTGTCGTTGTGGGCCTGATGTATAGCTGGGAGTTGGTATCGCTGTAGCCCTCACGGCACTGAAAGGACACGTTCGCCGTTCTAGGAGTCCAGGAGCATGCTTGCCAACGTTTCGTTTGATGTTGAGTAGCACCCCTGTACTCTTGCGGGCTGCAGCAGCGTACAAATCTTTCCCATGGCAGTGGCCGGGTACTTCTGTGGGCACAAGTGTGCGCGATATTGTGGCTGCAGTTTCTTTTGAGCGCCAAACGCCAAACTGACCTTGTGGCGATCGGCTTCGCAAAGCTGCCAAAGGCTCAACTGATGCCATTCTGCTGCAGCCGCCGTCTAGCCGCTCTCTAGGAGCGCGTGTTGTTCGAGACCATGCAGTGCGTCTGGGCTTTGATGCTAATGCCATGCGCTAGCACGAAATACTAGCCCGCCTCGTGCTTCGTGTCTCGTGGTGGGACTCATGCTTGCAAGAGCAAGCGCGGGTCTGACGTGTAGCTGGGAGTTGGCATCGCTGCAGTTCTCACGACACAGGAAGGCGCAGTACACGACAGCGATGAAATGATACACTCGCCGTCCTCGGAAGTCCAGATGCACGTTTGCCAGCGCGCCGATGGATGTTGAGGAGCATCCTTGTCAACCTGCGGGCAACAGCAGCGTACAGATCTTTCCCATCGGAGTAGCCAGGTACTTCTGTGGCCACAAGTGTATGCGATAGTGCGACTGCAGTTCTTTAATGAGCGCCGAACGATACACTGAGCTTGTGGCGATCGGCTTCGCAGAGCTGCCATAGGCTCACCGGGTGCCTTCAGCTGCAGCCGCTGGCCAGCCGCTCTCTAGGAGCCCGCGTTGTTCGAGGCCATGCAGTGCGTCTGGGCTGTGATGCTAATGGCATGCGATAGCACGACATACTAGCTCGCCTCGTGTTTCGTCTCTCGTGGTGGGATTCATGCGTGCCAGAGCAAGCGCGGGCCTGATGTGTAGCTGGGAGTTGGCATCCCTGCAGTTCTCACGGCACAGGGAGGCGCAGTACACGGCTGCGTTGAAATGACACATTCGCCATTTTGGGAGTCCAGATGCACGTTTGCCAGCGTGTCGACGGATGTTGGTGAGCACCCATGCAAACCTGCGGGCTGCAGGAGCGTACAAATCTTTCCCATGGGAGTAGCCAGGTACTTCTGTAGGCACAAGTGTGCGCGTTACTGTGGCTGCTGTTTCTTTGATCGCCAAACGCTACACTGAGCTTGTGGCGATTGGCTTCGCAGAGCTAACATGGGCTCAACGGGTGCTTTCAGCTGCAGCCGCTGGCAAGCCGCTCTAGGATTGCGTGGTGTTCGAGGCAGTTGAGTGCGTTCGGGCTATGATGCTAATGGCATGCGGTAGCGCGAACTACTAGCCCACCTCGTGCTTCGTGTGTCGTTGTGGGCCTGATGTATAGCTGGGAGTTGGTATCGCTGTAGCCCTCACGGCACTGAAAGGACACGTTCGCCGTTCTAGGAGTCCAGGAGCATGCTTGCCAACGTTTCGTTTGATGTTGAGTAGCACCCCTGTACTCTTGCGGGCTGCAGCAGCGTACAAATCTTTCCCATGGCAGTGGCCGGGTACTTCTGTGGGCACAAGTGTGCGCGATATTGTGGCTGCAGTTTCTTTTGAGCGCCAAACGCCAAACTGACCTTGTGGCGATCGGCTTCGCAAAGCTGCCAAAGGCTCAACTGATGCCATTCTGCTGCAGCCGCCGTCTAGCCGCTCTCTAGGAGCGCGTGTTGTTCGAGACCATGCAGTGCGTCTGGGCTTTGATGCTAATGCCATGCGCTAGCACGAAATACTAGCCCGCCTCGTGCTTCGTGTCTCGTGGTGGGACTCATGCTTGCAAGAGCAAGCGCGGGCCTGACGTGTAGCTGGGAGTTGGCATCGCTGCAGTTCTCACGGCACAGGAAGGCGCAGTACACGACAGCGATGAAATGATACACTCGCCGTCCTCGGAAGTCCAGATGCACGTTTGCCAGCGCGTCGATGGATGTTGAGGAGCATCCTTGTCAACCTGCGGGCAACAGCAGCGTACAGATCTTTCCCATCGGAGTAGCCAGGTACTTCTGTGGCCACAAGTGTATGCGATAGTGCGACTGCAGTTCTTTAATGAGCGCCGAACGATACACTGAGCTTGTGGCGATCGGCTTCGCAGAGCTGCCATAGGCTCACCGGGTGCCTTCAGCTGCAGCCGCTGGCCAGCCGCTCTCTAGGAGCCCGCGTTGTTCGAGGCCATGCAGTGCGTCTGGGCTGTGATGCTAATGGCATGCGATAGCACGACATACTAGCTCGCCTCGTGTTTCGTCTCTCGTGGTGGGATTCATGCGTGCCAGAGCAAGCGCGGGCCTGATGTGTAGCTGGGAGTTGGCATCCCTGCAGTTCTCACGGCACAGGGAGGCGCAGTACACGACTGCGTTGAAATGACACGTTCGCCATTTTGGGAGTCCAGATGCACGTTTGCCAGCGTGTCGACGGACGTTGGGGAGCACCCATGCAAACCTGCGGGCTGCAGGAGCGTACAAATCTTTCCCATGGGAGTAGCCAGGTACTTCTGTGTGCACAGGTGTGCGCGATATTGTGGCTGCAGTTTCTTTTGAGCGCCAAACGCTACACTGAGCTTGTGGCGATCGGCTTCGCAGAGCTGCTATAGGCTTAACTGATGCCATTCTGCTGCAGCCGCTGGCAAGCCGCTCTAGGATTGCGTGGTGTTCGAGGCAGTTGAGTGCGTTCGGGCTATGATGCTAATGGCATGCGGTAGCGCGAACTACTAGCCCACCTCGTGCTTCGTGTGTCGTTGTGGGCCTGATGTATAGCTGGGAGTTGGTATCGCTGTAGCCCTCACGGCACTGAAAGGACACGTTCGCCGTTCTAGGAGTCCAGGAGCATGCTTGCCAACGTTTCGTTTGATGTTGAGGAGCACCCCTGTACTCTTGCGGGCTGCAGCAGCGTACAAATCTTTCCCATGGCAGTGGCCGGGTACTTCTGTGGGCACAAGTGTGCGCGATATTGTGGCTGCAGTTTCTTTTGAGCGCCAAACGCCAAACTGACCTTGTGGCGATCGGCTTCGCAAAGCTGCCACAGGCTCAACTGATGCCATTCTGCTGCAGCCGCCGTCTAGCCGCTCTCTAGGAGCGCGTGTTGTTCGAGACCATGCAGTGCGTCTGGGCTTTGATGCTAATGCCATGCGCTAGCACGAAATACTAGCCCGCCTCGTGCTTCGTGTCTCGTGGTGGGACTCATGCTTGCAAGAGCAAGCGCGGGCCTGACGTGTAGCTGGGAGTTGGCATCGCTGCAGTTCTCACGGCACAGGAAGGCGCAGTACACGACAGCGATGAAATGATACATTCGCCGTCCTCGGAAGTCCAGATGCACGTTTGCCAGCGTGTCGATGGATGTTGAGGAGCACCCCTGCCAACCTGCGGGCAACAGCAGCGTACAGATCTTTCCCATCGGAGTAGCCAGGTACTTCTGTGGCCACAAGTGTACGCGATTGTGCGACTGCAGTTCTTTAATGAGCGCCGAACGATACACTGAGCTTGTGGCGATCGGCTTCGCAGAGCTGCCATAGGATCACCGGGTGCCTTCAGCTGCAGCCGCTGGCCAGCCGCTCTCTAGGAGCCCGCGTTGTTCGAGGCCATGCAGTGCGTCTGGGCTGTGATGCTAATGGCATGCGATAGCACGACATACAAGCTCGCCTCGTGTTTCGTCTCTCGTGGTGGGATTCATGCGTGCCAGAGCAAGCGCGGGCCTGATGTGTAGCTGGGAGTTGGCATCCCTGCAGTTCTCACGGCACAGGGAGGCGCAGTACACGACTGCGTTGAAATGACACGTTCGCCATTTTGGGAGTCCAGATGCACGTTTGCCAGCGTGTCGATGGATGTTGGGGAGCACCCATGCAAACCTGCGGGCTGCAGGAGCGTACAAATCTTTCCCATGGGAGTAGCCAGGTACTTCTGTAGGCACATGTGTTTGCGCTATTGTGGCTGCAGTTTCTTTGAGCGCCAAACGCTACACTGAGCTTGTGGCGATCGGCTTCGCAGAGCTGCTATAGGCTCAACTGATGCCATTCTGCTGCAGCCGCTGGCCAGCCGCTCTCTAGGAGCGCGTGGTGTTCGAGACAGTTCAGTGCGTTCGGGCTGTGATGCTAATGACATGCGGTAGCACGAAATACTAGCCCGCCTCGTGCTTCGTGTCTCGTTGTGGGATTCATGCGTGCCAGAGCAAGCGCGGGCCTGATGTGTAGCTGGGAGTTGGCATCGCTGCAGCCCTCACGGCACAGGGAGGCGCAGTACACGACAGCGTTGACATGACACGCTCGCCGTCCTCGGATTCCAGAAGCATGATTGTCAGGGTGTGTTTTTGATGTTGAGGAGCACCCATGCACTCTTGCGGGCTGCAGCAGCGTACAACTCTTTCCCATGGCAGCAGCCGGGTACTTCTGTGGGCACAAGTGTGCGCGATAGTGTGGCTGCAGTTTCTTTTGAGCGCCAAACGCCACAGTGAGCTTGTGGCGATCGGCTTCGCAGAGCTGCCAAAGGCTCGACTGATGCCATTCAGCTGCAGCCGCTGGCCAGCAGCTCTCTAAGAGCGCGTGGTGTTTGAGGTCATGCAGCGCGTTCGGGTCGAGATGCTAATGGGATGCGGTAGCACGAACTACTAGCCCACCTCGTGCTCCGTGTCTTCATGCGTGCCAGAGCAAGCGCGGGCCTGATGTGTAGCTGGAGGTTGGCATCCCTGCAGCCCTCACGGCACAGGGAGGCGCAGTACACGAGAGCGTACGCTCGCCGTTCTCGGAGTCCAAATGCTTGCCAACGTTTCGTCTGATGTTAAGGATAACTCATGCTAACCTGCGGGCTGCAGCAGCGTACACATCTTTTCCGTTGGAGAAACCAGGTACTTCTGTAGGCACAAGTGTTTGCGCTATTGTGGCTGCAGTTTCTTTGAGCGCCAAACGTTACACTGAGCTTGTGGCGATCGGCTGCGCAGAGCTACCATAGGCTCAACGGGTGCTTTCATCTGCAGCCGCTGGCCAGCCGCTCTCTAGGAGCGCGTGGTGTTCGAGACAGTTCAGTGCGTTCGGGCTGTGATGCTAATGACATGTGGTAGCACGACATACTAGCCCGCCTCGTGTTTCGTGTCTCGTGGTGGGATTCATGCGTGCCAGAGCAAGCGCGGGCCTGATGTGTAGCTGGGAGTTGGCATCGCTGCAGCCCTCACGGCACAGGGAGGCGCAGTACAGGACAGCGTTGAGTTGACTCGTTCGCCGCCCTCGGATTCCAGACGCATGTTTGTCAGCGTGTGCTTTTGATGTTGAGCAGGGCAGCAGCGTACACAATTTTCCCAGGGCAGTACCCAGGTACTTCTGTGTGCACTAGTGTTCGCGATAGTGTGGCTGCAGTTTCTTTGAGCGCCAAACGCTACTCTGATCTTGTTACGATCGGCTTCGCAGAGCTGCCACAGGCTGAACGGGTGCTTTCAGCTGCAGCCGACTGCCAGCCGCTCTGTAGGAGTTGGCACCCCTGCAGTCCTCACGGCACAGGCAGGCGCAGTACACGACAGCGGCAAAATAACATGCTCGCCGTTCTCATAGTCCAGAAGCATGCTTGTCAGCGTGTTTATTGAGGTTCGCCAGCGTGGACCCCAAGCAGTGGTTCTAGCAATCTACGTGGTGCACGCTATGTGGCACGGTGTAAGCTATGCGATGCAACCTATGTGGTGCAATCTTTGTGGTGCAATCTAGGTGCGATTTACCCTGCCGAACTTGAGATTGTCAACTCCATTGCTCACGCAATCATCCTGCCCACCCATCCACTCGCAATTTGGTTTGCAAAACCCATGCGGCGGCGATTGCAATGTCTGCTTGGCGCTGGCTGGCGCATCGCTGCGGCCTTTCTAGCGCGCGCAGGCTCGCGCTTACAGCGGCCAGCCAGTATGGCGCGACCGATGCGACTGCGGTGGCCCTGACCGCGGGCACTTCAATGTGAGTCGGTGACTCGGCCAGCGCGGTATCATGGCCACGCAGACAACGATGGACACGATGATAATCGTAGCGATGCTGGTGACGATGGTGAAGAGGACGACGGCAAGGGCAATGACGGCGCTGATGCTGATCACGCCGATGACGATGATGGTGTCCACGTGCCGTCGATGAAAGTTTTGGACGGATTGCGACATGCGCGCGCGGCCAACGGGCGCGTGTGGCAGGCGCTGTGTTACTTGACTGGGATCGTGCCCCCCCCAGCAATCGCATAACACGTTCAAATGATTTCGACATGTGCGCGCGGAAAGCCCGCTATGTCGCGAACTTGTTATGTCGTAAAGGCGCGCAGACTTCTGTTTGAACAAATATATGTTGCAACACAATTCGTTTTCAGCTTTTTCTGGGAACCTCGACGTTGAGCGCCTAGCCAAACCAGCGTTGTTTGTCTTGGTTTTTCAAAAGACTCTTAAAGCTTACGCCACATCCGCCGACCCTTTGCTTTTTCCTTGAGATTCTCTTCGGGCGTCTCGGGGTGCGCTGCAGCACTCAATTGGGCTGTCTTGGTCTCCGTCGAAGGCTTGAAGCGCTCCGCATGTCCAGTCCTTATATGTGTAGGATTGAACGCATCATAATGTTTCGTCAGGGGACCCTCAAGGAAGTTTTTGGGATGCCCTTAGGGGTAGCCCAGACGCCGTCGTAATTATGATGCGCAGTTGGGGCTTCAGTGCGTGTCATCTGCTCTGATGTTTCCGGGGGAACCCATTCCATACACATTTGTACATACCATGTTTTCTTTGGGTTCCGGAAGGGGTGCGCTCTCGACCCGCGGATCAAAACATGGTTTTCTTGGGTTCTTTCAACGCAGTGTGTGCAGGGGCGCATGTGACACCATGCAGAGCAGTGGGAAACCCTTCCCCAAGGGGGGGACATCGGGTCGGCAGAGGAAGCGCGGTGGACCACCGTCGCCGTAAAAGGCCGGACGGACTTTATGCGCTAGCTGTCCGTTGCTGCGGCGAGACGGGTGCCTCGCGTGCGCGCTCCAGGTCAGGATCGCCTATTAGGGGGCCACGTGCGAACCCTACCCCTACCCCCCACGATTTCGGAGGGGGAGGGTGGGGTTCACTTCGCTTGGGAGCTACCGAACGAAGTGAACCCCACCCTCTCTCCCAGAATCGTTGGGGGTAGGGGTAGGGTTCGCATGTGGCCCCCTACCTATTCGACGCGCAGTCGACCTCGCCAGTGCGAGGCGCGCTCTTTTTTCGGAACGGCGGTCCCGCGAAGGGTCTTGGCCCCCGATCGGAGGGGGGGGGGTGCCGGTCGTCCGCGCCCCGCGCGTCTCTGTGGGCCCTGGAGCGACTGCAGCTCGGATGGCGCCACGCCTGCGGGAGGTGGGGGGGAGGGGGGGTGATGGGGGAAGGAGGAAGAAGTAGATGAGAGGGGGGAGGGGGGGAACGAGGAGGTGGGGGAGAAGGGGGGAGGAGGGGAGGAGGAGGAGGAGGGGGAGGAGGGGGAGGAGGGGGAGGAGGTGGGGGAGGAGGGGAGGTGGGGGAGAAGGCTGGGGGAGGAGGCGGCTGGAGCGCTCCCATGGGCACGTCGTGCCCCCGGGGAGCCCAGCGATTGCGCGCCCGCGGGCGCACCGTCGTCGGCCCCCGCCCGGCGCCGCCGGGCCTGTGCCAGAGGTGCCGCGCATTCCCCGTTCCTCGCCCGATGTCCATTTGCTTCCTCCTCCTCCTCCTCCTCCTCCTCCTCCTCCTCCTCCTCCCCCTCCTCGCCCTCCTCCTCGTGGCAATCTCCTCCGCGCTGTGCTCTCTCCCAGCGGAGTCTGCAGAGCACCCCCGTCGGCAGAGGGTCCCGGCTCTTTCAGGGGGGGCCCCGGGCGCCCCCGCGGCGCGCTGCCGAGGTCGGCCAGCCTGGGGGGGGTGGAAACGGAAGGGGCCCTGGGACACACGAATAGATACACACACACACACACACACACACAAAAAAAAGGCCCCCCTGATTTTCCCAGATGTTCTGGGTTTCTGCCCCCCTCCGCCCAATTCCCACATTTTCCCATGTTTTTTTTTTTTGGATCGACGATTCATTGTGTCTGTGTGGGTTTTTTCCCTCCTGAGAAACGGAAGACGAGGGGGATGGCGAAAAAGACTGCGCAGATACTCGACGACGCGATTATCCTGGTCGTTTCCTCTACGGTTTCGGCCTTCGGGAACCGTTTTCGGGCGCGTCGGACGATCGATGCTGCTGTCGGGGTTCACCGCGTCAGAAGTTTACTTGGCGTGCCCATGGCGGGCGAGAAGGAGGATTGGGGTGGCGATGGGGGAGGAGAAGGAGGGGGGAAGGAGGGGGATGGGGGGGGGAGGAATAGGCCTTTCTTACTGCTTCTTGGGGAACGTTGGGGGCCGAATTGGGTCGCGGACGAGGCGTCTTTTTGGGGCCTTCCCGCGGTCTCTTCGAAGGCCTCTCGGGCCCTCGGGGGCCTCGAGGCGGCATTTTCGGGGCCCCCTCGGGCTTCGAGACCGATCCAGCCGCTGTGCGCGAAACGTGCGAAAGCTAGTTGGATTTGACGACTTGGCCCTCTCTTGGACACCCCGTTGGGGGCGTCCTCGGGTCGTCCTGGCTGTCTTCGAAATGTCAAGAATGATTGTTGAGCCCGCGGGGACCCCAAGTGAGTCCGGCCCCTCCCAGATAGACCGGGTATTCAGGGGTTTTGGCCAGTTTCGGCGACCGTTAGCACGGGGCGCCCGTGCAAGTCAGCGAGATACCCCGAGGGCCGCGGCCCCCCCCCCGGTTGGCCTGTTGACGTGGTTGATTGCATGGGACGCCCATGCGTATGGTCGCGAACCCTCGGGAAGTTCGTCTGGGGGGGGGCCCGATTTTGGCGGCCGTGTGCGTGGGGCGCCCATGCAAATGGGCGCGAACCTTTGGGGGGCGTTCGGCCCGGGGGGTTGGCTGGTTGAGGGCTCAATTTGCTTGGGGCGTCCATGCAAGTGGGCGCCGGGGCGGGGTTTCAGCCGTCTTCAGTGTTTGTTTCTGCGCTTTTCGGAGGCTTCCTTTCCATAGGTGCGCTGGCCCCCCCCCTTCGAGCACCTGTGTGCAGGTTTTGCCGCGCGCTTCCAGAGGCCCCCTGCGAGTGGATAACCGCCCTATCCAGTCTGGTGCCACTGGCCCCACTTGCCCCGCTTGCCCCTCTCGCCCGCGCATGCTCGAGGAATTGGGGGGGTCGCTAAGCCCCGCTTGCCTGGAAGTGAGGGGGCCGCTTGGCCCGGGGCCAAGTGGGGGAAGGCAAGTGGGGCAAGTGGGGCAAGTGGGGGCATTTCAAATAGCAAACGGAGCTGCGTGTCTCCCCCGATGCCGTGTTTACTTGTTTAGAGGTCTGTGGCAGTCTTATCCTTGCGAAGCTCTAGGTTTGTGAGAGACTTCGGCATGCGCGTGCGACGACGCGCGCGCGTGTGCTCTTTTTCGTTTTCCTACAGCGCGCGCGCAACGGGCTTTCGGATAGTTCCGGGCGGGGTGGGGTGGTACACCTTAGGCGATGCTTAAGAAAACCTAGATTTTCGGCCAGAGTCTCGATTATTCTTAACGTTTCCATGTAAATCTTCAGATTTTAGTGGAAACGTTGGGTTTTTATTCAAGTTCTGAGACCATGAATTTCTTAACCCATGATTTCTTAAGCATTTCGCAGGGTGTAGCTCCGAATCTTTTCTGAGAAAAGCGATTCTTTGCCGGCGGGCGACGAGGCGGCGAGGGAGCGGCGCCGGCGACAAGGCGGCGGACCTGGCAAGGGAGCCCGGACGGCGGGCGGCGAGGCGGCGGCGACGGGGCGGCGCCGGCGACGACAGGGCGGCCGACCCGGCCATGTAGCCCAACCGACGGGCGGCGACGAGGAGGCGCCGGCGACGACAAGGCGGCGGACCCGGCAGTTGAACCCGGACGGCGGGCGGTGACGAGGCGGCGACGGGGCGGCGACGGCGGCATCAGAGCGGCGGACACGGTAAAGGGAACCCAGTTCCCAAGGAGCATCAGAACCATGAGTGCAACAACGGTTCGGGGAAAGCAGGCGATTACCCATGCAAGCAAGCGGTCTGCAGAAGCGTACATTTTTTCCATTGGAGCAGCAAGGAATATTTCTGTGGGCGCAAGTGTGCGCGATAGTATGGCTGCAGCTGTTTTGAGCGCCAGACGCTACGCTGACCTTGTGGCGATCGGCTTCGCAGAGCTGCCATAGGTTCAACGGGCGCTTTCAGCTGCAGCCGCTGGCCAGTCGCTCTCTAAGAACGCGTGTAGTTTGATAGGTTTCAGTGCTTCTGGGCTGTGATGCTAATGCCATGCGGTAGCACGAAGTACTAGATCGCCTCGGGCTCCCTGTCTAGTGGTGGGATTGAAGCGTGCCAGAACAATCGCGGGCCTGATGTGTAGCTGGGAGTTGGAATCCCCGCATACCTCACGGCGCAGTACACGACGGCGTCCCGCATGACGTCGGGGGACGAGGAGGCCTACCACGGTCTGGCAGCCCGAGCACGTCATTTGTTTGATCGCGGTGGTCCAATCCCACTCGGAACTGCGGCAATTGCTTCATCGTTCCCACAGTCGAGTGGGCGCCTCGGCGCGAAATGGGTATCAATTGTCTCTGTCTGATCTGGGGCTGCGGACTGGCGGGCACTGGAGCCCAGTGCCTCAACCGCTGCGATGGAAGCGCAGAGGCCCAGGCGCAGAAAGGTCTGTGCACAAGTTGCCCGAATCAGGAGGAGGCAGGAGGAGAAGGGAAGAGAAGGGAGGAGGGAGGAGAGACGGAGGGAGGCAGGGAGCATGTGAGAGGGGTGGGGGAAGAGGGACGGGTAAAGAGTTGGAGTTGGATGGAGGATGGGTGGGAAGGTGGCGGGTGCGCGAGATGAAGGGGGGGAAGAGAAGCCGTGAAACGGGAAGACGGTGTTCGGGAAGAGGGCGCCATTTGCTCATTGGTTCAAGGACCTGCTCTCGAGTTGGCGCGCGACGTAATGAGCTCTCTGGCACACTGCTCGAGCGCCGGAAACCCTGGGACGGCGCAGCTTTGCCCACCAGATCCGGACACTGAGTGGACATGTTGGCCTGGTGGGTTTTAGGAGGGCCTCTCAGTCTCCTCCCTCTCCTCCTCCGCCGACGCTGGTCAAACACTAGCTCGAGGCTGTTGCGTCCTCCCTCTCCTCCTCCTCCTGCTCCATCCCGTTTCCTTGTCAAGAGCTTCTCTGTCGCGCTCCCAGCCGTGTTGGCAGGGCGGGCCGGGCGTTTCGCCTGAGCTTCCCCCTCCCCATTTCTAATCCTGAAGCTTGGAGTGTGCAACAGTTTCGCAGATGGAGGGCGGGCCGTTTTCAAAATGTGGCTCTCGCGTTAGCGCCGCACACATTCTTATTAAACAGTTGCTCCAATTTTGCGGATGGAGGGCTGGCCCTTTTCCTAATGTTGCTCTCGCTCATGAGCGTCGCGCATATTTGTTCTTGAAAGTTCGCAGCAGTTTCAAGGAAGGAGGGCGGATGGTTTTTGAAATGTGGCTCTCGCCTCAGCGCCGCGCACATTCGCCTTGAGAGTTTGCAGCGGTTTCAACCATGTAGGGCGATTTCTTTTCAACGTGTGGCTGTCGCTTTGCGCCGCGCATATTCGTTCGGAAAGCTCGCAACAGACAGTGTTTCGAATGGTTGAAGTCCCAGGGACGGTGTTGTGGCATGTTCCAGGACGGACGCAACAGTCACGTTGATTCGCGGTGTTGAAAGTCCAGGAACGGTTGTTTGGCGCGATTTTGGAACGTCAGGACGCAACAGTCACCGTGATTCGCGGCGCTGTAGTCGCAATAGCGGTGTTTTCGCAAGAGTTAGGGCTGTCAGACGGTTGTCTTCAAAACGGGCACTTCCCGCAAGAGCATCGATTCTTGTAGGGACCTACGAGGAAGGAATTTGGAGGGAGGGTTATTGCAACATCGTGGATGCGTCTTGGGTCTGCACTTGGCCTCCTCCTCCTCCCTCGCCTCCTCCTCCTCCTCCTCCTCCTCCTCCTCCTCCTCCTCCTCCTCCTCCTCCCCCCTTCTCCTCCTCCACCACGATGCCGCCGCTCCACCCCGCCCTTGTAGAGGAGCCCGAGCTCGTGGAGGCCGAGGCGGGTCGCCGCTCTCCTCTCGTGCCCGCCGGGCCAGGGCGGCCTGCCCTCCCCTGCCCTCCCTCGTCGTCGCTCCAAGGATGGTGACGACGTGACGACGATGATGATGCTGCTGCTGATGATGATGCTGCTGATGATGGATGATGGGTAATGATGATGATGATGATGATGATGATGATGATGATGATGATGATGATGATGGTGGTGGTGGTGGTGGTGGTGGTGATGTTGTTTGTGGTGGTGGTGGCGATGATGATGACGGTGACAATGATAACGATGATCATGACGGCGATGCTGCTGATGATGATGATGATTTTGATGATGATCATGATCTTGATGATGATGTGATGATGGTGGTCGTAGTGGTGACGATGGCTGATGCTGATGATGAGGATGCTGATGGTGGTGGATGATAATGGTGACAATGATGACGATGGTGATGACGGCGAGGACGATGATGACGATGAGGATGATGACGACGACGATGATGATCATGATGATGATGATGATGATGATGATGATGATGATGCTGATGATGATGATGGTGGTAGTTGTGGTGGTGGTAATGATGATGGTCATGATGGTGGTGGTGGTGATGATGATGGTGGTGGTGGTGATGGTGATGATGGTGGTTGCGATGATGACGATGATGACGATGATGATGCTGCTGCTGATGATGATGATGATGATGTGATGTGATGTTATGCGAAATGGTGACGATGATGGCGGAGGTGGTGGTGATGCTGATGGCTAATGGTGATGATGCTGATGGTGGTGGTGGTAATGATGATGATGATGATGATGATGATGATGATGATGATGATGATGATGGTGACGATGATGGCGATGGTAGTGACGATGGTGTGATGATGATGCTGATGATGCTGATGAGTGTGATGATGATGAGATGGTGATGATGATGCTGATGATGATGACGATGATGATGATGATGATGATGATGAAGGTGGTGGTGATGGTGATGATGGTGGTGGTGGTGCTGGTGGTGGTGGTGATGAAGATTTTGGCGATGGTGGTGGTGGTGATGATGATGGTGACGATGATGACGATGATGATGATGCTGCTGATGATGCTGACGATCCTGATGTGATGTGCTGGTGATGATGCTGGTGGTGATGATGATGGCTGATGGTGGCGATGATGATGGTGGTGGTGATGATGATGATGATGATGATGGTGACGATGGTGACGATGATGATGACGATGATGATGATGCTGGTGATGGTGGTGGTGGTTGTGGTGATGAGGACGGTGGTGGTGGTGCTGGTGGTGGTGGTAATGATGATGGTGGTTCTGGTGGCGATCATGATGATGATGCTGCTGATGTTGATGATGATGCTGCTGCTGCTGATGATGATGATGATGATGATGATGCTGATGATGATGATGATGATGATGATGATGATGACGAGGATGATAATGGTGGTGATAGTGACGATGATGGCGATGACTGTGGAGGGGCGGGATCGAGATTGTCATGCAATCAGCCCATGGCTTCCGGGAGACTTCTGCACCAGAGGACCTCTCGGCAGTGTCAGGGTCTCCGAATGAGCGACGAAAGAGACGGGTTCGTCTGCGCCAACATTTGCGCGTAAGCTGCCCGCGTAAGGTCGCGCGTAAGTGCCCTCGTCCCCAGGGTAGCGTGCCGCGCTGGCGGCCCGCGTATTCTGCGTTGTAAGGTCGCTATGTCTTCTCGCGTGAGATCGATTTTTTTTCGTCGCCCAAATGTTGTTCGGAACGCTCCCAGAGCGTTCCAGAGCGTTCTGAGAAGGCGGCGAGGCCCGATACATTCTCCAGAGCCGCTGGATCTCAGAGAGTCTCGAACTATCCTCACCTGAATTTGTCCTCGTCCTGGCGTCGTCTTGGCTGGCCAAAGCCGACAGCGGCCGCTGCTGGGCAGGCGGCCTCCCTCGAAGGCGACAGAACGGCACAAGCATACATTCTCGGAGCTCCGCGCGGATTTCTCGCCTCGGCGCTGGGCCACCCTGGCGGCGCTCCCGGCGCCGCCAAGGGGGTCGTGCGAATTTCCCCTGGAGAGGCGCCCGGGCCCCTGCGGGCCAGGGAGGGGGTCCCAGCGCAGATCCGCGAGATCCGCGCGGACCTCCGCAGGGTTCTCTGTTTTTGCCGTGCTCTGCTCTTCTTTTCGCCTCGATCGCTCACCGCTGGTGCAGATCCGCTGCCTCGCCGCCGACGAACAATGTTGTGTTCCTCTTCTTCTGTCTCGAGTGGACAGCGTCCGCGGCGACGCTGGCAGCGAACCCTGTCCACAATGGACGGGAACTGCTGTCGGTCTTCGTCCCTAGTCTGTCTGTGTCCATCTCGATCGCGCCGAGCCATGGCCGACTGCCCGGCCGCACGGCGGGGTCACGCCGCGCTGGCTGGCGTCGGCGGCCCTGGCCTCCCGAGGCCGCAGCGAGAGCCGAGGCTCCAGGCCTCCCACGTGGGGTCCGAGCAGATGGGGTCGGAGGATCGCGCCGCGCCGCCGATGCATTGCCGATGCATCGGCAGTGCTGCTCGATGCAGAGGCCGACCTTCTCAACGCCGACGGCGCCGATGCCTCGCCGACGCATCGCCGACGCATCGCCGACGCATCGGTGATGCACCGGCGGCTCGGTGCAGTGGTCCGACCCTGGCCGCTCGGGCCCCCCCCCTGGAGGAGCCCTCCGGTGACGGTTCGGACGTCGAAATCTATACACATCGACCGCTCCCTGTCCAGGCCCATCCTGCACCCGGGAGCTGTGTATACGCCCTTCTGGCCAAGCCTGGAGGCCGCGGCGTATACGCTGCTGCTGGGTTCATGATGAGCATGGCCACTGAGCAGTGGACATGTACAGATCTCGTCGCCCTCACGGTGTCGGCGGCGCTGGCCTCCGGGGGGCACGCCGCGGGAGCCGAGGCGCGAGGGCGGCGCGAGGGCGGCGCGAGGGCGCCGAGGGCCCCATTCCGACCGCGCGGGCGCTCCGCGGCGCGCGCGGGGCGCCGCCGAGGCCGACGTGAGGAGGTGGCGCGAGATGCAGGCGGGCGCCGCCCGCCCGCGGCCCGCCCCGCGGAGGTGACGGCGAGGACGACGGCGGACGGCGACGGCGACGGCGACGGCGACGGGGACGGCGAGGACGAGGGCGACGACGGCGACGACCCCCGCCTTCTCCGCCTCCTCGTCCTCTTCCGCCTCCATCTCCTCCCCAGCCTCGCGCGCTCTCGCTGCTTGCTGCCTCATCTCTCTCGAAGTGGGCGTGTGCCCGCGATCGGGCGGCACGCCATCAAGGACAGATGGCATACGGAGCCTCATTGTGTCCGCACTGGAAAAAATACTCGTCCCCCGCGCTGTCCCCGTACCCTTCGCCTTTCCCCTCCTCTCCCCCGTCCTCGTTGCTGTCCTCAGCCTCCTTCTTGCCCGCCTCCTTCTCCTCAGTCCTAGTTCCTTATACATAGATCTTCCCCGCCGCACCACCATCGTGCTTTTAGGGTGGACCACGCCTTTCGCTGGAGACTCCCTCACAACGTATGGTCTTGTAGCTTGTCGTTTTCAGCATTCGGCTTTCGCTTCGTCGCCGCGCGCGCGCTTGTTTCTTATACAGCTGCCAGCGGCAGACCCCACCACCGTGCCTGTGCAACAGTGCTGCGGGAAGGAGACTGCAGGAACGGCGGAATCCCGACCAGTGGTCTGATAAGGACTGGTCGTGAAGGCGACCTCGTCCGCGTCCGCGCGGTGGGAAGGCGTTCGAGGTCACACCCGGCGGCAGTTCAGCGAGTGGTCTGAATCTGGGGCGGTCGTGATCCCGACGTTAGTGTCGTCCGCGTGGTAGGAGGAGGAGGAGGAGGAAGAGGAGGAGGAGGAGGAGGAGGGGGAGGAGGAGGAGGAGGAGGAGGAGGATCAGGATGATGAGGAGGAGGAGAAGGAGGAGTAGGAGGAGAAAGAAAAGGAGGACGAACAACAAGACAACAATGTTTCGAACAATAACAAGACGAATGCTAACGACAATGCGAGAAACAAGGATGAGACCACTCATACGCTTACGATTAGACATACTTTTAATATTCGTAGTAATAATACTACTAATCATATTAAGCAGAGTACTAACAATCGGGATAATGGTCATTACACTGCTCTTACGAGCATCAGTGATATTAATAATAAGGAGTGGCGAGTACACATAATGCGATGATAAAATACTAGTGGTAATAGCACTAGGAACAACAGCACTAGCAATGATAGTACTACGATGCTACGAATGATAAGAAACCTACGACGAATACTAACCATAAGACTAGGGCTACTACTACTACTACTACTACTCCTACTGCTACTACTACGACTACGACTACGACTACGACTACGACTACTACTACTACTACTACTACTACTACGACTACTACTACTACTATTACTACTACTATTACTATTCTACGACTACTAATACTACTGCTACTACTACTGCTACTACTACTACTAGTACTAGTAGTAGTAGTAGTACTACTACTACTACTGCTACTTCTACTACTACTACTACTACTACTACTACTGCTACTACTACTACTACTACTACTACTACTACTACCACTACTACTACTACTACTACTACTACTACTACTACCACCACCACCACCACCACCACCACCACCACCACCACCACCACCACCACCACCACCACCACTACTACTACTACTACTACTACTACTACTACCTACTACTACTACTACTACTACTACTACTACTACTACTACTACTACTACTACTACTACTACTACTACTACTACTACTACTTACTACTACTACGACTACTACGACTACTACTACTACTACTACTACTACTACTACTACTACTACTACTACTACTACTACGACTACTACTACTACTACGACTACGACGAATGTCACTATTACCGGTCATATTGATACTACTACTAGTAAGACTCAGCATGGGATTGGTACTACGAAACATAATGCTACCACCACGAAGGCAAGGAACAGGAGGAGGAGGCGGAGGAGAGGGAGGAACACGTTTTGGAGGAGGAGGAGGAACAGGAGGAGGAGGACAAAGAGGAGGATGAGGAGGAGGAGGAAAAGGAGGATGAGAAGAGGGAGACCATAATGCGGATGATGATGATGATGATGATGGTGATGATGATGAGGATGCTGATGATGATGACGATGATGGTGACGATGACGATGACGATTCCGATGACGATGATGATGCTGATGCTGATGCTGATGCCGATTATGATGACGACGATGATGAATGATGATGATGCTGATGATGATGATTATGCTGCTGATGCTGACGATTCTGATGATGATGATGATGATGATGATGATGATGATGATGATGATGATGATGATGATGATGATGGTTCGGTTGTTGTTGTTGATGATGCTCTTTCTGACGACGGCGATGGAGGCGATGCGGATGATGCTGTTTCTGCTGCTGCTGCTGGTGATGATGAGGCTGTTGACGACGACGACGACGAGACAATGACCATGACGACGATGATGGCGGTGATGATCGCGCTCTCCGAAATTGATCCGTCGCCGTATCGCGAACGCTCACCGCCTGCTGCATTACTGGTTTGCCTAAAAGCCGCGCCTCCCTTCAAGGTGCTGCACACTGCGAGGACACAAACAATTGCTCCCACACCTCGGGCCGTGATGAGAACAGTGCCAGACATGCAAAGGGTATGCAAACATGTTGGCGTGGCGCGCGCCACGCGGCGGCCTAGGGAAGCGCTGCACAGACGAGCCCACAGCGCGTTGCCAGGCCCAGCGCCCACTCATCCGCAGCGCCTGCTGCTCATGCCTCGGCCCTCCGCTAGGACGTAATGCCGCCACGCGAAAGAGATCGCTTCCTGGATCTCGTGGCGCTCCAGCTCGGCCTCCTCTGCGATGAAGCCGCTGTCCACGTCGCCCCATATCGTCTGGGCCTCCCTGAGCATGCTCTCTAGCCGCTCGATGCACGTCAAGATCATGCCCTGCCCGTTAGCGAAGTCGCCCTCCACGATGGCCGTGAGGTCTTCTCGCAGGCCTCCAGGCGCTCCCAGCAGTCCTCCATGCATGTGGATAAGGGGAGGCGGCGTTGCGGGTGCGGCGCCGCTGCACGCCGCCCCCGCCGCCGCGGTCAACCCATCCACGCTCCCGTTCTCCTTGTACTCCTCGGTGTCGTTCGCAGGGTCGGGCGGGCCAGTGCCATCGACGCTGAACAGGTCCTCGCCGTACTGCCCCACGTCCTGCTCTCCGTCGTGCTCGTCACCGTGCTCCACGCTGGCGACGCCCGCGCCCGCGCGCGGGATGGCCGAGTCGGGCGGGGGCTCGGCCAATTCCCGCGCGGGCGGGGCGCCGCCCGCATCGTCGCCCCTCGAGTGCGCTCCGAGCCCCTGCGTTGGCCTCGGCGCCGAGCGCGGGGAAGTGGGGCACCGCTGGCAATGTGGTGGTTGGCGTCTCGCTGTGCGCGACCGCTGCCAGCCGTGGCCCCTTCTGGGCCCTGCGCAGCCGCCGCCGCGCCGCCGCAGCCGGCGGCAGAGGGGCGTCCCTGGCGTGCAGCGCTACGTTCCGCCGCAGCACGGCGACTGGTGCCAGCCTGGCGCCCTGCAGCATGGCGTGGGGGTGAACTGCCACGATCTCCAGGCGCTTGGCCACCTTGCCGCTGCCCAGCGCCTCCAGCAGCCGCCCGCGGCGGCCGCGCCAGAAATTGACCCCGCGCTGCAACTCCTGGAGGAGGGCGTCGGCCGACCACCGCGCCCATCGCCGACTGTCCTGGCGTCGGCGCTTCCGCTCCGCGCTGGAGCCGTCGCCAGCCCCATCAGTGGCCACCCCGGGAGGGGCCACCGCCGGCGCCATCCCAAGCTGCGCCCGCCGCTCGAGGGAAGTTGGCATGGTGGTTCGAGCCAACATGGCTACGGATGATGGCGGTGATGATGATGATGATGATGATGGCGGTGATGATGATGATGATGATGATGATGATGATGATGATGATGATGATGATGATGATGATGCTGATGATGATGATGATGATTTTGATGCTGAAAATGATGATGAACATGATGATGAACATGATGATGACGATGTCGACGATGATGATGATGATGATGATGATGATGATGATGATGCTGATGCTGATGCTGATGATGATGATGACGATGATGATGACGATGTCGACGATGATGATGATGATGATGATGACGATGATTGATCATGATCATACTGATGATGTTCATGATGCTGATGATGATGATGCTGATGTTGATGATGCTGCTGATGATGATGGTGCTGCTGATGATGCTGATGATGATGGCAATGATGGTTCTGCTACTGCTGCTGATGATGATGATTACTAAGACGACGGGGACGATGAGGATGATGGTGATGATGATGATGATGCTGTTGATGTCGATGATCATTCGGATTGTGCTGATGATGCTGACGACGATGACGATGTTGGCGACGACACTGATGATGATGCTGATGATGATGATGATCATGCTGATGATGTCGGTGATGCTCCTGATGATGATGAGTCCAATGATGGTGCTGCTACTTCTGCTGCTGATGATGTCGATTACTAAGAAGACGAGGACGATGATGATGATGATGGTGATGATGCTGATGCTGTTGATGTCGATGATTTTTCGGATGATGACAATGGTGTTGACGACGACGATGAATATGTTGGCGACGACACTGATGATGCTGCTGATGATGATCGTGATGCTGTTGATGATGATGCTGATGATAATGATGGTCATGGTAATGACGATGATGCTGATGACGACGATGACGATGATGATGGTGATGATGATGATGATGCCGATCATGATTCTGACGATGCTAATGATCTAAGAGAGAGCTGTGATGGTGCTGAACCTGTTGATGCTGTGACGACGGCGACTACCATTATAATGATAATGATTTTGATGAGAGTGATGGGGGTGATCCGATGATGATGATGATGATGATGATGATGATGATGATGATGATGATGATGATGATGATGATGATGATGATGATGCTGACGACGATAACCATGACGATGACGATGACGATGAGGATGACGTTGACGATGACGATGCTGATGATGCTGATGACGATGATTACGATGCTGGTGATGATGGTGATGATGATGATGATGATGATGATGATGATGATGACGATGATGATGATGATGATGACGAGGAGGAGGAGGTTGAGGATGAGGATGAGGAGGATGAGGATGAGGATGAGGATGAGGATGAGGATGATGATGATGATGATGATGATGATGATGATGATGATGATGATGATGATGATGATGATGATGATGATGATGATGATGATGAGGACGCTGCTGCTGCTGCTGATGATGATGATGACAATGATGGTGGTGGTAATGGTGGTGGTGGTGGTGGGGGAGGTGGTGGTGAGGACGAGGATGAGGATGATGATCGTGATTGTGATAGTGATGGTGATGGTGATGGCGATGGTGATGGTGGTGGTGGTGGTGGTGACGATGTTGTTGTTGATGGTGGTGATGATGATGGTGGTGGTGGTGGCGGTAGAGGTGGTGACGATGGTGACGGTGATGACGATGTTGGCGATCATGGCGATGTCTGGCTGGCTCGGCATCTCCACCCTCCTCTGGCCTATCCTGTCGGTCATCCGCCGCTGGCCGAGCGCGCCCGCGGCGCAGGAGACGCACCCGCTGCTGCTGCACCAGGCGCTGGAGGCGAGGGACATCCCGCGCCTGCGGCAGGCCGGGCTGCTGCTTCGGCTCCTGCTGCTGCCGTTGCTGCTGATCCCAGGCCCTGGTCCTGGCTCCTGCTCCTCCTGCCAGGGGCAGCGTTAGTCGGGGGCGGAAAAGAGGGGGGTGATGACTAGGGGGGGGTGGATATCATGGCGCGGGCCATGATATCTCCGAAGATTTCATGGCGCCTCTTCTTATTTCATTACGTCCCAGGCCCCCCCGCTGGGCCACGCACATGCTGCCGGTCATGATTTGCACCCCCCCCCTCTTGGACACCCCCCTCTTGGCCGCTTCCGAGTTAGGGGGGGGATCGGCTCAGGGGATTTCGAGGTCTCGAGGTCTCGAGATCTTCAGACGTCTTCGGCTGCGCTCGGCGGCCTTACCGTCTCGGGACGCCTTGCCGCTGCGCCTCGCGGAAGGTGTTCCGGGGGTGCTCGGATCGCCCCGAACGGCCTCTGGATAGCCGATGGCCATGGGGCAACGATTGGTGCGGGATGGACTCAGGCGGGGAAGCATCGACCTCCAATCGCCCATTGATCGTCAATATGGGCCCCATAGCCCCACCCCACCCAGGAACGTGCGGATTCGCCATCGGGGTCCTACTGGCGATCTATCGGCGAGGTATCGTCGATTCAAGGTCGATGCTTCCCCTCTGCGCCAGTCCCCTCCTATCGTTCCCCTTCAGTTGATCGCTTCGCTCATTCCGCTAGCCCGTATTGTGCCATCGCTGGCGCTTGCCAGCGCGTTCGTGGCCCATGCGGCATGCGGCGCTTTTTGGCGGTGGTCTTTTTTCTTGGAGGCGTGGCGACAGCAGGCATAGAAGTGGAGTAGTTGCTTTGGTGCTTGTCGTGGGGGTTCTGGGCTCTACTGCTCTCCGACATGGCTAGGCTGTGGGTCAGAGCCCTCAGGAATACTTTTTGGGGTCTCTTCGGAGCGCTCTCGGGGGCTTTGGAGGGCAGGTCTGGGGACTCTTGGGAGCATCTTTGGGGCCCTCGTGGAGCCTCTTTAGGGTCTCTTGGGGCTTCCTGGGGCCCTTTTGGCGGCCTGTTGGGGCCTCTTGTGGGCCTCTTGGGGCCTCCTGGGGGCTTCTTGGCGCCGAGGGCTCGAAATGTCCGTTCGGGACCCCCGTCTGTCCGGCCTCTTGGGCCGTTTCTGGAGGTCTCTTGAGCCATCTTGGGCTCTCTTGGGCCGTCTTGGGGCCCTCCAGGAGGCCTCTTGGGCCGTTTTGGGGCGATCTTGGAGGCCTCTCAGGCCGTCTTTGAGCGTCGGGAAGTCGCAAAGGCGAGAGTGCCAAAATCTTTCAGACACCGAAGGGAAGCTATGATTGTTGCCTTATGGGGCCCTCGGTGGAGTCCTCTTGGAGGGCTATTGGGCCGTCTGGGGGCCATCTTGGGCGTCTTGGAGCGATCTTGTATGTGTATATGTATGTGTATGCTTATGTGCTTGTATATGTTTTTTTTTGTATAGGTACATGCATAGGTACATGCAACGGTTCTCCAGATAGGCTTGTCCTATAGGAGTCCTAGCTTATCATAAATGATTGGTCTTTAGGACCCCCCTTTTTCGAATGCCCCCCCTTTTTCCAATGGCGCTTGCTTGCTTGCTCTTGCTTGCCCTTGCTTGCTTGCACTTGATCGCTGGCTCTTGCGTGCATGTTATTGCTCGCTTGCGCTTGCTTGATTTTGCTCCTCCCGTTCTCCTCCCGTCCTGCTCCCGTCCTCCTTTCGTCCTCCTCCCATCCTCCTCTCGTCCTCCTCCTGTCGTTATCTATTTGGAGTCAACGCTGGCTGGTGCATGTAAACATTAGCGTATACGTATAGTTTTTTATGCATCCATATATGTATGTATGTATGTATGTATGTATGTATGTATGTATGTATGTATGTATGTATGTATGTATGTATGTATGTATGTATGTATGTATGTATGTATGTATGTATGTATGTATGTATGTATGTATGTATGTATGTATGTATGTATGTATGTATGTATGTATGTATGTATGTATGTATGTATGTATGTATGTATGTATGTATGTATGTATGTATGTATGTATGTATGTATGTATGTGTATGTATGTATGTATGTATGTATGTATGTATGTATGTATGTATGTATGTATGTATGTATGTATGTATGTATATATATATATATATATGAACGTACGTACGTACGTACGTACGTATGCATGTATGTATGTATGTATGTATGTATGTATGTATGTATGTATGCATGCATGCATGCATGCATGCACGCATGCATGCATGTATGGATGGATGGATGGATGGATGGATGGATGGATGGATGGATGGATGTATGTATGAATGTATGTATGTATGCATGTATGTTTGTTTGTTTTGTATATGCATATGCATATGCATACGCATATGTATACGCCGATGCAGATGTTTATGCATGTGTACATGTAGGTGTACATGTTTAAGTACATGGGTATGTATGTATGTGTGCATGTGTGTATATGTATATTATCCAAACAGGCTTGCCTTACAGGAGTCCTAGCTCATCAGAAGTAATTGGCTCTAGCACCCCCCTTTTTCCAATGTCCCCCCTTTTCCAATGGCCGCCCTTTTTCCAACGGCACTTGCTTGCTTGCTCTTGCTTGCTCTTGCTTGCTTGCACTTGATCGCTGGCTCTTGCTTGCTTGTTATTGCTCGCTTGCGCTTGCTTGCTTCCGCTTGCTTGATAAGGCAAGCTCTGATTGGGGCACACATATTCTTTGGCGTGTTCATGCATGCGAGCTCATATTCACATTTGTATACGTGCATACACACGTGGCACGTGCGTGCCCAGGCTTATGCAGAACAAAGTGCAGGATGTACGCAAAAGCTGGGGGAGATGCCCACTACCGCGGGCACACTTGCCGGGGGAGGCGGCAGAAGAGGAGGAGGCGGAGGAGGAGGAGGAGGTGGAGGAGAAGGCCGAGGAGGAGGTGGAGGATCCGACGGATGCGGGGAGGCCTGCCGCAGCTGCACCCCGAGCTGCTCCCAGCATTCCCGCCGCGGCGGTGCCGTCTGCCTTCCTCTCTCCCCCAGCCGCCGCGGCAGGTCGTGGGAGAGCTGAACGACGGAGGCCCGGCGGGGTGGCAGCGCGCAGGTGGCCGCGGGCGAGCCGCCCCTCTTCTTCCTCCTCCTCCTCCGCCTCCTCTTCCTCCTCCGCCTCCTCTTCCTCCTCCGCCTCCTCCTCCTCCTCCTCCTCCTCCTCCTCCTCCTCCTCCTCTCTTTCCTCCGGGCGCACGCGCGCGAGCCGCTGCCTCTGCGTCGGGTGTTGCCCGAAGTGCGCTCTGCGGTCGGGCCTCCGGCCCACTTTCGCCTCGGGTGGTTGCCAGAAGTCTTCGGCAGCTCGCACTTTCGACGGACCGGAGGAGGAGGAGGAGGAGGAGGAGGAGGAGGAGGAGGAGGAGGAGGAGGAGGAGGAGGAGGAGGAGGAGGAGAGGGAGGAGGAGGAGGAGGAGGAGGAGGAGGGAGGAGGAGGAGGAGAGGAGGGGATCTGCTGAGTGTGGGGGCCGGCAGGGGCCGGTAGCTCCCCCGCCCAGGAGCCTGCGGTCTCGCTGCTGGGGGGGCCTCCGCCTCCTCTCCTCCTCCTCCTCCTCCTCCTCCCTTCCCTCCCTCCCTCCCTCCTCCCTCCCTCCCTCCTCTCCTCCTCCTCCTCCTCCTCCTCCTCATCCTCCTCCTCCTCCTCCTCCTCCTCCTCCTCCTCCTCCTCCCTCCTCCCTCCTCCTCCTCCTCCTCCTCTCCGGCAGGCCTTCAGGACACGGACAGTGATTGCAGAGCGTTGCGGAGCGCGCTCAGAGCGTTCGGGAGCGCCCTGGGACGGCCGCGGTGCCCGGTGCCTCCTCCTCCTCCTCCTCCTCCTCCTCCTCCTCAGGTCAGGTCGATGTCTTCCCCCTCATGCGGGTGGGAGGGCGGGATGTTCGCACGAGCAGTGGAGAGGACAGCCTCAAGTGGAGCAAGTGATTGATTGCACCAGGTAGACTGCACCACATACACTGCGCCGCAGAGATTGCACAGCATACATTGCATACCATCTATCGCAGGACTTCAATTTCACATAATCGATCGCACCGCACATAGTGCACCATGCCTCAGTTGGCCCCCCCCCCCTCTCCCTGTAGTTGCCCAGCAGATCATCGGAGGAGCAACTGGGGGGGTCGACCCCTGAGCGGTGGTACGCCCGAGCGTCGTCCGGCATTGGGCGACGCTCGGGCGTGCCGCCCCCTTCATCTTCTCCAGACTCCTCTCTCCTTTCCTTCCTCTATACACTGCGAGAGCAATTCTTGACTCTTCGCGTACCCCCTATCAGCCCATCCAGAAACGATCAGCAGGGGAGTTGGTAAGTCAGGGACGGCTGGAAGCATGCAGTTGCGCTGCCGTCTTCAGAAAAAACAAGGATCACACATGCTTCCCGCATTGAAGTTTAAGGTGGACATCAGTGCAAGATACGGCATGGTGTCCCCCGTGGTAAACGTCTCTAGCGCAGGTGGCTGTATCCACCCTGGGCCATAAGGAAACAAGGATCACACGTAGCTTCGCGCAGCGAAGTCTAAGATGGAAACCGGTGCAAGATACGCCAGGGTGTTCCCTGTGGTTAGCGTCTCTGGCGCTGCGGGCCCAGTCGTAGAATCGAATTTTCTATTCTTGGACCCTCTTGGGCTCTCTTGGGGGTCTCTTGGGGCACTCTTGAGGCTCTCTTGGGGCTTTTTTGGGGAGTCTTGGGGCCCTCTTGGGGCTTTTTTGGGGGCCTGGGAGGCCCCTCGGGGCCGTCTTGGACCCCTTCGCTTACAAGGAGGGGGGTAATCAATTTAGGCCCACCCCTCGGATGCCCAAAAGCGGCGCCTTGGGGCCCTCTTGGGCCGCTCTTGGGGCGCTCTTGGGCGCTCTTGGGGCCGTCTTGGGGCCCTCTCGGGCCTCTCTGGGGGCTATGTTGGGCCATCTTGGGGCCATCTTGACACCTCAAGAGCCCATCGGAAGCGAAAAAGCGAAAAGGTAAAAAACATGGATTTTCCATAGGTTTTGAACCCATTTTGGCCTCCTGGGGGAATCCTTGGAGGGCTCGGAGGGCACTTGAAACCGTCTTGGGGCCGTCTTGAGGCCTCTTGGATGCGTGTTGGAGGCTATCTTGAGCCGTCTTGAGGTATCTTGGGCGATCTTGGAGGCCATCTTGGGCTAGCTAAAGCCCGCTTGAAGCTATCTAGGGCCATCTCGGACGCTCCAACCCCTCGCGGGGGAGCCCGTCCAGACCCAGGGAGGGGGGTGGAGGCAAGCCTCCCGAGCAGGGAGACGAAGGAGGTTAGAAAAGGAAACGCTCTAGACCACCTGCACACAAAGGGCTGGTGGGACAAGATCCCAATGGGATTCCAGCAGCAGCCCGCGTGCCGGCCCGCGTCGCATGCGGAGCTCCGTGGCGTGTGGCGTCACCTGTGCCGCCAGCAGCTGGCAGTTGGCAGGGCAGGCGGCTCGGTCACACCGCTTCGCGCGTGGGCTCTCTTGCCGGGGGGCAGTCCAGGGGCAACGTTAGGCGGGGTAGGCTCGGGGGGGTGTCATCGATCGCCGATGGGGGGCCCGATAGCCCAGCCCGCCCAGGAGCATGCGGGTTCAGTATCGGGGTCCTCCGTAGGCGATCCGTCGACGATGTAGCGCCGATTCCAGGTTGATGTCTCCCCCCCTGAGCCGGCCCCCCTAACGATGTCCCTCAGCAGCGCTCAACGACTGGCGGCTTCACGCACACTTTTTTGCCTTCAGGCCACGCGCGCGTCGGCGCGGCTTCGGCAGCTGAGCGGGAAGAAGCGCGCGGCTGGGCCGGATCGCGCGGCGGGGGGAACCAGGGATCCGCCCATAGGAGATCGACTGGGTCACTCGCGCTGGGCCGCGACGGGAACGGGGGAGAGGGGGAGGGGGGGAGAGTGCCGGCACCTGGGGGTGTTGTGCAGTGCGTGCTGTGTGTGTGTGTGTGTCTGTGTGTGTGTGTGCGTGTGTGTGTGTGTGTGTGTGTGTGTGTGTGTGTGTGTGCGTGCGTGCGTGTGTGTGTGTGTGTGTGTGTGTGTTTCTCTGTGTGTGTGTGTGTGCGTGCGTGCTTGCGTGCGTGCGTGCGTGCGTGCGTGCGTGTGTGTGTGTGTGTGTGCGTTCGTGCGTGCGTGCGTTCGTGCGTGCGTGCGTGCGTGCGTGTGTGTGTGTGTGTGTGTCTGTGTCTGGGGGGACAAGACGGGCGCAGCGCGGAAGTGCAACGGCATGCCGGGTGGAGGAGCGGCAGGCAGGCAGCCCGACCAGGGCAGACGGTGGGATGACACAGGCGTCAAGGGAGCGACAGGGCAGTGGAGGGGCAGTGCAGGGGTGGCTTCCACACACATCCGCACGTTCGGAGGCAAGTGGAGCCAGATCCCCTCGCCTTCTCTCTCGCGTCCCCGCCCCGAGCCTCGGCGGCGCCTCCCCCCCCCTGCCTGGCTCTCCGCGGCGCGTGGTATAGAGGGTGCAGGCCCCGCGGACGTCGAGGAGCTGGAGACGGCGCAGCGGCTGCTGAGCAGGTACGACGCGCAGGCCAAGGCGGGCCGCGGTGGCCGGCATCCGCGGGCGACTTGTGTGCACCGTGGCGCGTCGGCGTCTCCCGAGGCGTCGTCGATCTCGACCTGTGTGTCCCGGGCCTCCCGGCGCTAACGCATGTCGCTAATTTCATAATTCATTTTTTTCGGCGCCTGCGGCGGGTTTTCTTGTCCAATCCAGCTTATCTTATCCAATCCATCTTGTCCTATCCAATCCATCTTACCTTATCCAACCCATACTGTCCCATCTTATCATCTTACCCCACCCAATCCACCCAACCCAATCCATCAATTCATTTGTTTCTGCGCTTGCGGCGGGCCAATCTAATCCATCTTGTCTTATCCAATCCATTTCTCCCAATCCAACCCATCTTATCTGATCAAATCCATCTTATCCCATCCAATCCAATCCACCCAACCCAATCCATCAATTCTTTTCAGTCGGCGCCTGCGGCGTGTTTTTTTTGTTTTCTCTCTCTCTGTCTCTTTTTTTCTCACCCAGCATCTATTATCAAATCCATTTTGTCCAATCAAACCTCTTATCAAACCCATCTTGTCCAATTTTATCCTATCCCACCCAATCCAATCCATCCAACCCAATCCATCAATTCATTTGTTTCTGCGCTTGCGGCGGGCCAACCCAACCCATCTTATCTTATCCAATCCATTTCTTCCAATCCACCCCGTATTATCTTATCCATTCCATATTACCCGATCCAATTCAGTCAACCCAACCCAATCCATCAATTCATTTTTGTCGGCGCCTGGGCGCGATCGCCGCAGACTGCAGGGTTCGAGCGTTCGGGCTCGTTGATCTCAATCCCCCCAAACCTCCTTATTGCCCGCAGGGCATTCGTACATATAGAGTGTATATCGGAAGTTTGGGGGTGAGATCGCAGAGAAACGGAGACTTCCCACCGGGAAGTCGGTTTCGGTTTCGTGTTCGTGGCGTGCGTGCGGGCGAGGCGAGGCTGCGCGTGATCCTCCTGTAGCTAGGTCGAAGTAGGAGCGAAAATCCGTTCCCGTCCGCCGGTGGCTGGGGGGTGTCCCAGTTGGGCCTGGCGGTGTCCCGGGTGTCCCGGGTGCCAGTAGGAGCGAAAATCCGTTTCCCGTCCGCCGGTGGTTGGGAGGTGTCCCAGTTGGGCCAGGCGGTATCCCGGGCGTCCCGGCGCTAACGCATGTCGTTAGCTTCATAATTTATTTTTTATCCGATCCAGTTTATCATATCCAATCCATTTTGTACAATCCAATACATATTATCATATCCAGACCATCTTGTCCCATGTTATTTTATCCCACCCAATCCAATCAACCCAACCCAATCCATCAATGCATTTGTTTCTGCGCCTGCGGCGGGCCAATCGAATCCATGTTATCTTCCCCAATACACGTCTTCCAATCAAACCCATCTCATGTTATCCAATCCATATTATTCCATTTAATCCAATCCACCCGAACCAATCCATCAATCAATTTTTGTCGGCGCCTGCGGCGGGGTTCGTTTTCCAATGTCATCGTCATCGCGATCGTCATTGCCGTGGAAGAAAACTCTGAGGGAGGGAGAGAGAGGGAGGGCGAGACAGAGAAAGGGCGGGAGAGAGAGAGAGAGAGAGAGAGACACACACACACAAAGAGAGAGAGAGAGAGAGAAACAGAGAAAATGATATATATATATATATATATATATATATATATATATATATGATATCAAGGCGACAGGCGGGAGGTCAGTCATGGTGGGCAGTTGATCTCGATCACCCCCCACTCCTCTATCGCCCGCAGGGCGGTCGTCGGATGTTAGGGGGGATCGCAGTGAAACGGAGACCCCCCGCCGGGAAATCGGTTTCGGTTTCGTGTTCGTGTCGTGCGTGCGGGCGAGGCGAAGCTGCGCGCGATCCTCTTGTAACTAGGCCAAAGTAGGAGCGAAAGTCCGTTCCCGTCCGCCGGTGGCTGGGGTGTGTCCCAGTTGGGCCTGGCGGTGTCCCGGGTGTCCTGGGTGTCAGTAGGAACGAAAATCCGTTTCCCGTCCGCCGGTGGCTGGGAGGTGTCCCAGTAGGACCAGCGGTGTCCCGGGTGTACCGGGTGTCCTGGGCATCCTGGCGCTAACGCATGTCGCTAATTTCATAATTCATTGTGTCGGCGCGTTCGGCGGGCTTTCTGATCCAATCCAGCCTATCTTATCCAATCCATCTTGTGCAATCCAATACATATAATCTTATCCAGACCATCTTGTCCCATCTTATCTTACCCCACCCAATCCAATCCACCCAAACAAATCCATCAATTCATTTGTTTCTGCGCTTGCGGCGGGCCAATCTAATCCATCTTGTCTTATCCAGTCCATTTCTTCCAATCCAACATATCATATCTTATCCAATCAATATTATCCCATCCAATCCAATCCACCCAACCCAATCTATCAATTCATTTTTGTCGGAGCCTGCGGCGGGCTTTCATATCCAATCGAGCATATATTATCCAATCCATCTTGTCCAATCCAATCCGTATTACCTTGTCCAACCCATCTTGTCCCATCTTATATTATCCCACCCGATCCACTCCATCCAACCCAATCCATCAATTCATTTGTTAATGCGCCTGCGGCGGGCCAACCCAATCAATCCAATCCGTCTTATTTTATCGAATTTATTTCTTCCAATCTAGTTCGTCTTATTTTACCAAAACCATATTATCCCATCCAACGCCTGCGGCAGGCTTTCTTCTCCAATCCAGCTTATCTGATCAAATCCATCTTGTCCAATCCAATTCATCTTGTCTTACCCAGACCATATTGTCCCATCTTATCTTATCCAACCCATCTTGTCCGGAGAGACAAAGAGAAAGAGAGAGAGATGAGATCAAGGTGACAGGCGGGAGGTCAGTCAGGGTGGGCATTTGATCTCAATCCCCCCCCAACCTCCTTATCGCCCGCAGGGCGGTCGTATCGGAGGTGAGGGGGTGAGATCGAAGTGGAACGGAGAGCCCCCCTACCGGGAAATCGGTTTCGGTTTCGTGTTCGTGCGTGCCGTGCGTGCGGGCGAGGCGAAGCTACGTGGGCGGGCGTGAAATAAGTCTCCTGTAGCTGAGGCGCGGCCAGACCAAAAGTCTCCCTTCTGGCAACCGGTGCCCCGCGGTGTCCCGCCGGTGTCCCGCTCGGGGGCCGGTGGCGCGCGGTGTCCCGCCGGTGTCCCGCCGGTGTCCCGTCGGTGTCCCGATGATGATGATGATGATGATGATGATGATGATGATGATGATGATGATGATGATGATGATGATGATGATGATGATGATGATGATGATGTTGATGATGTTGACGATGATGATGATGATGGTGATGGTGGTGATGATGATGGTGTCCCGATGGTGATGATGATCATGATGATGTTGACGATGTTGATGATGATGATGATGGTGATGGTGGTGATGATGATGGTGCCCCGATGATGATGATGATGTCGATGATGTTGCTGATGATGATGGTGCCCCGATGATGATGATGATGATGATCCTGAT
>CAUYUJ010009380.1:162500-190000 GCA_963575745.1 Prorocentrum cordatum | reverse complement strand
GTGGTGCAAGCTATGGGGTGTAAGCTATGGTGGGTCGACTCTGTGGTGGAAGCGCGTGGCGCCCACGCGGCGCCCACGAGTGGGCACGGGCGCCAACGCGGCGAATCCTCGGGAGACCCACCCAGCGTGCGGGGGCGCTCCGCCCACGAGGTCGTCCACGAGCGGGCACGGGCCACGGGCGCGAGCGAGGCGACGCTTCGGGAAACCCACCCGGCGCACGGGCGCGCCCACGAGGCGACGACGCGGCGAACACCCGGGAAGTCCATCAGATTATCACAAGCGCCAAGCCAGGACCCCTGAGCGCAGCCATGGCTTTGGGGAGCGGGGTGCTCCCGCCGCAGCGTGTGGGCCTCGTTTCAGGATCGGGGCGTTGCTTCAGAGGCGCTTTCGCCCCAGGGCGGGCACCTTTTTTCTGGATCGGAGTCCTTCCTCGTCGTTGTCTCTCCGCTCCTGTCCCCCCCCCGGCTTCCCCCGGTCTTGCTTCTCCCGTTCCTTCCGTTCCAGCTCCTTCTGCTGCAGTTCGTCCTCGCCATCCCCTTTCCTCATCCTCCTGCCTTTCATCCAGCTCATCCTCCAGCTCATCCTGCTCTTCCTCAGCCACTGTACGCAGCTCCCCTGTTTCTGATTGCGCATAACACGATGGCGTCCTTCTGGGGGTTCCAGGTCCGCTATGGCACCCGCCGGCGGATCAGGAATCAGACGTCTCGATGGGAAGGGATGGGTGGTAGGGGTAAGATGGCAGATGTGGCGCGAGCACGCTTCGCTTGCCCCCTCCCCCTCCCCTCACCTCTCCTTTCCCCCTCCCCTCCCCTTCCCCCCCCCCTCCCCCTCCCCCCAGCGCACTACGCACGGGGTGGCGGCCGAGCCACCCACCAGGCCGCCCCCGTCAGCCTCGACCTCGGAAGGGGGTGCGCGGCAGGTCCCCAGCCGAGCCCACCCGCGCTCCCCGCGCCGCGTCCCGCCCCGAGAGGCGCTGCCGCTCTGCCCCGCGCTCCCTCCCTCTCCCCCCCCCCCGCCCCTCCGGGCCCCCCGTGCCCCTCCGCCCCCGCCCCCTCCCCGGGGGGGCCCCCCCGCCCGCGCCCTCGCGCCCTCGCCCCCCCCCCCCGCCCGCCCCCCGCCCGCCCGAGGCCGCGGCCTCCCGCGCGCCCTGCCCGGAGCAGCGCGCTGGGCCGCTCGCCCTCGCGCGCTCCCCCGTCGCCCCCCCCCGCCCCCCGCCCCTCCGCAGGGCCTGTCCTCCCCTGCCGTCGCCTCCTCCGGAGGAGGTGTGCACCGAGGCCTCCGCTCTCCTCCCCCCCCCCTTGCTTTTCTTCGCCGCCCACCCTCCCCTTCCGAGAGAGAGAGAGAGAGAGTGCGCGTATCTGGGCCTCCCCCTCTGCGGCCGCCCTTTCCTCCCTGCCTTCGCCCCCCACCCCTCGCCTCCCCTGTGCTCTCGTCCCCTCCCCATGTGCGCTTCCTCCTTGTCTTCTCTTCTCTCTTCTCTTCTCTTCTCTTCTCTTCTCTTCTCTTCTCTTCTCTTCTCTTCTCTTCTCTTCTCTTCTCTTCTCTTCTCTTCTCTTCTCTTCTCTTCTCTTCTCTTTCTTCTCTTCTCTCTCTTCTCCCATCCCTTCTCTTCTCTTCTCTTCTCTTCTCTTCTCTTCTCTTCCTTTCCCTTCCCTCCCCTCCCGTTCGCGTTCCCGTTCCCGTTCCCGTTCCCGTTCCAGTTCCCGTTACCGTTCCCGTTCCCGTTACCGTTCCCTTCCTTTCCCTTCCCTTCCCCTCCCCTCCCCTCCCCTCCCCTCCCCTCCCCTCTCCCCCTCCACAACCGACCGACCCACCGATGACGACGACGACGACGACGACGACGACGACGACGACGACGACTGACGACGACCGACGACCGACGACCGACGACCGACGACGACCTTAGACCGAAGGCGGCGACGACGAGGAGGATGAGGACGAAGGACGACGATGACGACGACGACGACGACGGACGACAGACGACGGACCACGGACCACGGACCGCAAACAACACGGACCACGGACTACGGATTACGGACGACGGAAAACCGACGACTGACGATTGACGACCGACGACCGACGACCGACGACCGACGACCGACGACCGACAACCGACGACCGATGACCGACGACCGACCGGCAGATGACATATAGACAGACAGACGACCGACGACGGCGGCCGATGACGGCCGATGACGGCCGACGACGGGGGCGGCGGCAGTGGCGAGGACGAGGGCAAGGCTGGCGGCAAGGACAGCGGCGGCAGGCCCAGACATTCGGCGCCCCGATTTTTTCGAGACGGGCCCGTGACTTCTAGACCACTTCCCCAGGACCAGTGTCTCATCCCGAGCCGTTTCTTGACGGCCCTGGGGCCAGGTGATCGCAGGCGATTTTTCACCCCCAATCCCCGTGTTCCGTCCGAATGCTTTGGCCGCTCAGAAAAAAGGGGGAAACCCTGGATACACCCCCAGGGGGCTATCGGACGCACCCCTATCGAGGATGAACGGTCGGGCCTCCAAATTTTGGTTTTTGTTCGTAAGCCCCACGAAGCCTGGGACTCGGGCCGACATCTTCCCTGTTAGGCGTGGGCCTCGAGAGGCCGAAAGATGTTCAGCGAGCGAAGAACGGTATAACACAAGTTTTTTCGCTGTCGGGGGCGCCTGTCCCTGGGCGGCTGGAAAGTTTATACCCCTACGGTGCCACCGTGAGGGTATAAACTTTCCAGCCGCCCAGGGACAGGCGCCCCCGACGGCGAAAACAGTTTATGTTATGCCGTTCTTCGCCCGTTAAGATGTGCACCTGCGCCCCGATTTCTTCGAGGCGCCGGGTGCCCGGGCGGGCGGCGGCGCCGCGCCGCGGCGGCCGCCCTGCGCCGCTCGCCGCGGCGGACGGCGCGGCGGCGGCCCGCGGCGGCCCGGAGGACCCGCACGCGCTCGCCGCGCGCCAGGCGCTCTCCGGGCGGGAGGCGCGCGCGCGGCGGCCCTCGGAGGGGGGGGGGGGCTCGCCCTCGCCCTGGTCTTGGCCGTCCACCGGAGGAGGAGGAGGAGGAGGAGGAGGAGGAGGAGGAGGAGGAGGAGGGAGGAGGAGGAGGAGGAGGAGGAGGAGAGCCTCTTGCTCCAACTCCTCTTCCTCGTCCTCGCCTGGACGGCTGTCCGCAGAGGTGGTTCGTTGGCTCGTTCGTTCCTCGTCCTCGCCCTCGTCCCTCCTCCGCCCCGAGCGGCCCGGCCCGCGCAGGCGCAGAAGGCTGTCCTGCGGAGCGTCACCTCCGACAAGAACGGCCCGGGCCTCAAGGAGGCGGTCGCCGCGTGGGCGTTCGAGGCCCGCGGGCCAGGGCTGGCGGGCCCCGCGGATCCCGCGGGGGGAGGCCCTCGGGGGCAACGACAGGGCCGAGGCAACGCTGACATGGATTCAGGCGCGTGGGTTGGCGACGGGTCCCGCTTCCATGCGAAGTCGGCGCGCGCGGTCGCCAAATGAGGCGGCTCCGGCCTCATGTGTTTGGGGTGCCTTCCCCGATCCATGGATCTGGCGCTCACGCACTAGTTCATCGGATCACGGTAGCGTGCGCCCGACAGGGTGAGATAGGGTCGGGACTTTTGGCTAAGCGTGTCGTGCCGCTGGTTCTGGCCGACCATGCTGCGGCGCGACACCCTATCCACTTCCCCGTCCCCAGGCGTCAGCGTCTCGAGTTTTTCCCCACCTCCCGCCCCGCGGAGCGGAGCGACATGCTATCCACTCGCGAAGCATAGTGTGTCGTGGGGGCCGCCGTCGCGACACGCTAAGCAAACATTCCCGACCGTAGGCTTCATGGGGCTTGCGAGGCCTCGAGGTTCGAGGTAGTCGGACTTTTTCTTCGTCAGCTCTCGGTTGCCTTCCATGCCTCGGGAGGCTCTGCAGCGGCTGCGCCTCGCCGAGGGCGTTCCGTGCTTGCCCGGATCGTCCCGCAGCGCCGCCCGAGAGCCGAGCTGTGTGACCCGAAGGCCGGGGAGCCACGATAGGTACGGGATGGGCTCAGGCGGGGAAGCATCGACGACCTCCAGTCGCCCATGCATCGCTGACGGGGACCCGAAAGACCACCCCGCCCAGGAACGTTCGGCTTCGCTGTCGGGCACCTCTAGCCGATCCATCTGCGATGTACCGCCGATCCCAGGTCGGTGCCTCCCCCCCTGAGCTGGTCCCCCTAACCTTGCTCAAGAGGCTTTCGCCATCCCGTCTTCCCCAGAAGAGGCACCAAGTCAATTGGTGAGGCCTTTGGGGGCCTCTTGGGGACCCTCTGGGGGCCTCTTTTGGGCCTCTTGGAGGCCTCCTCGGGCATCTTGGGAGTTTCTTGGTCGCCTGCTGGCGGTCTCGGGGGTCCTCTTGGGACGGAGGGTTCGGAACGTCAGTTGAAGTTCCCGTGAGCTGGTCCCCCCAACTTTACCCCTCCGGCCTGGGCGCAGTGTGGCCTGTGCGCATCGGCGAGCGCGGCCGAGGTCGGCCCCGCCGCTTGTCCGAGGTGGGGCTTTTCTTGCGAAGGCCTTGCTGCTGGTGCCGCCGACCCTGAAGGATGACCGACGACGACGACGAAGACGACGACGACCACCGAGGACGACGACGATGACGACGGACGGCCGACGACCGACGGCCGACGAAGACGACGACGACGTCCACCGACGACGACGACGATGACGACGGACGACCGACGACCGACGGCCGACGACGACGACGACGACGCTGACCACCGACGACGGCGACGACGACGACGGACTCCGGACGACGACGACGGACGACGGACGACCGACGACCGACGACCGACGACTGACCGACAGACCGGCCGACCGACCGATCGACCGACTGACCGACGATCGACCAACCGGCCGACCGACCGACCGACCGACGACGACGACCGGCCGACCGACCGACAGACCGACGACGACGACCGACGATCCACGACCGACGACCGACGACAAGCGACCGACGACCGACGACGACGACGTCGACGACGACACCGACGACCGACGACCGACGACCGACGACAGTCGACCGACAACCGTCGACCGACGACCGACGAGCGACGACCGACCGACCGACCAACCGATTAGCCGACCGACCGATCGTCCGATCGACCGACCGACCGACGACCGACCAACCAGCCGACCGACCGATCGATGACCGACGACCGACCGACGACGACAACGATGACGACGACGACCGACGACGACCGTCGACCGACGACCGACGAGCGACGACCGACGACGACCGTCGACCGACGACCGACGAGCGACGACCGACTGGCCGACCGACCGACGACGACCACCGACCGACGACGAAGACGACGACGAGGATCGACAACCGACGACCGACGACCGGCGACGACGACGACAACGATGACGGCGACGACGACGACCAACGACGGCGACGACGACGACGACCGACGACCGACGACCGACGACGACGACGACGACCGACTGCCGACGGCCGACTACCGACGACCGACCGACCGGCCGAACGACCGACTGGCCGACGACCCCCGACCGACGACCGACGACCAGCTGACCGTCCGACCGACCGACCGACGACGACGACCGACGACCGACAGACCGACGGCCGACGACCGACGTTTGACGACCGACGACAACGATGACGACGATGACGACGACCGACGACGACTACGACGACGACGACGACCGACGACCGACGACCGACGACCGACGACCGACGACTGACCGACCGGCCGGCCGACCAACCGACCGACCGACCGATTACGACGACGACAACGACGACGGACGACCGACGACCGACGACCCATGACCGATGCCCGACGACCGACAACGATGACGACGACGACCGACGACGACGACGAAGACGTTGACGACGACCGACGACCGACGCGCGACCGACTGGCCGACCGACCGACCGACCGACCGACCAACGACGACGATAACGAGGACGATGACGACCGACGACCGACGACCGACGGCCGAGGACCAACGAGTGACGACTGACGACGACGACAACGATGACGACGACGACGGCCGACGACGACGACAGTGACCGACGACGACTGTCGACCGACGAACGACTACCGACGGCCGACGACCGACCGACTGGCCGACCGAACTACCGACCGACGGCGACGAAGACGACACCATCTATCGACGAGTGACGACCGACGACCGACGACGACGACAAAGATGACGACAACGACGACGACGACAACGACGGACGACAACATCCGACGACGACGCCGACGACCGATGACCGACGAGCGACGACAACCGACGACCGACGATTTAGGACCGACGACTGACAGACTGGCCGACCGACCGACCGACCGTCCGACGACGACGACGACGACGACCCACGACCGACGACTACGACGACCACCCACGACCGACGACCGACGACGACGACGACCACCGACGACGACGACGACGGCCACGACCGACCGACCGGCCGACCGACCGACGACCGACGACCGACGACCGACCGACCGACCGGCCGACTGACCGACCGACCGACAAACCAGCCGGCCGACCGACCGACCGACCGACCGACGACGACGACTACGACGACGAAGACGACGACCAACGACCCAAGACCGACGACCGACGACAAGCGACCGACGACCGACGACGACGACGACGATGACGACGGTGACCGACGACCGACGACGACCGACGACGACCGACGACCGACGATCGACCGACGATGACCGACGACGACGTTGACGACGACGACCGACGACCGACGACTACGACGACGACCCACGACCGACGACCGAGGACGACGACGACCACCGACGATGACGACAGCCATGACCGACCGATCAGCCGACTGACCAGCTGACCGACCGACCGACGACCGACCGGCCGACCGACCGGCCGACCGACCAACTGGCCGACCGACCGACCGACCGACGATCGACGACGACGACAACGACGACGACGACGACCGACGACCCGTGACCGACGACCGACGACCCGCGACCGACGACCGACGACGACGACGACCACGACGACGACGATGACGACTGAAGACGACCGGCGACCCGACCGACGACCGACGATCGACGACAACGACGTTGACGACGACGTTGACGACGATGACGACGACGACGACGACCGACGACGACCGACGACACGACGACGATGACGACGACCGACGACCGACGACCGACGATCCACGACAGCCGACCGACGACGACGGCGACAACGACGACGACGACGACCGACGACGACGACGACGAGGGGTGGGGGGGGTTCGAACCCTCTGTTATGGAGGGGAGGGAGGAGGGTCTGGGGGTTCAAATCTTCCCCTCCGCACTTGGACCAGGGGGGGGCCCTGTTCCAGAACCCCCCCCCCGAAAGCGCCCACAGAACGCGCTTTCTTATCTCTGGAGCCCAGAGCTGGCGTTCTTTCTCGAGGCCTAGGTCACACGGCGAACGGCCAGCTGCCTTTTTCAAGCGTGAGTTTCCTCACAGGCTCGACCGCTTCATCTAGAGCAATCGATTCAGCCGTGAAGGAAAAATTGCATGGTTGATAAAAGTTCCTGCTATGATTATCGGGGTCGTCACTGCATAGGACCCCTTGCAAACCACTGCCTCGATGCACCAAGCAGCTGCAGAGCAAGTCCTGGCGCGCGTGCTGTGTGCACCAGGAAGTTTGCATTCGCAAGTTCCTCGGTGGAAATTTGACAAGATGAAACCAGGACCTCTGGCTTTCCATGGTGTTGTTGACCAGGTAACCGTCTCGAACATTTCACGCCCGTTGCTGCCAGCATACCATATCGTCGATGTCTCGGGCTGGGCGCCAGTCGGACGGACTGAAACATGCTGAAGATGTTGCTGGTGATGCGCTCGAACATGGGAGCCAGACTAGGATCCGAAAGCACGGTCTCCCCGGTGACCACGCTGGCCAACGGCTTGCAGTCTGTTATAAACACGATGCGAACCGTGGGAAACATGCCATCCACTCTGACTCCGCGGTACATTGGTCCCGCTTGCTCCGCCAATCAATGCTGAAAACGGTGACAAACGCATCTTCCCACTCGGCGCGATGGCCGTAACCGTCTTGCACCAGGCCTAATTTCCGTCGTTTGTGCTCGCTGCCAAGCGCTTGCAAAGATATCCACCACTGCCGTGTGCGAACATTCAAACGGCAACATCGATAATTTGACCCATTTGGTGAACAGGAGTATTTCTCTCGCCAAGAACCTCTAGATACATTCATCAAAGTACGACTGTGCAATGACCAGATCCGTAATGATTGAAATCGACTCTCCAGAAACCTATCGCTGCGGATCATAAACTGTCCGTGACCTTCTCCTGGTTTGCGCCGCAATCTGAGCAAGCGCCGTAACATATGGATTCCCACCTCTTCACCTTCAAGAGAGTGTGTTGTGAAACATGCCACGATGCTGATCCATAGGCTGCACTCGCCGCGGGTCCTCTCGCTCAAGCCTTCAGATTTGAGCCGATACTCCCAGGCCCCTTCAGAACTCGGCAGTTGCTCCGAAGGTTCTTCTTGGCAGCGCCTAACCTATGATCGACGCTGTTGATTAGTTGTATCGCCCTGGGAACTCAACATGACACCCGAAGCTAGCATGCTCCGAACGAGGCTCGAAGAGCTGGGGTTCCAGCCCCTCGAGCCTTAGATATCCCAGCCGCACCCTTGCACAACACAAATGTCATTGAAGGTTTTATGTATTTTGTTTCGTATTTTACCAGCCCTGCCTGGACTAGCTGCGTGTCTGTGGTGTTTTTACATTTGTTCGTTTTGTATAGGATCCCAGAGCTGCTCTCACAGCCTTGGATTTGCCAGTCGCGCTGATGTAAAGACAGAGGTTGGTAACGATTCGTTTTGGGCCGTTTCATCCACTCTTCGTGGCCCTGCATGCTTTCTGTGTTTGTACATCGTTTAGTTTTGTCTCTCGGTTCCAAAGGTTGCGTTATGTATTCTGGAGTTTCGGTTGCTTAACCGACTGAGACAGATAATGAGGAATTGTAGTTTGTCCGAGGCTGCAAACATGCTGGCCGTGTCGTTGTCAAGCTAACAGCGAATGGTTTTCTGGGCAAGGTGTTTGTGCAGGGTGCTAGTCAGAGACCCGCACCTTTGCTAGTTCGCTCGCTCGCCCCCCCCGCTCCCCCTTCTTCCGACCGACCGTGACCCCCCTTCCGCTGCACGACCGTGTGTTTTCGTTCCCCCCTCCTTTGATTCCGACCGACCGTGCCTCCTCCTTGCCACCGAGGCCCCCTCCCTTATTCCGACCCTCCGCGTCCCCTTCCCTGCTTCCCGATCGTGCCACTATGCTCCCCCCCCGCCCCCCGGCTTTTATTCCGACCGACCGCGCCCCACTTTCCCCCCGTGGCCCTCTCTCCTCATCGTACCGACCTACCGTGTTTCCCCCCCGCTGTCCGATTGCGGTCCCACGCTCCAGCCCGCCTCTCTTTATATTAATCGCTTCGCTCATTCCGCCAGCCCTGGAGCCCTCTTTAGGGCCTTTTGGGTGCCTTTTGGGGACTTCTTGGGAGTCTGTTGGGGCTCCTTGGCGGCGTCTGGGGGGCCCCCAGGGCCTCTTTGGGGGCTCTTGGGGGCCTCTTGGTGCGGGAGGGGGGGTAGTTGATTGCGGCTCCCCCCTCGGAGGCCACGATCCTCGTGAGGGCGTGTCGAAAAATGGCACTCCCCTGGAGTGCTCTGGGGGGACCTGACCAGGACCTGGCCGGGGTACTTTTCGTCCGGGGGCCTCTGGGGGCCGCTCTGCGCGCGCGAACTAGAAATAGAAATATTGTCAACCAGTTGCCAGAGACCTTCTCACGCCCCTGGCCCGTTGGGCCGGCGACTTCAGGCCAGCCGTGCTCCCCCTCGCTGCCCGACCGTGGCCCCCCGCTCCCCCCCGCCCCCTCTTGTTCTTCCGATCGTTGGGCGCTCCTTTGCAAGTACGTCGGCTACGGCACCGCCTGACTCCGAGGCTTTGCCTCCTCCCGGCCTCGTTCTGAGGCTGCGCCCCCCTTTTCCTCCCCCTTCTCCGGTCAATTCAGGCTCCGCGCGGCCCCGCTCAGCTTCGACCGGAAGAGGTGCGCTCTCGACCCGCGAATCAAGAATTGTGCTTCCGCTCGGCCGCCCCCCCCACACTTTTCCCTTGTGCCACCTTGGGCCAGGAGGACCCCCAGCTGCACGACCGTGTGTCTTCCTTCCCCCCTTCGCCACCCTCCCCTTGTCGCCTCCTCTTGTGCTTCCGCCCGCCCCCCCCCCCCTTTTCCCTTGTGCCACCTTGGGCCAGGAGGACCCCCAGCTGCACGACCGTGTGCCTTCCTTCCCCCCTTCGCCACCCTCCCCTTGTCGCCTCCTCTTGTGCTTCCGCTCGCCCCCCCCCGCCCTTTTCCCTTGTGCCACCACGGGCCAGGAGGACCCCCAGCTCCGCTCCTGGCGGCCAAACACGCCGCGGGAGGTTTTTTGCGCCGCCCTCGGCCTCCCCAGTTGAGGGGGCACTCGCCGGGCCCCCGCCCCGCGGCCGTCAGCAAACGACCCCGGGGGGAAACCCCGGTCCCTCTGGGGGACGGGTTCCAGATCTCGGGGGGGAGCACGTGCTGAACCAAAAAACCCGGTGTCGTTTTTTTTTTTTTTTTGGGGGGGGGGGGGAGGTCGAGAGTGCGGGATCGGGATGGAGCCGTGACAGGCGCAGGATGAGGACTTCATTAAGGCCGTGGCCGAGCTGCAGGCCTACGAGAAGGCCTTCTCGCGCGCTGCTCTCTGGGCGGGGAGGGCGCGAGCTCGGGGGTCGTCACATATGCGGGCACGTGCTCGTCGTCCTCCTCTCTCTTCTGCCTTCCCTGTTTTCCTCCTTTCCCTGCTCCTTCCTCGTCCTGTTCCTCGTCCTCCTCCTCTCTGCTTGTTCTTCCTCCTCCTCCTCCTGTCGTTGTCGCTGCCGGCCTCGGAGTTCGCTTCGAACGCGGCCACCACCTCCTCCTCTTCCTGCTTCTTCCTCCTCCTCCTGCTTCTTCCTCCTCCGCCTCCTCCCCCTTCTCTTCCTGCTTCTTCCTCCTCCGCCTCCTCCCCCTCCTCTTCCTCCTCCCAGTCGTCCTTCCTTCGCGTGTCTCGGCCACCCGGTGGTGCGGGGCAGACGCCGATTGCCGCCGTCCAGAGGGGGGTTGCGGGCGGGTCAGTCTTGCGCCCGGAGGTGGCGCAAGCACCCACCAGTCGTTGAGAGTAGGTTTTTTTGAGTCAGCAGATCCCCATCTTTTTTAGGCGGCTTTCTATTTGAGGACGGCACAGTCCTCCCGCGCTCTCAACCAGGACCCGCTCCCAAACCCGGTGATCCCGGGTGTCCTGGCTGGGGGCGGGGATGGATTGTGCTGTCCTCACTAACTTCAGCCGAAGAAGAAAACGGCATAAGCATGCACTTTTCGGAGCTCCATGCGGATCTCTTGGATCTGCGCTTGGCCCCCCCCTGGCGACACCTCCAGCGCCGCCCCTGGGGGGCGGAAACTCAGTCTACTCTCAGCGCCTTCCCACTTCATGCTTCTACCCGCTTCTTCTTCTTCTTCTTCTTCTTCTCCTTCTTCTTCTTCTTCTTCTTCTTCTCCTTCTTCTTCTTCTTCTTCTCCTTCTCCTTCTCCTTCTCCTTCTTCTTCTTCTGCTTCTTCTGCTTCTTCTGCTTCTTCTTCTTCTTCTGCTTCTTCTGCTTCTTCTGCTTCTTCTTCTTCTTCTTCTTATTCTTCTTCTTCTTCTGCTTCTTCTGCTTCTTCTTCTTCTTATTCTTCTTCTTCTTCTTCTCCTTCTTCTTCTTCTTCTTCTGCTTCTTCTTCTTCTTCTGCTTCTTCTTCTTCTTATTCTTCTTCTTCTTCTTCTTCTTTTTCTTTTTTTTTTTCTTCTTCTTCTTCTGCTTCTTCTTCTTCTTCTTCTTCTTCTTTTTCTTCTTCTTCTTCTTCTTCTCATTTGTTTGGCCCTCGAGGATTGGACTTTTTGACGCTCTCGCCTTTCGCCTGCGGGTGCCCCCTTCCGCTCTCGGCGCCCTCCCACTGGCGTGCTGCTGGGGGAGGACGGCGGCTTCCGGGGCCTCGGCGGGGAGGCCCTGCGGCTCGCCCGCGGGGGGAAGAAGCGCTGGGGGCAGGCCCGCTCGGGCGGCGGCGGGGCCTCTTCGGGAGCCCTCCCTGGCCGTGCGAGGAGCCTCCTTATTTTATGCTCTTGTTCGCTGTTCTTGACCGGCGGGTTTGTTGTTGAGGGAGGTTTTTGGCGTGGCGCCGCCCGGGAGCCGCAGGGCGCCGGCGGCGCGAGCGGCGGCAGCACGAGAGCGCCGGCGGCGGCCCGCCGCGGGGGCCGGCACGACCGCGCCCCGCGGCGCGCCCGCGGCGCGAGGGGCCCTCCTGCGGTCTCTCTCGTCTCCTCGGGCCCTTCTCCCCGGTCCTCTCCTCCTGCTCCACTCGTCTCCCCTGCTCCTCTCCTCGGGTCTCCTCTCGTCTCCTCCGGCCCTCTGCTCTCGTCTGCTCCTGTGGTCCCCTCTCGGGCCCTCTCGTCTCCTCCCCGCTCCCGCCGTCTCCTCTGCTCCTCCTCCTCCTCCTCCTCCTCCTCGTCCTCGTCCTCCTCCTCCTCCTCCTCCTCCACCCCCGCCCCCCTGAGGGGTGGGAGGCGTGACCCTGGGGGGTCGGGACCCGTGGAGAGCTTCTGGCGGCCAGACGCGGCGCAGCCACTCAGGACCCGTATTCATCATGGCGCCCCCGTTGGAGGGTTTCGGGCCCCAAAACTGTGCGGTGACAGACTGTGCGGCGACCTCAAAACTCGCAAAGGACCCCACCACACGGTCCGCCAGCCCACGGTGTTGGGGACCTTCGAGGCCCCAGTTGCCCGAGACATTCTCGGAGAACGGCCTAAGACCCCCAACCGGGCGGTCATCCCGGATCCTCACTGACTCACCACAGGATGCGGTTTTTACTGGGCCTTGGAAGCAGCAGGGCTTCCCAAAAATCCTTTATTGTGAATAGGTGGAGTCGAGAAGAGGGGGCCAGGCTGGGGGGGAGGAGCAGTGGCGTTCGTGCCTTCCTGGCGTTGTATCCCTCCCAGCCACCTCCCCGCCGTGGGGTGGGTGAGGGGAAGGAGAGGGAATGCGGCGAGGAGGACATATGACAATGATGCCGACGTCTCTTCTGACACCCTGCCTTCTCTCGCATCCTCTCCCGCTGTCGGCACCACCCAAACCTTTCAAGTCCGCGGGCGCCAAGTGGCCCAAGACAGCCAGGCGCTGGTCAGCAAGCGGTGGGGTGCACGAGAGGTGAATTGAGGCACGAAGGTGGAAAGGGAAAGAGCGCGAGAAGAGACAGAAATAGCCCGCTCAGACCATGTAAGTCCGCGCGGGGGTGCTGAAGGGGACCGCATGCGAGGCATCACCCAAACATACTAATACGATGTGTTCGCCTGCACCCCTGGGGCGACGCGCGCGCTGAAGCATCTTATCACACTCGTTGGCGGGCACTTTCTGGCCATACCGCTCGGGAAGAGGCACGCTACAAGATGTTTGTCCTATCTGTTCGGGCCAGACGCATCCAACAGAGGCACATAGCACCAGCACTTAGTGGGCCCCGGAAACGGCAGGGCCGTTTTTTCACCGTTTCCGAAAATGTGTCCCTTGAAACAGGAAGCGGCAAAAAACGGCGACCGGAAACGGCAAAGAAACGGCTCCAGGATTGGACTTGGAGCCGGAGCCGGTCAAACAACGGCGTCGGAGCCGGCAGCGAAAACGGCAAAACGGAACCGGCAACAAAACGGCCCCGTCGTTTCCAGGGCCCACTGGGCACCAGCATGTCCTCGTGCGCCCCCGCAGGGATGGAGCCCCGCCTCCGTGCGCACCGCGCCGCGCGGGGGGCCCCCGGAAGCCGGCCTCCGCGCGGGCCCCCGGAGGGCGGCGGCAGGCCGGCGCCCCAGGGCCGCATGTCTGCCGTCTGGAGGCGCCCTGGGGGCTCGTGTTTGGGCTTTCTTGGGCTGTCTCTGGGCCACCGTGATGCACCTCGGACTGGTCCTGGGACCGCTCTTAGTGAAGGGGCCCTGGGACACACAGATAAAAATATATACAAATAACAGGATTCCCCATTATTTTCCCATAGTTTCTGTGGTTTTGTCTTCCCCCCACTTCCCACATGTTCCCATTTTCCGGAGGAGGAAAGAAACACACAGACACGATTCATCGTCGAGTCCTGGGAAGATATGGGAAACTATGGGGATTGGGCGGGGAGACGAGAACCCAGAAAACATGGGAAGCTATGGGGAATCAGTTTGTTTGTGTCTATCTATGATTGTGCGTCCCAGTTCCCCTTCAGCTGGCCCGGCTCGGGGGCGGCCACGAGGGGGTGGATGGCCAGGGGGCCGTTTCGTGTAGGGTTAGGCTTAAGTCGGGCCTGTCCCTCGACAGGGGGAATCGCCAAAAATAAAAACAAAAATAGTCTGGGGATTATTTTTTTGCGTACTTTGGGGCATCTTTGGAGCATTTTTGGATTCTTTTTTTTTTGTTCGTCCAAAATCCCCCTGTAGGGGGACAGGCCCGACCTAAGGTTGGGCGATCACCTGGGTTATCGGGCCCGCGGGGTCTCCGAAGCCGGCGCCCGAGGCTCCAAACCCACCCCCCGGGCTCCAGAGCCAACCGCCGAGGCTCCAAATCCAGCACCCGAAGCTTCAGATCCAGTTTTTGCGCCCAGCTAGGTTAGGGCGCAGGATCTCAGAGCCCCGAATCATCAGGGGTAACTCGGGTCAGGGCTAACTCGGGTTCGCTTGTCGGGAATCCAAGCCCGAGTTACCCCAGACCCGAGTTACCCCGGACAACTCGGGCGTCCAGAGCCCCGAATCATCAGGGGTAACTCGGGTCAGGGCTAACTCGGGTTCCTTTTTCGGGAATCCAAACCCGAGTTACCCCGGACCCGAGTTACCCCGGACAACTCGGGCGCCCAAGGATCCTGCAGGATCCTGCAGGATCCTGCAAGGATCTTGCAGAGCTTGGCTGACCCGGGTTTGCACTTACCCAGTTCAGTGCGTTCCCGAGAAAGTTAGGTTATTGGCTGGCACCTCCCCGCCCCTCCTCCCTCACCGGATAAATTGGGTTATCGCCGACGAAGCCCTGCGCCTCCTAGACGGGGTCGGAGTAGATGGTGTCGGAGGATCGCGCCGCATCGCCGATGCATCGGCGATGCGTCTCGATGCGGAGCCCGTGTTTCCCCACGCCGACGTCGCCGATGCGTCGCCGACGCCGCCGATGCATCGACGACGCATCGCCGATACATCGGCGATGCATTGGCGATGCGGCGCGATCCTTCGACCCCATCTACTCCGACCCCATCTAGGAGGCATCTAGAAACGATGTCAAGGGGGTTTGGATGCCATGGCCGGGGCCAGGGCCAGGAGATCTGTCCGGGCTTCGTGGCCCCCTCTTCTTACATTGTCATGCGCCCCTTGCTCCTCCCCGCGCCGCGCACGTGCCTCGGGCCATTCAGGTGCTCGTCTCGGGGTTCTTCCTGGGGCCCGCCTGACGGATCTGCCCGACTCCGGCTCGACTCTTGTTCGGCTCGAGTTCGACTCAGGCTCGACTCAAGTTCGACTCGGGTTGGACTCAAGCCGACAGACGTTCGACGCAGCACCGACGCACGAGCGGAGCGAGCGAGCGGCTCCGGGAAGGCTCCCACAGAGCGAGCACCTCGGGCTGTGATCTGCGGCCTCCCCCCCCCCCCTTGGGTGCCCCCCTCTCGGACGCCCCCGACCGGCGACTCCTCGAGCCTGCGCTGCGGGGCTCCCTGCGCGGCGTGGCTCGGCGAGGGTGGCCGCGCAGCTCGTGGGGCGCGCGTGGGCGAGGGGCGGAGACGGGTGCGGATACCGGGCGCGGTGCAGAGCCTCTCCTTGCCTTCCCCTGCCCTCCCCTCCTCCCCTCGCCCTCCACATCCACGCCGTGCGCCCCCACTCCCTGAGCCCGAGCGGCCAACGGCGCTCGGGACAGCTTCAGGTTTACATACTGTCGCTTAGCGACGCCCAGAAGCTGCACGGCACTTAGTCCTTGAGAGTCAGATGCTTGCTTCCCAGGGCCGACTGAGACTGACCTCCAGCTCCGCAGCTGCACAAAGCGAGGGATACTCTGTGAGGGGGCTTCCTTTTCTCAGGGTTGGTGGTTTTAGAATGTTAATTAATACATTACCCCATTGCGACCCTAACTAGAAGTTGGAGCCCCGAGGAAAGAGGAAAGCAGCATTAGTTGCTATGCTATGCTATGCCATGCCATGCCATCAATGCCATGCCATGCTAAGCTAAGCTAAGCTATGCTATGCTATGTCATACTGCGCTGTGCTATGCTATGCTATGATATGCTATGCTATGCTAAACTGCGCTATGCTATGCCATGCCATGCTATGCTATGTTATGTTATGTTATGCTATGCCATGCTATGCTATGCTATGCTATGCTGTGCTCTGCTATGCTAGAGCTCAGCGAAGCTAAGATGAAGGTAAGCTAAGCTAAGATAAAACTGAGGTAAGATGAAGCTAAGCTAAGGTAATATGACATAAGCTAAGCTAAGATGAGGTAAGCAACGCGAAGCTAAGGGAACGTCACTGGGGGAACCGCGGGGCGGATACTGGGGGAACCGCCCGGGGCGGGCCCCACTGCCCGGCCCTTTAAGCTTACCGGGTAAGAACCCTTCTAGGCAGAGCCCAGGTAGGGAACAATTATTATTGTTGGACCCCTTAAAGGCGCCCTGGCGCTCTCGCCGAGCCGCCGGCTGCATTTTCTTTGAAAATGAGGCCCACGCTCGAGCGGTTTGGGGGACCGCCAAAATCGACCCCCCAACAACAACAACAAAACCAGCGCTCCCGCTCGAGACTTCCTCCCGTTTTTCCTTGGACTGGCGCGCTAGTCTTTCTTTCATCGGCGCTGCCCCCAGCAAGAACACCGCTCCCGCTCGAGGCTTCCTCCCTTTTTACTCAAGGCGGTGCTCCTCCTCGCCGCCGAAAACCGCCGCCCCGACAAAACCAGCGCTCCCGCCCGAGACGTCCTTCCATTTTACGCTGGACTGGCGCCCTACTCTCTTTTGAATTGGCGCCGCTCCCAGCAAGAACAACCTTCCCGCTCGAGGCTTCCTCCCTTTTTCCTGAAGACGGTGTTGTTCCTCGCCGCCGACAACCCCCGTCCCGACAAAACCACGGCTCCCGCTCGATGCTTTTTCCTTTCTTACTCAAGGCGGTGTTCCTCCTCGCCGCCGACAACCGCCGCCCCGACAAAACCAGCGCTCCCGCCCGAGACTTCCTTCCGTTTTACGCTGGACTGGTGCCCTGTTCTTTTTTGAATTGGCGCCGCTCCCAGCAAGAACAACGCTCTCGCTCGAGATTTCCTTTCTTTTTCCTCGGGACGGTGCTGTTCCTCGCCGCCGACAGCCCCCGTCCCGACAAAACCACAGCTCCCGCTCGATGCTTCCTCCTTTCTTACTCAAGGCGGTGTTCCTCCTCGCCGCCGAAAGCTGCCGTCCCAACAGATCCAGCGTTCCCGCTCGAGACTTCCTTCCGTTTTACGCTGGACTAGCGCCCTACTCTCTTCAGCATTGGCGCCGCTCCCAGCAACAACAGCAGCCCTGCTCGAGGCTTCCTCACTTTCTATTCAGGGCCAGGACCTTGCATTAAGGCCGACAGCACACATCCCCACCAAGGCAATCCTGTCGTTCGATACTTCCTTGTGCTTTACCCTTCGCTGGGGTTCCACTGGCGGTCTCGCATCGGCGCAGCAATGTGCGGGCATGTCTTTTCGAGGCGGGATATGTTGAATTCCTCGGAGGAGGTGTTTGCAAGACCTCATTGGGCGGGACCTCTGGGAATGGGAATAACGGACCCCGCTATAGAACAAGAGTCCCCCATGATGTGGGTGGTTCTTTCGCATGTTTCGTGTGAACACTTCGAGAATTAGGGTACACTGCTTGTTGTTGGTATTACTATTATTGTTGTTGTGGTTGTTGCTGCTGCTGCTGTTGTTGATGTTGATGTTAATGCTACTGTTGCTGCTGCTGTTGTCGTTGATGTTGTTGTAGCGTGCTGCTGCCGCTGCTGTTTTTGTTGCTGCTGTCGTTGCAGTTGTTGTTGCTGTTGTTGTTACTGCTGTCGTTGATGTGGCGGTGGTGGTGGTGGTGGTGGTGGTGGTTGTTGTTGTTGATGATGTTGTTGTTGTTGTTGTTGTTGTTGTTGTTGTTGTTGTTGTTGTGGTGGTGGTGGTTGTTGTTGTTTTTTTGTGGTGACGTTGACGACGTTGTTGTTTGTGTTGTTGTTGTGGTTGTTGTGGTTGTTGTTGCTGCTGTTGTTGTGTTGTGGTTGTTGTTGTTGTTGTTGCTGCTGCTGTTGTTGTTGTTGTTGCTGATGCTACTGCTGTTGCTGTAGCACATCGGGTCGGTCGCGTTATTTGTTAACTGTTTTTTTTCGATCTGGGCATTTCTTTGTTTCCCAGACTGGCGCTCTCGCTGCAGCGCTGGCCTCATTTTAGAGTCTGCGCTCTCTGCTCCCGTCGTTCAGAAAGGCGCTCTCGCCGATCCGAGTCTTTCCTCATCGTTGTCGCCCCCTCCTTTCCCCTCCTCCGCCGTTTCATGGTCCTCCTGCTCCTGCTGCTCCTTGTACTTCAGCTGCTGCTGCTGCTGCTGCTCGTCCTCGTCCTCGTCATCCTCCTTTTCCTTCTCTTTCTCCTTCTTCTTCTCCTCCTTCTCCTCCTCCTCCTCCTCCTTTTCCTTCTGCTCATCCTCCTGCTCATCCGATACCACTTCCTCCAATTTACGCAGCTGCCCTGTTCTGATTTTGCACAACACGGTGGGGTCAACTTCTGGACCTGCAGGTCTGCTATGACACACGTCGGCGCATAGAGAAGGCTTCGGCGCAATGGGAAGCGATGGTTGTGATGGGGTAGGATGTCAGCTCGCGCGCGCACCTAGCTTACCCCTCCCCCCTCGCCCCTCCCCCCACCCCGCCAACATCCGCCTCCTCCCTTCTCGCTGTAACAGGCTGCGGCTTGGGGTGCGCTCTGAGCAGTGGGTGCCCCCACTGGCAGTTCCTAGCCGTACCTGTGACACACCTGAGGGGCTGCTCCGTGGCGGTCCGCTCGCAGAACTGGTAGTTTGGTCAGTGATCCTGCCTTCTCGCTCCTAATCCCCCTCCCAGGGTGGACTGCTGGGGCCGAGGTGGTGGCCGCCGTCAGGGCGGGAGATGCACTGAGTGGAGCCAAGATTGCTTTTGAGCTCAAGGCTCCAATCTCGTGGCCCGAAGGGCCACAGACGGCGCTGCGGAGCATGACGCTCCCTCCCGCCGAGTCGATCCGATCCTGACCACTCCACACTCCCTCCCTCCCCATCCCTACGGGGCCCCCAACAAATATGCTCCACAGCCGACTCCCTCACCCCCTGCCCATCCCAGTAGACAGGAGGGAAAGGGGAGGGCAGAGGAGGGAGGGGGGCTTGAACCCTGACATCCGGCTGTCCAAATTTTTTGATGCGTGCCCCCCGGAGGTCGGGACCACTTCCCCAGGGCTGGTGCTTCGTCCCGAGTCGTTTTGTCGACGGTCCCGAGGCCTGGCGAGGCCCCTGGAGGCCGAAGACGGCCACAAGTTGGCCGGTCCAGCTTTGTCGGAGCGTCGGATCTTTGGGGTGGTGGTGGTGATGCTGGTGTTCGGCGACTACAATCGGTGCGGTTACGCCAGGGTGCGGTGTGCGAGTTGCTTTGCGGCGGCCTTTCCGGGGCCTCTGTGAGAGACAATGCCATAATTGTCGTCTTTTCGAGCGGCACTGGCATCCCCGATGTGTGCCCCGCTGTGCTGTACTAGAAGGAGCGACAGTGTCATGCGATTCGGTCTCATCGAGTGACAGTGCCATCCCTTTCCCGGGGGCGGGAGGGGCAGATGTGCTGGGAGGCAAGCCGCACCCCTCGCAAGCCGCACCCACTGTAGTCGCCGAGGTGTGTGCTCTTGGTTCGACTAGACGTAAGAGTGACCTTTCGCCGGAGTGACCTTTGGTGCGGGCCCACAGGGGTCCTCCGATCGCCCAGAGCGATGCGATAGCAGCGTCTTGCGCGCTTGGGTGTGTCCCCCCCGCGGTGCCCCCGAAGCCGCGCACCAAAGGTCACTCTTACCTATCACCACCCACCAAACCACCCCAACCCAACCCGAAGGCCCAAACTTATCCTCGATTTCCAGTGGGGGGGGGTCGGGGAACGTTGAAAAAACACATGGAATCCGTACCCCCCCCAACCCGAAATTCGGGTCAAATTCGGGTCCTCGGGTTGGGTTGGGGTGGTCTGGTAGGTAGTCAACCTAGGGTCACTCTTGCGCGTAGTCGATTGGTGCCCGCAGCGCGCCCCGCCCCTCGGCCAGGCCGCCCGGGAGCTGCGGCGGCTGCTGCAGCCCCCCGTGGACCTGCCGGGCCTGGCCGCGGCGGTGGCCGGCTGGGCCTTCTCGCCGCAGGACGCGCGCTCCGCGGCGGCGGCCGTCGGAGCGGCCTCCTCGCAGGGAGGGAGAGAAACACACACACAGACGCACTTGATCGTCGACCCCCAGGAGAATATGGCAAAATATGGGAAGTGTGGGGGGGGGGAAGACAGAAACCCAGACAATATTTGGAAGATATGGGGATTCCTGTCATTTGTGTGTTGATTTGTGTGCTTGTGGGCCCCTTCACTCTTGGGGCCCTCTCGGCCCGTCTTGCGTTCTCTTGGGTTTGAAAAAATCATGCTGCAAGCCGCGGCGTGTCCCAGAGGGCACGCCAGGAGCCCCAGGAGATTTGTGAATCTGGGGGGTCCGTCTCAAATATTTTTTTCAGGATTGAGGGCTGATGCTTGAGGCATTAGGCCAAGGACCCGAGGACACTCCAAGTCGTGCCTCAGGGCACGGTGGCGGGTTTGAGGAGCTTTCACGGATTGTGTAGAGGGCGTCTTGGGGCAGTTTCGGCCTCCTGTAAGGTAGTCTTGGGGGTCCCTGGGGCCCTCTTGGGCCGTCTTGAGGCCCTATTAAGCTGTCTTGGGGCTCTCCTGGGTCGTCTTGGGGTCCTCTTGGCCGCATGGTGGGTGTCTGGGCGCCGGCCGTCTTTGCTCCCACAGGAGGCTCTCTTGGGCTGTCTTGGGGCCGTCTTGGATGCCTCTTGGGCCCTCGTTGGGTCCTCTCTAGGGCCACCTCGGGTCCCTCTGGGAGGCCCCTGGCGCCGTCTTGAGGCCATCTTGGATGGTTCTTGGGCCGTCTTGAGCTGACGGAAGCTTGGCCCTTTTGAGCTCTCTTGGAGGCATCCTGGGGCGTCTTGAGGCCATATTGGGCCGCCCTGGGGCCATCCTGGCCCGTCTTCGTGGCATGTTGCGTCATCTTGGTCGTCTTGGCTGCGTGCATGGGTCGGCTTGGAAGCTCGGGTCTCGGACACTGTCTTCTGCAGGGATCGTGGCCTCGAGAGAGGGGGAGGTTGCGCGCAACGGTCTGCTACTACCAAGGGGAGAGAGTTCCTTCATCGGAACACAAAAGCCCTGTGGGGCAGCACCTGGCGTTCCAGCACGCCTCAGCATGCTGGGAGGCACGGTGGCGGATGATGCAGGGAGTCGTCCACACACCCCGCAACGGATCAACTTGACTGTTGCGTCTTGACGATCCCGGATTGTGCCGGAACGCCAATCATGGTATTTCAGCACCGCAAATCAAGGTAATTGTTGTGCCCTGAGAATCCTGAACCGCTCCGGAATGTCATTCCTGGTACGTGAACTATGGAAATCCGTGACGCTTGTTGCGAATTTGTAAGACGAGTGTGCGCGGCGCTAAGGCGAGAGCCACATTTTGAAAACCACCAGCCCCAATCAGGTAAACTCTTAGAATTTTTAAAGACGAGCATGCGCGGCGCTGAGGCGAGGGCCACATTTTGAAAACAACCGCACTCAACTCGTGAAGTGTTTGCACACGTGTGAAAATATAACGTGCGCGGCGCTGAGGCGAGAGCCACATTTTGAAGACGGCCTGCCATCCATCCGTGAACCTGTCCCCAATTCTTCAGCTTCAGGATCGGTCGACACGCCCGGCCCGCCCTTCCGACTGGCCTCGGGGTGCGACAGGGAGGAGTTGCTCAGAAGTATGAAATGGAGGAGGAGGTGGAGCAGGAGGAGGAAGAGGAGGAGGAGGAGGAGGAGGAGGAGGAGGAGGAGGAGGAGGAGGAGGAGGAGGAGGAGGAGGTGGAGCAGGAGGAGGAGGAGGAGGAGGAGGAGGAGGAGGAGGAGGAGGAGGAGGAGGAGGAGGAGGAGGAGGAGGAGGAGGAGGATGGCGGCTCGCCGCCGTGCTGCGAGCCGCGGCGGCGCCTGGCCAGGACGCGCTGCTCAAGGGTGCGCAGGACCGCCTCGCTGCGTTCGAGGCGCGCGCCGCGCAGCCTCGGCCGCCGAGCAGCAGAGGAGGAACGCGTGCCGATCGGTGGGGATTCGGAGCCACCGCACGGTTTTGGGACTCGAGTCCCTCTCCGAGGACGTCTCGGGCGACAGGGGCCTCCAGGGTCCCAAGACCGTGCGGCGACGGACCGTGCGGTGAGGTCTTGGGGGATTTCGAAGTCGCCGCACGGTCTGTCACCGCACCGTTTCGGGACTCCCAAAGTTCTGCCGGGGTGTGGCTTGCGATCGGCGCCGCCGGGGCTCGTCGGGCCTCCTCGCGGCGCGTCGAAGGGCTCCGCCGAGGTCCCCGCCCGCCCCCCAAGGTGCCCCCCCGAGGGGGCCTGTTGCAAACCACACCTTTGGCAGAGCACACATTTCGGAGTCGCCGACGCCTACCCCGATGTGGCGCTCAGAAGCTGAGCGACGTACTGGCGCGCAGGCAGTTGAAACTCCTGGGGCAAATTGCCCTGATGCCAGGGAACAGCCCCGTGCGCAGGTGCATTTTCCAACCCGGCACTTTCGAGCTCGTGCAGGCTGGGGCTCGCCGCAGGGGGCGGCCCCGCAACACGTGGAAATTTCAGGTGTACGACCTTGCTTGCCAGACGGCCGGCGGCGAGGAAGCGTTGCACGCCTTGTGGCATCAAGGGCAGAACGTTTGATTGTTTTTGGTGTGCGAGTTTTATGATGCTGATTTTTATGATTGATGGAGCCAGCGACGCCGGAGGCTTCGCATCGCATTTCGCTGTGGTTTTTTGCCAATGTACCTCTGACGTGCACGGCTTCTCTCTCTCTCTCTCGACGCCTACCCCCCCCGCATCCCCCCGCGGATAACCGGACCGTGTCGGTTGCGCAGATCCGATAGGGGTGCGCAGTATGGGTGCGCGCGGCAATGCGTGGGGCTGCCCACAGCGAACAGGTTAGTTTATCGGGGGCCTCCCCCGCTGGATAACCTGGGCTATCGCAGAAGATTTAAACACGATCTTCTGGCAGCCAGTCCTCTTCGTTTTCTTGGTTCTAGGCCTTCCAGAGGGGGTCTGAGTAGATGGGGCCGGAGGATCGTGCGGTATTGCTGATGCATCGGCTATGCATCGGCGACGTTTCCGATGCATCGGCGACGTCGGCGTGGAGAAAGTCGGGCTCCCCATGAAGCCGCATCGCTGATGCATCGGCGATACGGCGGGATCCTCTGACCCCATCTACTCGGATCCCATCTGGGAGGTAGGGATCTACAGTCCAAAACGATATTAATGATGATCGACTTCCAAGGGTACCCTTGCATCCTTGCCTCTTCGGTCATATTCGGTCCATTCTTAACCACTCTCGATGGTCAGCCCCGCTGGAAAAGCTTCGGCATGGGCGTCCAAGGCCCCTTGCATCCTCACTGCTCATCCTCACTATCAGTCTGACTTTACCGTCGGGGCCCTGAAGAAGGAACCCTTTTCGTTGGGGAGGGGCTCCGCGTTCCTTAAGTGTTTCGCAGCTCGCCTCAGGGTTTCCTTATAGTTTCGATGGGAAATCGAAGTTTAACTTGTGGAAAAAAGGGCCCCCGTTCCTTATTTAGGGTTCCTTAGGTCAACGCCCCGACTGTATTGGTGCTGCAGGATGTGTGTTGAAGGTGGTGGGTGGTCTCCCCTGCTGCCTCTCATTTGACCGCGGGCGCGGGAGCGCGTGGGGAGGGCGTTGCCCAGGATGGAATCACACACACAGACGCAAATACATGCCGATCTCCAGGAAAACGGGGAACATACAGGGAGTGGTTGAAAATACATGTATAGGAAAAATAGGAAAATATAGGAAAATATAGGAAATGGAATATATGGAAAAGACGACCATCCAGACGATATTGACAATATGGGGAATCCCGGCATCCGTGCTTCTTCATTTCTGTGTCCCTGGGCCCCTTCAGTATCTCGCTTCGAACGCTCGCTCCCTCGGCTTGCCCAAGAGAAAGGTACCGATACCGCTGCTCTTGCACCGTTTTCGCATCTCTGAGCCTCCTGGGAGGGCCTCGTCGCCATCGCTGGATCCGCCTCGAACTGCTGGTCAGAGCGCCCCCCAGGAGAGATCTGGGGAGTAGCGGTAAGGGTACCATTGGTCCTCCCAGGGAGGTCGTGCGGGAGGGCGGAAGTCAGAGCGTGAACTACCTACCCCGCTTTCGCTTCCAGGCAAAACCAAGCCATACCACGCGCCACCCCGTCAAGCGGCATGACCAGTACAGGCTGCAATTTGGCACTGTTTGGTATCTCTTGGAAGCGAGGGTGGCCAAAAGCGAGGTAGATTTGCTTTCCCCCTGGGAGGACGAGGATCGAGGACGGAGGGGAGCCTTTCGCCCTCCCCGGGGCCTCTTGGAGGCCCGATTTCCCCCCCGCAGCTCTGGCCGGGCCGCGCGCCCCGCCCCATGGGGAGCGGGTGCGGTCCGCTTGCCGGGGCCCGCCCGGCCTCTTCCGGCCGGCCGCGCCGGAGACGTGCCCCGGGAGCTCGATGGCCTCGGGGGAGCGGCGGCGAGGTAGGCTTGTTTCCCCCCCTAGGAGGACGAGGATCGAGGACGGAGGGGAGCCTTTCGCCCTCCCTGGGGCCTCTTGGAGGCCGGATCCCCCTCGCAGCTCTGGCCGGGCCGCGCGCCCCGCCCCATGGGGAGCGGGTGCGGTCCGCTTGCCGGGGCCCGTCCGGCCTCTTCTGGCCGGCCGCGCCGGAGACGTGCCCTGGGGAGCTCGGTGGCCTCGGGGGAGCGGCGGCGAGCAAGGGGGGGTCACCACCCACCAAACCACCCCAACCCAACCGGAAGGCCTCAATTTATCCTCGATTTCCAGCGGGGGGGGGTCGGGGAACGTTGAAAAAACACATGGTATCCGTACCCCCCCAACCCGAAATTCGGGTCAAATTCGGGTCTTCGGGTTGGGTTGGGGTGGTCTGGTAGGTAGTCAGGGGAGCGGCGGCGAGCAAGGGGGGGGAAGCGAGGAGAAGAAGGCCCTCTCGGAAGGCGCGGGAGTCCCCGGGCCTGCCGAGGAGTCTTCGAAGCCGTCCCCGACGGCGCAGAAAACTTTTCTCAGCGGGCGCGAGGGCCTCCGAGAAGCCCCGCCGACTTCTGAGAAGGCCTCCTCCTCCTCCTCACTTCCCCCCCTCGCTCGCCGCCGAAGGGAGCGGTGCATGTGGACGTCTGCCCGCCTCCCGGGGATCCAGGGCGGGAGGGCGGGGCTCCGGCAGCTGGGGATGTGGATGCTTCCCGGCGGCGCAAGCCGAGCCAGAGCTGCTCCCCGCGCCCCCCCGCTGCCAACGGCCCCTTCCAGGTCCCCCTTGGCCCTTCGCGCGTACCGGGGTGGCCTTCACCCGGTGTCCTCGTGCCCCTTGCCTCCTGCCCTCGATCATGCTGCATGCTCGGCGCGGCTTCCCGTTCTGGCTCTGGCTTGGGCCCTCTGCTCTTGACTCTGCACTCCCTCGTCCGTTGCCTCTCACTCTTGCCCTTGTAGCCTGGCTCCTCACCCTGTGCCATCCATCCTGCATACCCCAGATTTCGTAATAAAAGGGAGGGGGTCTGGACCCTCCAAGACAAGCCATTTCAGACCTCCCCCGTGGGAGAACCCTCCAAAACATCGTCCCCAGACCCCCCAGGCCCTCCAAGATAGCCTGGAAGAGACCCCCCCCCGAAATGAGACCCCCCTCCCTTTATGACGAAATCTGCATTATTTTGCACGGCTTCGCATTGCATGATATTTTTGTATACTGCTGTGAATCTCGTTTCCGCATACTGCGTTGCATATAGTTGCTTGGGATGCCATTATTTTGAACGGCTTTGCATGCTTTGCTTTTCCATAGCTGTGCATTGGTTTGCACTGCATTGCTTGACTTGTATGGCTTTGTATGGCTTTGCATGGCTTTGCATGGCTTTGGTTTGAGCATCGTTGCTTCATTGGTGCTGCTTTTCACGGCTTCGCGTATCATCGTTCTGCATGGCCTTGCTTTGTTTTGAATTGCCTCGCCTTGTGTTGCATTGCATTGTCTTGGTGTGATTGGATGTGATTTGCTTTGCACTGCATCGTCTTTCTTCTTTGCCTGAAGATAGCTAGTAGGTGTGTCGCTGGGTTCATATTATCCGTAAGGGCTTCGCCCCATGCCGCCGGCCCCCTGTCTCGGATAATGGGAGATGCAAAAGCTAAATCATGAGGTCTGGGCGCCGCCGTGAAGCAGTGTCGGGACCTGTTTGTTTTTTGATCCTGACCCTACGGATCTGCGTGAGGGGTACCACCGCATTTCAGAAATGTAGCAAATCCCCTGTGTTTTTGGACCCTGACCCTACGGATCTGCCTGAGGGGTGCCGCCGAATTTCAGAAATGTGGCAATTCCCTTATGTTTTTGGACCCTGACCCTGTCGATCCGCGTGAGGGGTGCCACCGGATTTCAGAAATGTTGAGGATCCCCTGGGTTTTCGGACCCTGACCCCGCCGATCTGCGTGAGGGGTGCCATCGAATTTCAGAAATGTGGCACATCTCTTGTGTTTTTGGACCCTGACCCCGCCGATCTGCGTGAGGGGTGCTACCGAATTTTAGAAATGCAGCAAATCCCATGTGTTTTTGGACCGTGACCCCGGCGATCTGCGTGAGGGGTGTCACCGAATTTCAGAAATGTGGCAACTCCCTTATGTTTTTGCACCCTGATCCCGCCGATCTGCGTGAGGGGTGTACCGAATGTCAGAAATGTGGCAACTCCCATATTTTTTTGGACCCTGACCCCGCCGATCTGCGTGAGGGGTGCCAGCAAATCCCATGTGTTTTTGGACCCTGACCCCAACGATCTGCGTGAGGGGTGCCACCGAATGTCAGAAATGTGGCAAATCCTGTGTGGTTTTGGGCCCTGACCCCGGCGATCTGCGTGATGGGTGTTTTTTAACACCCCAGCAATTCAGAGCACACAGGGCGTGCTAAACCTGCCCGTTTGGGCCTCCCCCCCCTCGCGCAGTCCATCAACAAGGAACAGTAAGCAGCAAGAAGCAGAACTGTAACAGTGGAAACTGGAAGCTGCAACTGGTACTGGAATCCGCGAGCCTTCGCCCTACAGCCTGGTGGTCCCACAAGGGGGCTGGCGGACTCTGAAATGTGAAAGCATGTGTTCACCGTGTATGCTTCCCATGCACACTGTACCTTGTTCCCCTAGGCCCGCGC
>CAUYUJ010009380.1:52500-160000 GCA_963575745.1 Prorocentrum cordatum | reverse complement strand
CCTGCAGGATCCTATAGGATCGCATGGGATTCCTATACAGTCCCCATAGGATCCCTATAGGATCCCAGAGGATCGCATGGGATTCTTATACAAACCCTATAGGGTTCCGAACGGATCCCATAGGATCGCATGGGATTCCTGTACAGTCCCTACAGGATTACTTCAGGATCCTATCTGATCGCATGGTTTTCCTATACAAGCCCTATAGGAGTCCTATAGGAGCCTATCGGATCATATGGGATTCCTACACAATCCCTACACGATTCCAATAGGATCCTACAGGGTCGCATGGGATTCCTATACAATTCTTTCCACGATTCCCATCGGATCCTATAGGATCGCATTGGATTCCTTTACAAACCATATAATATTGTTATAGGACTGTTATACGCTTCCTAAAGGACCCTATAGGACCGCATGGAATTCCTATACAATCCCTCTACGGTTCGCGTGGGATCCCTATAGGATTCTCTTCGGACCCTATATGATCGCATGGGACTCTTATACATCCCCTATAGGGTTCCGATCGGCTCCCATAGGATCGCATGGGATTCCTATACAGTCCCTACAGGATTCCTTCAGGATCCTATCGGATCGCATGGTTTTCCTATACAAGCCCTATAGGATTCCCATAGGAGCCTATCGGATCACATGGGATTCCTATACAATCCCTATACGATTCCAATAGGATCCTACAGGGTCGCATGGGATTCCTATACAATCCATTCCACGATTCTTATTGGATCCTACAGGATCGCATGGGATTCCTATAGAATCCTTGTATGATCCTTTAGGATCCCTATAGGATCCCATAAGATCGCGTAGGATCCCTGTAGGATTCCTATCGGATCCTGTATGGTCGCATGGGACTCCTATACAGTCCTGATAGCATACCGCCCGGATCCTAGAGGATCGCATGGGATTCTTGTACAATCCCTATGCGATTCCTATAGGATCCGACAGGGTCGCTTGGGATTTCTATACAATCCCTATCCGATTCCAACAGGATCCTTCAGGATCGCATGGGATATTTATAGAATCCCTGTATGATCCTTTAGGATCCCATAGGATCGCATTGGATCCCTATAGGATCCCGGTAGGATCCCTATAGGGTCCCTACAGGATCCCCATCGGATTTCTTTCGGAATCTATAGGATCATATAGGAGCCGATCGATTCCGGAGCTTCGCTGGTGCAGACATGGAAACACTGCACGAAGGAGGAGTTCACACCCTTACGCAAGCGAGGTTACAGCGGAGCGAGGAATGGAACCCGAGGTTGTTGGTTGCTGGTTGCCGGGGGGGGGGGGTTGCTTACCCCCGGGCGGCAAGGTCGCGGGTTGTCCTTGAAGGACAAGCATTGACCAAATTTCCCGGTGAACGGGCAACAAGAGCACGTGCCAATGTTGTTGTTGTTGTTGTTGTTGTTGTTGTTGTTGTTGTTGTTGTTGTTGTTGTTGTTGTTGAACATTATTCCTTCTAAAGAATTATTATTGTTGGGACCCCTGGTGCGCGACCTCTGCGCCGCGCCTAGGCCGCAGCTACATTTTCATCATTTTTTCGCGAAAGCTTCAGAAAAGTGGATGAGCTCCGGATCCGGTTTTTTGTTGACGCTCGTTTTCCCTTGCAAAAAACAATAGAAAATGAAAATTCTTGTTCTTAGTTGATCAAATTGCAAGAATCCCTTGCAAAAAATAAGGTAAAGTGGACATTCGTGCGCGCAAGACGAAATCCTTCCAAAACCTTAGGTTTCGTAGCGATTTTAACATAAAAACATCAAAAACCCAATGGTTTTTTAAGAAAAAATTGTCAAAATGTCCTTCCGCGCGCTCTTGCGGATTCATAGGAAACACACCACTTTTTAAACATTTCTGTCAAAAGGGTCTTTGCGTGCTACTTCTTCAGGTGCTTTGAACTTCTCCAACAACGGTTGCGCGCCTGCGAGGGCCACCATCCCTTGCAAAAAATGAGACGAAGTGCACATGCGCGCGGCCGCCGCGCGCGCATGTCGAAATCCTGCCAAACACAATGGGTTTTCAATAATTTCAAGATGCGATGTTCAGAAAACATATGAAAACGCACTACTTTCTCATCCGAAAAATCTCGAAATCCATTCGCGGTCTCTTGATGAATCTTTAAAACCCAAGATGGCCCCAACAGGCGCGCAAGATGGCCCCAAGAGGCGTCCATGAGGCCCAAAGAGGCGCCCAAGATGGTCCCAAGAGGCTTCAAGAGGACTCCAAGAGGCCCCCAAGAGGTTCCAGAGAGGCTCCAAGGTGGCTCCAAGAGACCCCCAAGATGGCCCCAGGAGGCGTTCTAGAGGCCCCAAGAGTCCGCCGTGAGGGTCCAATAAGCCCCCAAGAGGCCCCAAGATGGTTCCAAGGAGCCCCCCAAAGGCTCTCAAGTGGACCCCAAACCGCGCCAGGAGGCTTCCCCCCTTCCCCAAGAGGACCCCAAGCGGCCCCAGGAAGGCCCCCGACTGCTGACGCACATATCCGTAGCCATCTCGGATCAAGGTATCGCCTGTGTTCTTGGATCATGGCTTTGACGGCGAAAGACCTTCACGAGCAGTATGGCTTTGACGGCGAAAGACCTTCACGCGTACTTCAAGAAGGACCTCTGTGGGTGTGTACCCCACGCCAGTGTAGTAGCCAGGGTCGTCCGCACGCCACGAAGTGAAGTGTCCCAACGTCATAGGGCGGGAAGCTGGGTGTGGGTGGTCTCGAAGAGTCGTTTGGATATTTGGTAGAGCTTGAACGGCCCCCCCACGAAGTGGGGGTATTGGCTGGTGTCGCAAGAAAACCCTGGCACTGGGGAGAACACTGAGCGTTCGGGTAAAATGATTGTTGTTGTTGTTGTTGTTGTTGTTGTTGAGGTTGTTGTTGCTGTTGCTGTTGCTGTTGCTGTTGTTGTTGTTGTTGCTGTTGTTGTTGATGTTGTTCTTGTTGTTGTTGTTGTTGTTGTTGTTGTTGTTGTTGTTATTATTGCTGTGGTTGTTGTTGTTGTTGTTGTGGTTGTGGTTGTGGTTGTTGTTGTTGTTGTTGTTGTTGTTGTTGTTGTTGTTGTTGTTGTTGTTGTTGTTATTGTTTTTTATTGTCGTCGTCCCCCCCGCGACCCACCCGCGATTTACCCCGCGACCCACCCCGCGACCCACCCTGCGACACACCCCGCGACCCACCCGTGACCCAGCTCGCGACACCCAGGGACCCACCCCGCGACCCACCCGCGACCCACCCGCGACCCACCCCGCGACCCACCCCGCGACCCACCCGCGACCCACCCGCGAATCATCCGCGACCCATCCGCGCCTACTTGCGACCCACCCGCGACCCACCCCGCGACTCAACGGCGACCCACCCGCGACCGATCCACATTGGTTTGAAAAAAATCAGCGTCTGCGGCGGGTTCGTTATGTATTTCGTGAAACTTTGGCGCCTGCGGCGGGCTTCTCCAGAGTCTCGCAACCTGCCGACGTCCCACCGACCCCTCAGTCTTATCCGCACCTGCGGGGTGCTACGTAACTCCGTCCTTAGAGTGCACCAGCGTCGATTAGCGTCTGGTATGGCGAACGAACAACACACGGCCCATACACATAGGCTGGACGGAAGGGGGCTATGTGTGCGTGTTGTCGGATGGGGGTCCCCGCTTGAACGGGAGCCTTCTTTTGGGTACGACAACCCGCACCCGTACCCATAGCCAGTCCTGCTCCCTCCGACCCTCCCATGGGTACGGGGGTGTATGGTTCGTGCGTCATGGCAGCCGGTGAGACTGCGCCAATTCGGCGTCGATCTAGCGTCGACCTGGCGTCGATTCGCTTCGACGAGCGCCGATGCGCAAGGGCCAGCCGCGTGGCATGGGAGGCTCCCACGAGCTGCCGCAGACTTGCCCTCCGGCTCTCGCGGGTGCTGGGCGCCGGGGGTAAACCGTCAACCTTGGTTACCGCCGGGAGACTCGTAGAGCTTTCTTGCCATATATTATCCCAGAGAATTGGCAGAGAACGAGTAGTTTTTCATCCCCCAGCAGACTGATCTTAGGCGTCTAGATGGCGCCCCTGCGGCTCCCCGGGCGCCCGGGCACGCCGCACCGCCCCGCGGCTGGACGAGAGGCCGCCGACGGCCCTCGGGAGCGCCCGGAGGCCCGCCGACCGCCCCGCGGCGAGGCGGGAGGCCTGCTGTCCCTCCCCTGCCCCTCGCGCCTTTCGGCTTTCGGCTTTCGGCTTCGCAGCGCTCGCCTCCTCCTCCTCCCCCCCCCCCTGCCTCCAGGCTTAGGTCGGGCCTGCCCCTCTGCAGGGGGGGATCTGCAGAAGTCGTCGGAAGACAGTCTGGGGACGATTCTTTTTTGAAGCATGTTTTGACCATTTTGGGGTATTTTTGGGGTATTTGTAAAGCTTTCGTCCAAAATCGCCCTGTAGGGGGACAGGCCCGACGTAACTCCAGGCCTCCCGCATGGGGTCGGAGCAGGTGCGGTCGGAGGGCCGTGCCGCACCGCCGACGCATCGGCGAAGCGGCCTGATGTGGAGCCCGCTCTTCTCCGCGCGGACGTCGCCGCGGCATCGGCCAAGCACGCCAAGCACGGGCGATGCACGGGCGATGCGGCGACATCCTCCGGCCCCATCCGCTGCGACCCCACCTGGGAGGCCCCGCTGCCTCGTCGATCCGTGTGCAGGCGGCGCTGCGGGAGGCGATGGCCGCGTCCGACGGCTGGTCGCTGCAGCGGCTCTGGGCTCCCCCCACCCTCCCGCCCGGTCAAGCGCCGGCAGGGAGCAGGAGGAAGGAAAGGGGGGGATCGGTGTTGGAGCCGGCTGGGGGTCGGAGGTGGCCCAGCATTGGTTCGGGCCAGCAGGAAGGGGGGCCCCCGTTCGAGGTGCTGAGTCCGAGAAGTCTTCTTGCCTCTTTCTACCTCCAGGGGCCGTTTTTGGGTCCGGGGGCAGTCAAAGACGGAGCCGGACGTGGAGGAGTGCACCATGTGGACCCCAGGAGGGGTTCTGGGGACCGAATTCTGAACGCCTTCATCTAGTCGTGCGGGCCGCCGTGAGGGAGGACTGAAAGGAGGAATGGGGGATCGGTGGTTTTCGGTAGCAATTCAGCGGAGCCTTTCTTGTCCTCGTGATGCCGTCTTCAGAGTGCATTAGTGTGCGCGGATGTCTGGTAATCGAAGAGAAGGTGCCGGAGTAGCGTCGACTAGCGTCGATGAAGCGCAGGTTAGCGTCGGTTAACATCGATTAGCGTCGTTTAGCATCGGCCAGCGTCGATTCGCAAGAGCTAGAAAGACGGCATGGGAGGCTCCTCCGAATTGCCACCGAAGGTGTTTCGAATGGGTCGAACAAAGACCAACTGTATACTTATAAGCTTTCGGAGGTACGCGCGAATTTCTTGGGTCTGCGCTGGACCCCACTGGCGCGCTAGCGCCCCACGTCTCAGGGCGCCATCTTTGACTTGCCGAGGAACCGGGGGAAGAGGAGGAGGAGGACCAGTGTAAACCCAAGAGTCATCAACGATGTTGGAATTAACCCTCCCTCCGAGCTCTCGTTTCACAGGCCCCTACAAGTGTTCATTTCCATTGAGGAAAGTGCCTCGTTGGAATACAACCGTTTGAAGACCCTGAAGCATGCCAAATCATTGTTCTCGGGATTTCAACGCCACGGATCAACTGCAATGCTGCGTCTTGACGATGCGGAATAACACCGCGAATCAACATAGCTGTTGCACCCGCATAATTCTGAATCCTTCGGAAACACCATTTCTGGTACGTTGATCATGGGAATCCGTGATACTATTGTAGTTTTTTAAGACGAGTGTGCGCGGCGCTAAGGCGAGAACCACACTTTGAAAACTACCCGCCCTCAATCCGTGAAGCTCTTGCAATTCTTTAAAACGAATGTGCGCGGCGCTAAGGCGAGAGCCACTCTTTGGAAACCACTCGCCCTCAATCCGTGAAACTCTTGCATTTTTAAAACGAATGAGCGCGGCGCTAAGACGAGAGCCACATTTCGAACACCACCCGCCGTCCGTCTGTGAAACTGGTGCCCCTTTTTAAGCTTCGGGTTCATAAGTGGTGAGGGAGTCTCAGGCGAAACGGAGGAGGATGCGGAGGAGAAGAAGCAGGAAGAGGAGGAGCAGGAGCAGGAACAGGAGGAGGGGGAGGAGGAGGCAGATGAGGAGGAGGAGGACGAGCAGAGGAGGGAGGAGGCGGAGGAGGCGGAGGAGGAGGAGAACGAAAATAACGAGGACCATGAGGAGAAGGAGGTGGAGGAGGAGGAGGCGGAGGAGCAGGAGGAGGAGGAGGAGGAGATGATGATGATGATGCTGATGATCATGATGATGATGATGATGATGATGATGATGATGATGATGATGATGATGATGATGATGGTGATGGTGATGGTGATGGTGATGATGATGACGATGATGATGATCATGATGATTATGATGATGATGCTGACGGTGATACTGATCATGATGATGGTGATGATGATGACGATGATGCTGATGATGATATTGATGATGATGGTGGTCATGATGATGCTTATGATGACGATGATGATGATGCTGACGTTGATGATAATGATGATGGTGGTGGTGATGATGATGCTGCTGATGCTGATGATGCTGCTGCTGATGATGAGATTGATGATGATGATGCTGCTGCTGGTGCTGATGATGATGCTGATGATAATGATGATGATAATGATACTGATAATGATGATGATTATGATGATGATGATGATGATGATGAGGATGGTGATGTGATGATGCTGCTGATGATGATGATGATGATGATGATGATGATAATGATAAAGATGATGATGCTAATGATGATGATGATGATGATGATGATGATGATGATGATGATGATGATGATGATGATGATGATGATGATGATGATGATGATGATGATGGATGCTGATGATGATGATGATGATGATTGATGATGATGATGATGATGCTGAATGCTGCTGGCTGATGATGATGATTATGACGTGGTGGTGTGGTGGTGGTGATGATGATAGGCTGATGCCTGAATGTCTGTGCTGATGCTGATGATGATGATGATGATGATGATGATGATGATGATGATGCGAATGATGATGATGATGATGATGATGATGTGTTGATGATATGATGGATATAGATGATGATGATGATGATGATGATGATGATGCTGATGCGCTGCTGATGCTGAATGATGATGATGATGATGATGATGAGGATGATGAGATGATGATGCTGATGCTGATGGCTGATGCTGATGCTGAGCTGATCCTGGATGATGATGATGATGCTTGCTGATGCTGATGATGGATGTGCTGATGATGGATGATGATGGATGAGGATGATGATGATGAATGATGATGATGATGATGATGATGATGATGATGATGATGATGCTGAACGGTGGTGGGTGGTGGTTGGGGGAGGAGAAGGGAGGAGGAGGAGGAGGAGGAGGAGGGAGGAGGAGGAGGAGGAGGAGGAGGAGTAGGAGGAGGAGGAGGAGGAGGAGGAGGAGGAGGAGGAAGAGGAGGAGGAGGGCCTCCACTGGCCGCCAGCACCGCCAGGCGGCGGGGGGCGCCGGCAAGGCGCTCTCGGGTCCGGAGGGCCAGGCGCCTCCGCGCAATGGGCGCGCCTCCACATCCCGCTCCCCCTTCCCGCCATCCTCTCCTCTCCTCCGTCTCTCCGCCATCCCTTCCATATTCCCTCCTCCCTCCATCGTCCCTCCTCCCTCCTTTCTCCTTCCCTCCTTCCTCCTCCCCTGCCCTCCCTACTCCCTGCTCCCTCGTCCCTCGTTCCTCTCCCCCCCCCCCTCCCCTCCGCCCTCCCTCCTGTCCCCTCCCCTCTCCTCCCTGCTCCCTTCCCCCTCACTCCCTCCTCCCTGCTCCCTCCTCCCTCCTTTCTCCCTCCTCCCTGCTCCCTGAGGAGTTTGCTGATGGTGATTGTCGTGACCTGCTGAAAGGAACCATCGCCAAGTCCAAGACGGGCAACTGTTCTCCCCTGCGGTCCTTCGGGAGCCTTGAGTCGAGGTTCGGGCGGGCGTGGTGGAAGCCTCAGCTGTTCATCGTGTTTTCCAGGTGCACCTCGCGGACGCAGGGACGGTCCCTTTAGTGAGTGCGTCGTGGTGTTGGAGATGGCTGCCACCCGCGAGGAGTCCACAGCTTCGGCTCCGACTTCATAGGCTTTTTCACCCCGTCCTGTTCTGGAGTGCATCTCTGATGCCATAAACATGGCATGCCAAGTACTCCACGGACACCTCTTTCGTTGGGAACCTCTATCTGCCGAAGAGCCGCGTGTGCCCGCACAATGTCCAGCCTGTGTGTCAGTCCCTCCTGGAGCCTAGCCAGCAGTCGCATACAGCAAAACAATGCCTCCCTGCCCTCAGTCCTCCTCCTCGTCCTCGTCCTCGTCCTCGTCCTCCTCGTCCTCCTCGTCCTCGTCCTCCTCCTCGTCCTCGTCCTCCTCCTCCTCCTCCTCGTCCTCCCCTCAGTTCTGAGGTACTTCGCAAGGTAGTCCCGAGGAAGGCAGTCCTCACTCCTCCCTCCTGCTCTCCCCTCCCTCCCTCCCTCTCCTCCTCCCTCCTCCCTCCTCCCTCCTCCCTCCTCTCTCCTCCCTCCCTCCCTCTCCTCCTCCCTCCTCCCTCCTCCCTCCTCCCTCCCTCCTCCTTTCTCTGACCCCTCTCCCTGCACCCTCCCCGCTGTACCTCCCCTCTCCCCCTGCCTCCCACCTTTCCTCCCTCTCCCTCTCCGTCCTTCTTCCGTCTCCTTCTTCCTCCCTTCTTCCGTGCATCTCGCTCCCTCGTTGTCGTCGTCGCCGTCATCGTCGTCGTTGTTCTCCTCCTGCTCCTGCTCCTCCTCCTTCTCCTCCTTCTCCTGCTCCTGCTCCTCCTCCTCCTCCTCCTCCCTTCCTTCCCTTCTCCTCCTCCTGCTTCAGCCCTCCTTCCCTCCCTCCTTCTCTTCCTCCCCTTTCCTCATCCCTCCCTCTTCACTCCTCGTCCGGGCGTCTGCCTGTCTTGCTTTTTTCCAGTCAGTCAGTATGTTGTCTGCCTGTCCCTACCGGTCGATTTCCCCCCGCTGATTTTCATCGTGTGTGCGACCGCCAGTTCATCATGTGGCCCGCAGAGCTCTGGCGCCGCCGCCAGGCCTTGGGCCCGAGACGCCAGGACAGTAAAAGACACAACTGATGGCACGGGCAGCTCGGCCTGCCTGGAAGCTCCGCCGGGCTGGTGCTGTGCTGCGACAGCGCTTTGGGGTCGCAGCTTCGGCCAGGACGGTGCAGCGCCGCGTAGTGCAGCACCAGCCTTCGCCCTTGCCGATTGGGCCCGTGGATGCGCTTCCAGCTTTTTGCACCAAGCTCGTGATGTGCACGGCCCGCGCGCGAGCAGTCCACTTCCCCTCCGCCACTCTGCCTCCTGACCCATCGCCCGCGAGGGAGGCATTGCGGGAGGAGAGTGGGGGGACCGAGGAGGATGATACCGAAGATGAGGATGATGAGGATGATGATGATGAGGATGGGGATGTGGATGGGGATGGGGATATTGATGATGTTGATGCTGATGGATATGACTATGCTGATGAGGATGATGATTCTGATGATGATGCTGCTCATAATGATGATGCTGACGATGATGATGATGATGCTGATGATGCTGATGATGCTGATGATGATGCTGATGACGATGATGATGATGACGATGTTGGTGACGATGAATCTGATGACGATGTTGATGATGCTGATGCTGATGATGATGATGATGACGGTACAGAGGATGCTGACACTGATGCGGACGCTGATGCTGATGCTGATAATGTTGACGTTGCTGCTTCTGCTGGTGATGTTGATGATGCTGATGCATGTGGTGATGATGCTGATGACGATGCTGATGATAATATCGCTACTGATGCTGCTGCTGCTGATGATGATGATTATGATGATGATGATAATGACGATGCTGATACTGATGATGCTGATGATGCTGATGATGCTGATGATGATGTTGCTGATAATGATAATGATGATGATGATGATGATGATGATGATGATGATGATGATGATGATGATGATGATGATGATGATGATGATGATGATGATGATGATGACAATGACAATGATGATGATGATGATGATGATGATGATGATGATGATGCCGATTATTTTGCATATGTTGATGCTGTTGCGGCTGACCATGACGCTGACGATGATGATTGATGGTGATGCTGATGATGACGATGCTGACGATGCTTATCCTGATGACGATGCTGCTGATGATGATGCTGCACCATGATGCTGCTGTGATGATGCTCATGATGATGTTGCTGATGATGACGATGCCGATGCCGATGATGATCATGATGACGGTGATGATGCTGATTCTGATGATTCTGATGCTGATGATGATGATGATGATGCTGATGATGATGGTGATGATTATGATGATGATGATGATGATGATGCTAATGATGATGATGATTATGATGATGATGATGATGATGATGATGATGATGATTATGATGGTGATAATGCAGACCATAACGATGATGCTGATGCTGATGCTGCTGATGATGATGAGCATACTGATGGTGATGATGATGATGAGGCCGATGCTGACGACGTGGGCGCCGACTGACGATGTTGATGATGATGATGCTGATGATGCCGACGATGATGTTGCTGATGCTGATGAGGATGCTGCTGCTGATGATGGTGATGCTGCTGATGATGATGACTGTGATGATGCTGATGATGGTGCTGATGCTGATGACAATGATGCTGATGATAATGGTGATGCTACGATGATGACGATAGTGATGCTGGTAACGATGATGACGATGCTGATGATGATGCTGATGATGCTGGTGATAATGGTGATGACGATGGTGACGATGGTGCTGATGCTGATGAAGATGATGATTGGAATGATCATGCCAGTGATGCGACTGCTGACGCTGCTGCTGATGCTGCTTCGGATGATGATGCTGCTGCTGATGCTGCAGCTGGTGACGCTGCTGATGCTGCTGATGATGACGGTGGTGGTGGTGATGATGATGCTGATGCTGCTGATGCTGATGATGATGATGCTGATGATGATGATGATGCCGATAACGCTGATGATTTCGCTGATGATATCGCTGGTACTGATGGTGCTGGTGATGCCGATGATGGACATGATAGCTGGCGCTGATGATTCATGATGATGCTGCTGATGCTGCTGATTATGCAGATGATGATAATGCTTATGATCATGATGATGACGATGCTGATGATGATGCAGATGATGATAATGATGATGATCATGACACTGATAATGATGATGATGCCGATACTGATGGTGATGATGCTGATGATGCTGCTTCTGAGCATGATGATGATGACCATGCTGATGATGATGCTGGTGATGGTGCTGATCATGATGATGACGATGATGATGACGATGATGATTCTGATGATGAGGATGGTGATGATAATGATGATGCTGCTGATGATGATGCTGATTATGATGTTGATGTTGATGATGCTGATAATGGTGATGATGCTGATGCTGATGATAATGCTGCTGCTAATGACAATTTGGGATGCTGACTATGATGGTGGTGGTGGTGGTGTTGTTGTTGTCGTGATCAATGTCGTTGTCGTTGTTCTCGTTGTTTTTGTTGTTGAACTCTCATTTCTGAAGAATAGTTTTTGTGGATCCCCCCCCGCCTGGTGCACAATGTATTTTTCGATTGGGATTCCCCTCCCGGGGCTCGCACCCGGTTTGTTTATCAGGGAAAGTCTCGAGGGTCAGAGTGTGTCGTTGGCCCCCGATTTACAACAACAACGGCTCCCGCCTGAAGAATCGCGCTCTCGCTTGGGACTTTCTGGCAATTTACCACCGAATCGCGGCTCCCGCCTGATACTTCCTGACAATTTCTTGCAGAGTCGCGTTCTCGCTTGGGACTTCTTTGCAACTTACCACCGAAAGGCTTCGCATAATATTTCGTCACAATGTATTCAGATGCCGCTCCGCGACACTCAGGAATCGCCCTCCCACTACATATTGCCTGGCGGTTCAAGCAGGACTCACGCTTCAACGACCCGCCCGCTCGACCCGCCCGTCTGGGCCTGCCCGCCCGACCAGCCCGTTAATGACGGCAGTCGCCGCTCGCTGCCCTTCGCCCGCCTTCGATGCCCCTCGCTGCCCGTACTGGTTCTGCGGTCGCCTTCGCTCGCTGCCCTTCGTGGCCCCGTTGCTGCCCTCAGTGGCCCCGTCGCTGCCCTCTGTGGCCCATATTCATGCCTTTCGTAGCCCGGCTGTCGCCCTTCGTGGCCCCCTCGCTGCCCTTCGTGGCCCTCTCGCTGCCCTCAGTGGCCCCGTTGTCGCCCTTTGCGGCCCCGTATGCGACTGCCCTTCGTGGCCCCCGCTTGCTCGCGCCCTTCGTGGTCCCATACGCATGCCCTTCGTGGCCCCGCTGTCGCCCTTCGTGGCCCCCTCGCTGCCCTTCGTGGCCCCTTCGCTGCCCTCAATGGCCCCGCTGTCGCCCTTTCTGGCCCCATCTATGTATGCCCTTCTTGGCCCCCGGTCGTTCGCGCCCGTCGTGGCGCCTGGCTTTCGCCCCCGCGGAACATTGTTTCGGCATCATCGCGACCTCACCTGAAAAGGGTGACTCCTCCATCTCCCGTTCTCCTCCTCTCCGCTGGCACCTCGCTTCCTCTCTGTCGTTCTGTCCCCTCCTTCCGAGCTGGGTCCCAGCGCAATCCGCGGGCGTCAGGGGCACAGCGTGTCAAAAACTGGTCTGGCTCGGCGGGGTCTTAGGGGTCCGCATCCTCTTCGTCCTCCTCGCTTTTGTTGTTGTTGTTGTTGTTGTTGTTGTTGTTGTTGTTGTTGTTGTTGTTGTTGTTGTTGTTGTTGTTGTTGTTGTTGTTGTTGTTTGAACATTATTAATTCTAAAGAATAATTATTGTTGGGCCCCCTGGTGCACCCCCCCCGCCGCGCCTAGGCCGCAGCCGCGTTTTCATCATTTTCGTGAGGAAGCCTCAGGTAAAACGATGTCATCCAGATCTGGTTGTTTTGTTCCCCCCCGCTTTCCCTTGCAAAAAACACTATAAAATGAAATTTCTTGTTCAAATATAATCAATTTTCAAGAATCCCTTGCAAAAAATAAGGTAAAGTGGACATTCGCGCGCGCAAGACGAAATCCTTCCAAAAGCTTAGTGTTCGGAGCGATTTTAACATAAAAACATCAAAAAACCAATGGTTTTTCAACAACAAAATGTCAAAATCTCATCCCGCGCGCTCTTGCGGATTCGTAGTAAACCCAACACTTTTTAAACATTTCTGTCAAACGGGCTTTTGCGAGCAACTTTTTCGAACTTCTGCGACAACGGTTGCGCACCTGCCAGGGCCATCATCCCTGTCAAATATACCATGCGGGACACATTCGTTTTTTCTTCGCGCGCGCACGCCGAAATCTCCAAAAACCATTGGGTTCTTAAGAATTTTAGCACCGCGCATCATAAAATCACACGAATCGCACCGTAGGTCCTCGAAAAAACACCTGCACGACTTTTCAAAATTTCCACCCGCGCGCGCTGTCCGAATCCTAAAAAAAAAAACAATGGTTTCCCAACATTTATGTTACATGAGCTCGCGCGAGCTACTTTCGCACGCTCTTGCAACGGGGTTCGCGCGCCTGCCAGGGGCCACAATCCCTTGCGGTTGCGCCATAGGTTGCGCCCTCGGCCGCTGAGAATAAAACGTCCCCCTATTGTTTGCGCCATAGGTTGCGCCCTCGGCCGCCGAGAATAAAACGTCCCCCTACTGGTTGCGCCATAGGTTGCCCCAGGAGGCCTTCAAGAGGCCCCAAGAGCCCGCCGTGAGGACCCAATAAGCCCCCAAGAGGCCCCAAGATGCTTCCAAGAAGCCACAACCATCAGGACAACCATCGGGACAACCATCGAGACAACCATCGGGACAACCATATCCTCTCTCTCTTGTGTATTCCCACATCCCTCAGGAATTTGCCCTAAAGATGTGATCAACTATCTTGTGAGTACGTATCATGTGTATCATGTGTATCATGTACCATCTGCATCATATGCAACAGATGTTTTGTGGAAGGCTTAACAACTTCTGTGGGTTAACAAGGCTTAACAACTTCTGTGGGTGTACGAACGTAGGCTTAACAACTTCTGTGGGTGTGTACTCCACGCCAGTGTAGTAGCCACGGTCGTCCGCAGGCCACGAAGTGAAGTGTCCGAACGTCATAGGGCGGGAAGCTGGGTGTGGGTGGTGGCGAAGAGTCGTGTGGATATTTTGTAGAGCTTGCACTGCCCCCCCACAAAGTGGGGGTATTGGCTGGCGTCGCATGAAAACCCTGGCACTGGTGAGAACACTGAGCGTTCGGGTAAAGTGATTGTTGTTGTTGTTGTTGTTGTTGTTGTTGAACATTATTACTTCTAAAGAATAATTATTGTTGGGGCCCCTGGTGCACGGCCCCCTCGCCGCGCCTAGGCCGCAGCCATGTTTTCATCATTTTCGTGAGGAAGTCTCTGGCAAAACGGGTTGGTCCGGATCCGGTTGTTTTGTTACGGGCGGTTTTCCCTTGCAAAAAATAAGGCAAAGTGGACATTTCTTGTTCTAACATAACCAAACTTCAAGAATCCCTTGCAAAAAATAAGGTAAAGTGGACATTCGCGCGCGCAAGACGAAATCCTTCCAAAACCTTAGTGTTCGTAGCGATTTTAACATAAAAACATCAAAAAACCAATGGTTTTTCAAAAAAAAAGTGTCAACAAAGAAACGGAAAGGTTATGCTAGCGCCTCACCAGCCAAAGCAGCATATCATTGTAGGACCTACAGACAGTACCGGCGTCGTACTGGTTTACCGTGGTTTCCTATTCTAGCGTCAGGAACACGTTACCACCAAAAACCAGTACAGGTGTCCAGTGTTGGAACAGGGGGAAAAGTCGTATACTAAGCTAGCGTCCAGAAAATGTTACCACAACAAGTCACTGTACCCATGCGCCAGTGTAGTAGCCACGGTCGTCCGCAGGCCACGAAGTGAAGTGTCCGAACGTCATAGGGCGGGAAGCTGGGTGTGGGTGGTGGCGAAGAGTCGTTTGGAAATGTGGTAGAGCTTGAACCGGCCCCCCCACAAAGTGGGGGTATTGGCGGGCGTCGTATGAAAACCCTGGCACTGGTGAGAACGGAGTGTCCCCACGTGCTAGTAATTGTTGTTGTTGTTGTTGGTGGTGTTGTTGTTGTTGTTACTGTGTTTGTTGTTGGTGTTGTTGTTGATGTTGTTGTTATTGTTGTTGTTGTTTGTTGTCGTCGTCCCACCCGCGACCCACCCTGCGACCCACCCTGCGACCCACCCCGCGACCCACCCCGCGACCCACCCGTGACCCAACCTGCGACCCACACGCGACCTACCGCTCGACCTACCCGTGACCCACCCGCGATCCACCCGCGACCCACCCCGCGACCCATCGGCGACCCACCCCGCGACCCATCCGCGACCCACCCCGCGACCCACCCGCGACACACCCCGCGACGCACCCTCAAGTGAGGAAAATCCACCTGGACCCGACAATTCACGGTGACTGAACGGCCCTGGGATGGATGTTCTGCCCTCCACACCCGCGACCCACCCGCGACCCAACAGCGACCCATTTGCGACCCACCCGCGACCGACCCGCGACCCACCCGCGACCTACTCACATTGGTTTAACGAAAACAATCGGCGCCTGCGGCGGTCTCGTTGTAATGTGTGAAACTTTGGCGCCTGCGGGCGGGCTTCTCCAGAGTCTCGTAAACTGCCGACGTCCCCGCCGCCCCCTCACTCTTACCCGCATCTGCGGGGTGCTGCGTACAAGTTACTATCGGACTTCGCTCCCGTTCTTGGCTTCAAGAACGTCCCGCCCGCCCGTCAGCCCATTTGCGTCCGCCACGCCAGCTGGCCCGTCACTGCCCTCCCGACCGGCCCTTTGGGGTTCGCCGGACCCGCCCGTCAGAGTCCACCCGAGCCGCCTGGTAGGGCCCACCAGTCCGCCTCCCTGGAAGCCCGCCCGCTGCAATGTCCCGTTTGCCCGTCCCGCCCATTGGGGTGTTGCCCGCTCGATCCGCCCGTTAGGCTCCGCCCACCCCGCCCGTTGGCCTTTGCCCCTTCGGCGTTCACGCCGAAATTCTTCCTCCTCCTCCTCCTCCTAGCCACCAACAACTTCAGGGTGCATGCCTTATCTTGGCGTCGTGGTTTTTGTTCACGACTCCAGCATCCCTGGGTTGACCCACCTGGTGGCATGAGCAGGGAGCCGAGGGGCGCAGTCGTAAACCACGGGGGCGCGGGTCGAAGGCGTGGGGCACGTGGTGGAGAGCACAGGCCCCCCCCGCCTTCAGAGCGTCCGCCAGGCAGATCGGGCTTCACCCTCACTGCTGGGCTCTGGGCGCGTTTCGGCGCCGCCGCTGCCGCTGCTGCCCCCTCGTCTGGGCCACCGGCTCGGGTGGCGGGGACAGCGACGGAACGCTATTTTTGGTGGAGGGGCGCTCTCGTCCGCGGGGCGAGAACGCCACTCCTCCGAAAAAAGCTAGGAAGGTTCGAGCGGAAGCGTTTAATTTTCAATTCCCAGCTCCGAAGAATGATCCGGGTTGGTCCCCAGCGCCTGGTGCCGATTTTTGTTGTCTCAATTGAAGGGTCCCCCTCGGAGCTCGCACCTTTTTCCCAACCGTCATGTGGCAGTGGGTTCTCGATCTGCAGAGACAGCGCCCCGCGTTGCCTTCCTGCTCTCCTCTCCTCCTTCCTCTTCCCATGCCTGCCTCTGCTCTCCGCGTGTCCTCATCGCCATCATCATCGCCAGCGTCACCATCACCATCACCGCATCATCATCGTCACCGTCGTCTTCGTCATCACGATCAGATTCCCGACCCTCCTGTGTCAAACCCCTCACGCTTTCCGTGGCTCTATAGGGAGTATCCCCGGATGCCCCAGTGGCTGCGATCGCATGGCGCACCCGCGCCCGATTCGGCACACCCCTCACACGTTGCGTGGCCCCATATGGAGTTCCGCCGAAGGCCCCAGCGGCTGCGTTCGCTTGGCGTGCGCGCGCCCGATTAAGCACATCCCTCACACCATTCGGGGCTCCGTAAAGAGCCCTTCCGACGGTTGCCAGCTGCTATGTTGGCACGGCGTACCCGCACCCGATTCGGTATACCCTTCACGCGTCTCGTGACCCCATGGAGAGGGGCTCCACCGAAGGCCCCAGTGGTTGCGATCGCACGTCGCACCCGCACCCGATCCGGCACACCCATCACACGCTTCGTGGCCCCATAGGGAGCTCCACCGAAGGCCCCAAGGGCTGCGTCCGCATGGCGCCCCCGCACCAGATCCGGCACAGTCCTCGCACGTTGCGTGACCCCATGAGGAGCTCCGCCGAGGGACCGAGAGGCTGCGCTCACATTGCCCAATATGTGAGCCCCTCCGGAAATCCCAGCGGTTGCGTTCGCATGACGCCCCCGCACCCGATTCGACACACCCTTCACACGCTTCGTGGCCCCATAGGAGAGCTCCACCGAGGGTTGCGCTCGCGTGGCGCACCCGCGCCCGATTCGGCACACCCTTCACACGCTTCGTGGCCCAATAGGGAGCTCCACCGAAGGCCCTAGCGGCAGGGCCCACATGGCGTACGGTCGGACCGAGATATAAGATCGAGGTCGGTTCAGAGAAGGTACCCTCATGGTGTTGGTGCTTGTGGGGTTTTCTTGTGCACCCTGTGGAGGGTACCCTGGGATGTTCTGTGTATCTTGGCTGGTGGAGGGTCTCGGGTTCTTGAAGGATGTGATTATTATCCAGGCCGGGCCGTACCAACACCCGATCCTGCACACCGCTCACACGCTTCGCGGCCCCATCTGGAACTCCACTGAAGGCAATGCTCACAGCCGCGGCACTCACAGCTGCGCATGGTTGGGTCCTTCGGGAGGAAAATTTTGATCAGGGAAAGGTCATGAGGCGCAACGTTCGTGATTGTACGGTTCCCAGTTCAATCTCTAGCATGTTATTCAGGAAGCCCGCTTCCGCTCCAGATTTCCCCACGATATATCCAGGAATCGCTCTGCCGCGTGGGAGATCCACATTAAGGAATCACGGTTTCTCCCAGGACTCCCTTATGATTTGTTTCCGATCCGACAGTCAGGATCCGCCCGCCCAATCCGCCTGTCACGGCCCGACCCTACGTTCGCTTGGAAGCTCGCCCGCCCGCCGTATGTAGTTCCCCTCCCGCACGACCCTTGCACGAGGTTCATGGCCCGGCTAGCCCATTAGGGTCCGCCCGCCCCGCCGGCCTGACCCACGTTTTAGGTTCCGCCGCTCGACCCGCCCGTCTGTTTTTGCTGCTTGATGTCCTGCTAAATTCTCTCGTCTTGCATCGTCCTCCTCCTCCTCCTCCTCCCCCCTCCCCCCGTTGGCCTTCACCGCCTCCTTCCCTTCTGCCGCTCCTTTCCTCCTCGCGCTTTTCCTTTGTCCGTTCTCCCTCCTCTTCCTGTGTTAGGGGCTGCGCCGACTACACGTGGCAGACAGAAGGAAGATATACCCCCCAAAGAAGGCACGATGGAACACGAATGGGGCGGGTATCGAGGATTCGGGATATGGGTGTTGCCGATCCGCCCGTTAGGAATCGCATTCGCCCCTCGTTACCCTTCGTCCGCCTTCGATACCCCTCACTGCCCTTCGTGATTCCGCAGTCGCTTTCCGCGCCTTCGTCGCTGCCCTCGTGGCTCCCATCGATGCCCTTCGCGCCTCCCTTCCCGCACTTGTTTCCTCCTCGCACTCTCTCTCTCTCTCTCTTCCTCGTTCTCTTCCTCACTCTCTCTCTCTCTCTCTGTCTCTCTATCTATGTTGATATATATATATATATATCTACAGACATATAAATATACGTATGTGTCTCTTCTTTCCTGTCACCCAGCTCTTCGTGTGTTGGGGGCTGCGCCAACTTCACTTGGCAGGCAAGAAGATCTACCCCCAAGGTGGGCGCGATCGAACACGAAGAGGACTGGTATTAAGGGTCTGGGGCACGTTCTTTGACACGCGAACCGATGAGAGCGAGCAGTCTCAAAATGACTGTTGTTGAGGGGTTCGTTTGGGGAGAGCACCGAACCGCTCAAGTGTGAGCCTCGCTTTCGAAAGTGACGGCATCCAGTGCCGTGGCGAGAACGCGAAAGCGGATTGAGGGGGGGCAGCATCGGCCAAGCGAGGCTACGGGCGACCTATTGCGATTAGGACCCCCAGGGAGTTTGACAGATGATACGCCCTCTTTACGCTCCGTCCCACTCTCACTCTCCTGCGTAGTCCCTGCCCGAAGACAGGTATCGTGGGTATCAGATTTGGATGCGTTGCTTGGTTATACCCTGGTCAGCTACAGCGCTGCGGTCAGCGCGTGCGAGAAGGGCTGTCAGTGGCAGCGTGCCCTTGTTCTTCTCAGCGACATGCGGGAAGCGAACGTAGACCCGGACATTTTCAGCTACAGCGCTGGAATCAGCGCGTGCGAGAAAAGCGGGCAGTGGCAACAGGCGATTGCGTTGCTCGGCGGAATGCGGGAGGCGAAGCTGGAGCTCGACGTCATCAGCTACAGCGCTGGAATCAGTGCGTGTGAGAAAGACAACCAGTGGCAACAGGCTCTGGCGCTGCTCAGCGAGATGTGGGGACTGACGTTGGTGCCCAACGCAATCAGCTACAACGCGGGGATCAGCGCGTGCGAGAAAGGCGAACAGTGGCAGCGGGCCCTCGCGCTGCTCGACGATATGTGGGACTTGAAGCTAAAACCCGACATCATCTCGTTCACAATACCCGTTGCCGCGAGTCTGAATTTAACGAGCAGCGCCTCTGACCTCTGACCTCGTGGGGGCTTTGCCCGACCGGGGCACAGCCGGTCCGGGAGGCGGGCGGTCACTTGGAGCCTCTCTTGGCGGTCCAGGAGGAGCTCCAGTCGGCCGAAGAGGGGTTCGGAGACGGCCAAAGGAGCCTGAAGGTCGCGCCCCCAAGAGGGGCCAGGAAGCCCAAAAGACGTCCCAAGAAGGCTCCAGGAGCACCCCCGAGAGAGGTAGCACACGCCAAAACAATTGTCTCAGGTCTTCGACCGGCTCTCGTACACGTGCGTTTTCGGTTCTGGGCCGCCCAGCACGGCCCAAGAGGCCCCCGATATCGCCCCGGGAGGGTGACGAAGACGGCCCAAGAGACCTGGACCGCTCCAAATGCCACCAACACGGCGTCAGACGGCCTCAAGACGGCCCAAGACCGCCCCAGGATGCCCCACGAACACACCCCCGACCGCCCCTACCCCCGAACAGCAGCCAGAAGGTCCCTGAGATGTTAGAGGCGTTCCGAAGTCCTAACGCACCTCGAGAATCGGTGGCCGATTCAGCCCCCAAGAGGTCTCCTAGACGGCCCTGACGGCCTCGAGCAGCAGCAGCACACAGTCCGCAGCCAGCAGCACAAGCGGCAGCACACAGCAACAGCGATCAGCACCAGCATGGAGCAGGCAGCGGCGTTCTGCAGCCGCAGGCAGCAGCAAAAGAGGCGAAGCTCCAGCCTACCGTCATTTGAAAGACTTCAGCAACATCTCCTCCCTGACCCTGCGTACCATCTCGGACAGATTTCGTGGACGGTATGCCACGCGTTCCCCCTAGTCAGCTTCTGCGCTGTAACCAGCGCGTGCGAGAAGGGATGGCAGTGGCAGCGGGCTTTGGCACTGCTCCGCGACATGCGAGAGGTGAAGCTTGAGCCAAACGTCATTTGTACTACCGTTAAAAGGGATCAGTGGCGGCGGCAACGAACCCCAGGCTCGCTCCAGAGACCGCTCCAGCGGCCGCCTTCTGGTCAGGGGCCAATCTGGTACAGTCAACCCGCATAGTAAGGATGGGCAACCTTCCCAATGGTACCCTTACATCCTTGCCTCCTCGGCCCATCCTTGGGCACTTTCGTTGGCCGCTCCCCGCTCGGAAAGCTTCGAAATGGGCGTCCAAGGCCCTTGCATCCTTATCGTGCATCCTTATTATACGTGTTGACTCTCAGAGGTTCCACAGGAGGGCCGCAGATCGTCCGCGGAGGGGCACCATGCAGGAGCTCCAATCTGTCAGAAGCCAGTTCACTTCCACGTTTCACGAAGTATTGCTTCCGACTGCCCTGCGGGGTTCCAGTGGGGCCCTGGTGCCGCCGTTCGCAGAGAGGTCCCATACGTTGGTCCGACGTTCATACGTTGGCCTCTGGGCCCTGGTGCAGTCCAAAAGATGGTCCGAGAAGTCCCCAGAGGAACCCACTGCGCCCCCAAGGGGGTCTCAAAGGTGCCGTCGTTCGCGCCCAGGGCGGCCCCAAGGCAGCCCCAAGGCCGCTCCAACTGGCCCCCAAGATCCCCCCAGATGGCCCCCTCCCGGCCCCGGACCCCCCAGGAACGGCCCCTTGTGGTAGCTGTTTCGGCACCGGAGCCTGATGAGCATATGCAGTCGTCCGTCGGCGTGAGGCTCGAACCCGCCAAGGAAGCGAGGGTACAGGCAGTGTTGCCCAGAGTGCTGCCCGAGCTAACGAAAAAACGCTGCTGCGCGTGATTGCTGCTACATGTGCAGATCCCCCCAAATGGCCCCCTCCCTGCACCAGACCCTCCCGAGAACGGCCCCCAGAGGTCCCAAGGGACGCCACGATGGCCCAGGAAGGGCCCCCTAAAAGGCCCGGAGGGACGCCAAGATGGCCCACCCAAAGGCCCCGAAGGACGCCAAGATGGCCCCCCCGAAGGCAAGGGACCCCCCCAAAAACGGATCCCACGAGGCCCCCAAGGGACGCCATGAGGGCCCAAAGAGGGCAGAGGTTGACCCCACGCGAGCTCCCAGTCGGTCAGCTCGGGGCGACCCAGGGGGGGGGGCTGCAGACAGCTCGGGGCCCTCACACCTGCACAGGTACCCTTCACTGCTTCTGGAACCGCGCCGCTCCTCCATCCTGACTCGTCCCTCCTCCCTCCCCAAGGCAGCCCAAGAGGCCCCCAAGACGGCCCAAGAGGTCCCCAAGATGACTCAAGACTGCCCCAACGGGGCCCCGAGAAGGCAAGCTCGACCTGACATTCCGCGCCCTCCGCCCCAAGATGACCCCCAAGACCGCCAGCAGGCCCCGCGGAGGCCCCCCAAAGCCCCAAGAGGTCCGAATCAGGCCAGAAGACGCCCCCAAACCCTCCTCCAAGATGCTTCCGAGGGAAGATCCCTTCTGGGCACCGCGCCAGCCACCCAGGAGAAGCAGGCACCCATGCGCTTCTTATTAGCCTCCCTTCTTTGGAGCTGCTCGGGTCTAAATGGGCGACCCGCCGGGGAGTTCTCCCTGAGAGTGCTCCCGACCCGCCAGCGACAGGGAGCATGCTCCGCAGTGCTGCTGCCTCTTTCCGAGCCTGCGCAGGCCGCGCGTCTCTTCCGGTCTCCTCTGGCGGCCATAGTCACGCTGCAACATCCTTGGGAAATGAGGCGCGCGTGCGCTTCTTAATGTCCAGCATTTGCCCTGATGCTGTCCCAAGGCGGCTCAAGATCGTCCCAGGAGGGCGGCCACCCCCTCCGACGGCCCCCTGACCCTCCGAGGGCCCGGCCAGGGCTGCCAGGCAGCCCCCGAGGCCCCCGAGAAGCAAGCATCAAGCCGGCCAGCAAGCGCGCAAGCAAGCAGCAAGCACTCGCAAGAAACGGGCACGCCGGACAGGCCGGCCGACGCGGACGGAGTCCGCGGGCCAGCCCCCAGCCGTCTCCGCAGCACCGGGCACTGTGCGCGCCAGAGGCTGCTGGCGGGCCCCCCCTCCGCGGCGCCTCCGCGGTCTCCGCTCTCCCCGGGTCTCCGACGTCCTGCCAAGAGAGGGAGCCCCACGGGTGCCCCGCGAGGCCCACCGGGGCGTCCCTCCTGCCCTCCGCAGCGCGAGGGGGCTCCCAGAAGGCCCGAGCCCGCCCCCTGCCAGATCCCACAGGGCTCCCAGACGGCCTCCGAGAGGGCCACGAGGACGAGCGCACAGTCGGTGCTCCACAGCTTCTCTTCCTACCCACACGACCACCCTTCGGGTCATACGGGGGCTCTGGGGGAGAGAGGTCGGCCTCACTCCATTGATTTCACTATCGATTCCAGTACCACTCTCACAATCGACCTCAGGATCGGAATCACGATGGATATCCATATCCCAATCACCGTCACTATCGATATCACAATCGATCACACTATAGATCTCACAATCGATCTCAATGTCGATATCACCATCGATCGTACTATCGATTTCACCATCGATAGTATGATCCATCTCACTATCGATCTCACCCGATCGATCTCACCCGATCGATCTTACCCGATCGATCTTACCCGATCGATCTCACTCGATCGATCGCTCTATCGGTATCACGATCGATCTCACCATCCCTCTCAATCTCGATCTCTCTATCGACCTCACTTTCCCCCCGCATTATCGATACCACAATCGGTCTCACGATCGGTGTCTCAACCAGTATCACTATCGATACAACTATCGATCTTACGATCGATCTCACTATCCCTCTCACTATCGATCTAACTACGGGTCTTAATATCGATGACGGTACCAATACGAGTAGCAGCCGTTATGTGGATGATCGGGAGCTTCTGTATAAAAAAAACAAGGGGCGCGCGCGCGGAAAAAGCGGTGGTGCGGCGCGTGAGGATGAGGAGGATGAGGATCAGCAGGGCGAGGCTCGCGAGGGGGAGGAACAGGAGAGTGAGAGTCATGCGGCTCAGGAGCTGGCGAGAGTGGAGCAGGAGCGTGAGGATGTGCAGAATGAAGCCAGGAGAGCGAGGATCAGGAGTTTGAAGATCAGGAAGAGGTGAGGATCGGGCGAGTTTTGAACAGGAGAGGGAGGATCAGCAGAGTGCGGATCGGCAGAGTGGGCATCACGAGGAGAGAGCGAGGGTCGGGAGAATGATAATGATAATGAGGAAGTTGAGGATCAGGATCTTGAGGCAGGAGGGTGAGGGTGAGGAGAGCGAGAATCAGCAGAGTGATGATCATGAGGGTAAGGGTCAAAAAGGCGAGGGCCATGAGGGTGCTATCAAGCGGGTGAGGATCTTCCTCCTCCTCCTCCTCCTCCTCCTCCTCCTCCTCCCTGTGCCCCTGCCCCTGGCCTCCGTCGCCTCATCCTCCCCCTCCTGCATCCTGCTCCTGCAGCGGCGGCAGCCCAGCCTGGGCAGGAGCTCGCCAAGCCACACAGTTCGCTCCTGCGCCCGCAAGGCGCGAGCGATCAAGGTCGCGACGAAAAGCACAAGCAGCACAAGGGCCCCGCCGAGAGCTGGGACGAGGACGAGGACGTGGACGTCGGCACCATGAAGGCGCTCCTCTTCCAGCTCGAGAATCGAGTTCGCACGCTCGAGCACCAAGAGTTGACCAGCGTGCTCATGGACCGCAAACACGTGTGCGTGACGGAGTGCTTCGCGGCCTTCCAGAGGTACGTGACGGAGCAGAAGAAGAACCCAGACGGAGAGCATGGCACGCCGGCTTGCCAGAGTGCTTTCGCAGTTCTCGACGTTTTGAGCAACTACTCCTACAAGGACACCTCACCGAGACGGGTCGCTTGCACGCGCACGATCCTACGCCTCAAGACGATGTTGATGCAGGGGGGGCCAGAGGTAGCGGAGCTATGGGTCAAGGAGATGCTCACCCACCCGACCTTCGACAAACCCGATCGAACCCAGAAGTCACGCCGTACTTTCAACCTCAAAGGCCAGATCCTCGTCGCATCGGAGCAGAGCGATCACGACAAGATAATGCAGGCGCTCTCGGAGACGGAGCCCAAGGGGGACTCGCTCAAGCAGGTGAACCCGTGCGAGACGCCGACGACCATCCTCGGCATGAAGGGCTACTTGATGGACATCAACATGCTCGTCGCGGAGCAGCTTCGAGCAGCTGGCGGGCACGTGCTCACCAACAAGGCGCCGCGCGGCAACATGGCCAGGAAGCTGGGGTCAGGCAACAAGGGGAAGGGCAAGGGCAAGAGGTAGAGGAGTCGAGGCGAAAGAAGATGAGGCACACGTTCCATAGAGTACCTCCGCCTCCAGGCCTGCGCGGGCCCTCTGAGCCGCCCGAGCAGGCACCGAGTGTCCAGCGCCAGCGCCCGTTCCAGTTGCTAGCAAATCTCGGCAGGCGCGATCGCCAGCAGAATGATGCAAACCATAGCCAACCAGCTGTTGATGTCAACAGCAGCCAGCCAGCCGCAGATAGCAGTAATGACCTGCAACAGCCAGATGTAGAATTCAGCATTGAGCCGCATTTTGCTGACTATGATGCTGATGAGGAGGCTAGTAAAGAACTCTTTGGAATGTTTGTGGGGGCCACGTGAATGCTCATGAATAGCTCGACCTGTCGCGACTTGTAAAGTACAGTCGTCTAAAAACATCGGGTTTTTGCTAATCGCGCCCGGCCATTGCGCGATTAGCAAAAACCCGATGGTTGTTGTTGCCCTTGCCGCCTGTTAGGTGGTCCTGCTTCTCTCCCCCGCTGGTGCTGCTGCTCCCTTCCTTCTCCTGGCCTCGTGCGTGGTTTGTGTGGTGTGCGTGGTGTTGTGTGGTTGTGTGTCCCGCTCCTCTCCTCTCTGTCCTTTCTCCGTTCAGCAGTCTAAGAGGCTGCGGCCAGGGCGCCGCTCAGTCCCCCCGCGCGGGTCCTCAACAGGGAGGACATCCGCCAGACGCTCACAGATTGTGAGCGCAGCTGGCCTCCCCCAACACAAAGCATGCGAGAGAGGGATGCAGAAAGCTGCCCCCGACCCAGTGTCATTTGTTGCAAAGTCAGACAGGCTGTTGACATGAATGGGATCGGAACGAACGGAACTCCTCCTCCTCCTCCTCCTCCTCCTCATGTTCTTCCTCCTCCAACTGCTGGGGGGCCTTCGTTGGCGAGCGATCCGGCGACCTGGCGAGGATGTCTCAAGCGAGAGCCCTGGACTGGGAGATGCCCGGCGCGCCCGGCGCGCTCCCCGGAATCGGTCCTATTGGGGGCGCGGCGGGGCCTGACTTTCTCACGCGCCCGTGGGTCTTTGCGAGGATGCCTCGAGCGGGACCCCCGGGACTGGGACACGCCCAGCGCGCCCGGTGCGCTCTCCGGAAGTGGCCCCCGGGGGCGCGGCGGCGGGGCCTGACTTTCTCACGCGCTGGGGGGTCGCTGATGTCTCGAGCGAGAGGCCCTTAGTGGGACACGCCCGGCGCGCGCGGTGCGCCTGGTGCGTTCCCTGGAAATTGTCGCTCGGGTCGCGGTTGGGCCTGATTTTCTCACGCGCCGGGGTTTGGATGGTGTAAGTTCCACAGAAACTTCCTCAAAGCACCATCGATCTCACGATAGATCTCACAAGCTGTATCACTGTCGATCTGAATATCGATCTTACAAATCGATCGAATTATCGATTCCGATGTCGATTCCACTATCGACACCCCTATCGATCCCTCGATGGAACTCAATATAAATCTCACTATCGATCTGACAATCCATATCACAATCGATCTCACTCTGGAGTTCACTGTCAATCTCACGATCGGTCTCACAGTCGATCTCACTGTTGACCTCACTATCGATCTCACCTTGGAGCTCACCCAATCGATTTCACGAGTTAGCGGTCCCACAATCGAGCTCATTATTGAGCTCACTATCGATCTCACCATCGACCTCACGGGACACCATGGGACACCGCGCCACGGGACACTACAGGTCACCGCGGGCCCGGCCAACTGGGAGGGGGCGGTCTTTTGGCCCGGCTGCGTCCTAGCCAGAAGAGAGCTCAGTCCTCTCGTCTGCCCACGCAGCTTTATGTCGGGCCTGTCCCTCTACAGGGGGAATATCCAAACAATTATTTTTAATAAATAGTCAGGGGACGATTTTTGTTAGCGTGTTCTGACTATTTTTGAATATGTTGGGGCTATGCTTTATTTTTCGTGCAAAATCTCCCTGTAGAGGGACAGGCCCCACTTAACCCTAGCCAGAGGACAGACAGCTCAGTCCTCTCGTCTGCCCAAGCAGCTTCGCCTCGCCCGCACGCGCGTAACGAACACAACCGAAACCGATGTACTGGTGGGTGGGTCTCAGTTTCACTGCGATCTCACCCCCTCACCTCCGACTTCCTCTTTACGATCGCTTCTCTGGCCGAAGGGCGCTCCACCCACCCCGAGAAGCCTCCCAGTTCGTTTTGGGGGCGCCCAGGGAGATCCCAAGAAAGCCCTTGCGAGGGCCCCGGAGACCCTCCAGACGACTCCGGGGGCTCCCAAGGCGGTCGAACAGACCCCCCGACGGCCTCCCTTGCCTCCCCTCCCTCCCAACGGCCAGCACGCCCCCAAGAAGATCCCCAGAGGCTCCCAGACGGCCTCCGGAACACTCCCCAGAGGCTCCTGGACAGCCTCCCGCAGCTCCTTGGAAGGGGCTCCGTCGTGCTCCTAGAAGGCCCCAGTTGATGCGAACAAGCCACACCCCGCACGCTCCTGGAAGGCCTCCAGCAGCTCCCTCCAAACGGCCTCGATAGGCTCTTCGAAGGTACCAGATGATTGGAAGAAGCCACGCCACACACCTCTTGGGACACGTCTCGCGCAGGAGGGTGTGCAGAAAATAGCTGTCCGATCCAGCCGCGGACACCTGGGAACGCTGTTTCTGCGCCCCCTTCCGCGCCGAGCGTGTCCCAAAATGTGTGGGGCGTGGTGTTTTCTAATCGTTTTGCGTCTTCTCCTTTTCCTCCTCGTTGTTGCTCTCCTCCGCCAAAGGCGCTCCTGCTGGAGCTGCTGCCGCTGCTAGTGGAGCCGCACTGCTGCTGGAGCTGTTGGAGCTGCTGCTGTTGCCACTGCCACTGTACCAGTATCTGTTGCCGCTGATACTGCCAGCGCTGCTCTGAGCGCCCTCGGAATCATCAAGCACACAGCGCACACTGAAGCAATAAGCAGCAGGAAGCGCACTCTGACCACTGGCATTCGTGGACAGTAGTCAACGGGTCAGCCCTAGTCAGAACAACCTTGAGACGGAGTACAGGACAGCTCCAATTGGCCTAAGAGCTCAGAGGCGCTCTGGGAGATCCCCAGATGTCTCCTCGGTGCCCCCAATCTGGCCCAGAAGAGGCCTAAGACGGCCCCCTATTTCTGTCAGCCCCAAGAAGACCACATGATGTAGGCCTCCTCGTCTTACTGGCCCACGACGGCTCTCAGAATGCGTGTGCCATCTAATGGCTTTGATGTTCATTCAGCTACGAAGTTGGAGTCGCCTACGTGATATCGTTGCTCAGTGACTTGGTACCTGAGCGGCACCTTGATATCTGAGCTGGCATCTTGATAGCTGAACGGCATCTGTTCATCGACTTCGCCGGGCAAGTTGCATGAGAAGTCCTCACTTCAATCATTTGATCGTGTCCGTCATGGTTGGTCCTGGTTGGGTCCAGTCGGATTCCACCAATTGTCGGCACGTCGAAGCTCCGATCGACTGCCCGCCCAGGCGGGCCCACTCGGACTCCGCCACCCGTCTGAGCGTGTCGAGAGCGTCGAAGCGCGGTTCCTCTTCAGTACCGTGTTACGAGCAGGTCTGTCGTCTCCGATGCCTTCTTGCGCCATGATTCGCTGTGCTCGCCGTGCCGTGCCGCGAACAACAGCTGTCTTAGAAGATGAGATGTGCCGCGCGCGCATAGGCTGCAATCCTCGTTTTTGTATACAATGGCCTCCGAGAGGGTCACAAGCACGAACAACTATGGCTTCTCTTTAGGTTTTGTCCGCACTTCTTTGTACGATCGCTTCTTCGGCAACAAGACGCTCAACCCGCCCAGAGAAGCCTCCCAATTCCTCCAGAGGGCGCCCAGGGAGCTTCCCAGAGACCCCCTGCGACGGCCCCGGAGATCCTCAAGTCTGCTGCGGGGACTTCCAAGACGACCGAACAGCCCCCCCAAGACGGCCCCAAGGGAGGCCCAACAGGCCCAACTCTGGAGCGCTCCCCTCCCCTCCCGCCTCCCCACTGCCAGCAAGCCACCAAGAAGCCCCCCAGAGGCTCCCAGGCGGCCTCCAGAAAACTCCCCAGAGGCTTCCGGAAAGCTTCCAGCAGCTTCCCCGAAACGGCTCTGACATGCTCCTGGACGGCCCCAGATCATGGAAACATCTATACCCTACGGACTCCCGGAAGGCCTCCAGCAGTTCCTTCCAAACGGCCCCGATAGGCTCCTAGAAGCACCAGCTGATTGGAGAACAGCCACACCCCACACCCTACACCTCTTGGCCCAAGAGGTGTAGGGACAGATCTCGCGCGGGAGGGGGTGCAGACAACAGCCATCTGATCCATCCGCGGACACCTGGGAACGCTGTTTCTGCGACCCCTCCCGCGCAGGGCGTGTCCAAAGAGGTGTGTTGTGTGTGTCTGGTTTTTGTCGGATCATCTTTGGCCTGTACCTTCTCCTTTCAGTCGTCGCTCTCCTCCGCCACAGGCGCTCCTGCGCGCGGAGTCGGAGCCGCACGATTTTTCTGAAGGGGGACGAGGAGGAGGAGCAGCATGAGCCGTAGGGCGAAGACGGGCCAAGCACGACGACGAGCAGGAGGAGACGCAGAAGTAGGAGGAGGATGCGGAGGACGAGGACGAGCCAATATGAGGAGGAAGAGGAGGAGGAGCAGAAGGAGCTGGAGCTACTGCTGCTGCTGCTGCCCCTGCCCCTGAATCTGCTGCAGCTGATTCTGCTAGCGCGTCTCTGAGCGCCCTCGGAATCATCTAGCAAATAGCGCACACTGAAGCAATGAGCAGCAGGAAGCGCACTCTGACCACTGGCATTCGTGGACAGTATTCAACGGGTCAGCCCTAGTCAGCTATAATGCTGGGATCAGCGCCTGCGAGAAGTGCGGGCAGTGGCAGCGGGCGTTGGCAATGCTCACGGAGATGCGGGAAGCGAAATTAGAGCCCGACGTCGTCAGCTATAGCGCTGTGATCAGCGCGTGCGAGAAGGACACGCATTGGCAGTTTGCTTTTGCGCTGCTCAGCGCGATGCGGGAGACGAAGCTTGAGCCCAATGTCATTATCTCCAGAATGCTTGGTGTGTTAGAGAACCACTCGCGCAAGTGCCTTAGAATCGGCCCAGACGCGCCCGGTGGCAATGGAGCTTTCTGCGGCCCCCCCTGCGGCCCAAGACTCCCAGGAAGCGCGTACATCCGCCGAGCAGGCCCCCGAGACGGCCCCAGACGCCCCAAGACGCCCCGAGAATGAGCCAACTTGGCCCGCGCGGGGCCCCCAAGAGGCGAAAGTCATCAACACCCGAACGTGTTCCGTACATGTTCGGTGATGTTGCAAGGCATGCCCCTCGGGCCCACGAGGGCGCTCAGGAAGGCCGGGACAGCCCTTAGGGTAGCCCAAGATGGTCAGGCCGGCTTCAAGGTTTGCCCCCAAGCTGCCAGACGGCCCCGCGAGAGCCCATCAACGGCCCAACATGGCCCCGAGAGGCCTGAAGGGAGCTCCCAGATGGCCCTCCTCTGGCCCGAAGGTGAGCCCAAGATCGCCTCGTCTCTTCCCCGAGGGCACGGGCCACAAGATTTGTGGAAGTCGATTAATGGAGAGGATGCATGCTGCCAAGTAGTTTCCAGATGTCTAGAAGATGTTTCAAATATGGTTTGCATATGTTTTTATGTTTTTTAAACATGTTTGAAACATTTTCTAAACATATTTTTTACATTTAAAGTGCGTCTTAAATTCAATGCTGGGATTGTTAGAGTGTCCATTGTCATGACATGCACACCACAAGACGTCTCTCGTCCTGTGCCATTTGTTTGCGGCTGTCGTGGACGTGCTTCGCCCACGGGTCAGCCCTGGTCAGCTACAACGCTGGGATCAGCGCGTGCGGGAATGACGGGCAGTGGCCGCGTGCTCTGGCGCTGCTGAGCGAGATGCGGGAGGCGAAGCTGGAGCCCGACGTCATCACTCGGACGTGTGCACTTTTTTCTCGGCGGGGATTATTAAGGAGCATCCTGGACCATCCTGCGAAAAAAAAACACGCACGAAACCGAAAAACACACAGGGAATGGGCGTCCGAGCGACGGGGAGTTGCCGGGAGTCGGAGGGCCCTGCAGGCACGACTCCGTCCGACCTGTCTGCCCGTCTGGTCGCTTCCGCTTGGCTCGGGCAGGCCTCACAAGTTTTCTGTGACGAACGAACAACACGTACCCATACCCATAGGGGGGTCGTTGGGAGGAGGACTGGCTATGGGTATGGGTGCGGGTTGTCGGACCCTGGGGAACGCTCCCGTTCGAGCGGGGACCCCCATCCGACAACACGTACCCACAGCCCTCTCCGATCTCCCTATGGGTATGGGTGTGTATTGTTGGTTCGTCATTCTGGAACTGCGCGACTGCCCCCAAGAGGCGCCAGTACGTGCAGAAATGCCGGGGGTCACGCTGTGTCAGAAGAGCTCGGCTCCCGATGGGGCTCACAAGAGGCGCCACGACAGGGCGCGCACGCCAGCCTCCAGGAAGGAAAAAAACACACAGACACAATTCATCGTCGATTCCCCAGAGAATATGGGAAAATATGGGAAGTGGGGGGGAAGACAAAAACCCAGAACATCTGGGAACATATGGGGAATATGTTTATTAGTGTGTATTTATTTGTGTGTCCGAGGGCCCCTTCAAGCCTCCAAGATCAGTATCATTTGAGACAGACCCCTAGCCCCATCCCGATCCCGAACCCGACGATCTCAGCACCCCATCTAGGGGAGTAAATCGACCGGTGGGGCCCAGGACACGCCGGTGGGGGTAGGGGTCGGTTAAACGATGCTCACAAGAGGGGTTCCGAGAGGTCCTGGGGGGGGGGCGCAGATGGGCAACATCGCAATTGCCTCGTGAACGTCGTTGTCATATTCGGCAGTTCGACATTGGGCAGAAGGGGGGCAGGAGGGAGTGTCTGGCTCCGGACCTCTGTATGATGCAATTGTTTGCAACAGTGCGTCCCATGGGGGAGAGTCCACCTGCTTGAAATTGGCGCCAGAAGCAGCCAACATCTGCTCCATCGGGGGGGAGGGGGTGCGAGAGCCCGCGCCGATCGGCAACAAAGAACACGATCGCCTCAAGCTCTTGTGTGCTTCTCGATGTCTGACGTTCCAGGCTTCTCGTCCCTGGATTCCTTCGGCAGGGCCTCGCACGGCCTCGGAGTGGCCCGGCGCGCCTCGAGGACGGCTTCCGGCACGGCCCAAGACGACCCCAGGACGGCCGCAAAGAGCGCCCCCAGGAGGACCCCCAGACGGCCTCGAGGAATCTCCCGACGGCCCCAGGGGGCCCCGGGGAAGCAGCAGCGCGAGCAGCAGCGGCAACGGCAGGCCTGAGCAGCAGTCAGCAGCAGAAGGCAGCCGCGCCAGGCAGCAACAGCAGGCATCTCGCAGCCTCGCAGCCGCGTCAGTAAGCAGCATGCAGCATCACTCAGCTGCGAGCGGCAGTAAGCTCAGCGATCGGACGAGCAAGTCATGAATCGAGAAACCAGGCAAGGACGACATGAGGCGAGCCGTACAGCACGAAAGGAGGAAGGCCATGGAGAAAGCCGCCAGGCCAACAGTTTAGCAGCCATGCGTGCAGGCCAGCATGCAAGAAGCAAGCGGCATTCGCCAGTGCACGCAGGCAAGCTGCCGCGGACGTAAGGCCGCGGACCAGCCCGAGTCGCTTCGACTGTGCAGAAGCCTGCGCGTGCATGACCCGTTGTGTGCCGAGTGGCTCTCGTGCTGGCCCCCGTGGGGCCGCCCTCAGAGCGCGACGCAAATGCTCCCGGCGCCTCCTGGAGTCTTCCTGGGGTTTAAGTCGGGCCTGTCCCTCTACAGGAGGAATGTTCAAAAATAGTTCAAAAATAGTCTGGGGACTATTTTTGGAATATTTTTCTGATCATTTTGGAGCATTTTTTAGATATGTTGCATTTTCCGTCGAAAACTCCCCTGTAGGGGGACACGCCCGACTTACTCCTAGAGTCTCCTTGGGGGCCCCAGACGGCGATGCAGTGCCTTCGAGACGGCCTCCGACGGCCCTGGGAAGCCCTCGGAGGGCGCCAGGCCGCTCCGGACTCCACGGCTCCCCCAAGGCACCCCAAGCTGACGCCGACAGCTGCCCACTACGTCGATTTCGCCCAGCAGGCGGAAACAAGTATTGAGTCGGGCCCGTCCCTCTTGGGGGGGAATATTCAAAGATAGTCGAACAATTGTCTGGGTAAACAAAATGTTTGAGCATGTTTGGGGTATTTTTTGGGTATTTTGAACTTTCTGCCAAAATCCCTCTGTATGGGGGACATGCCCGACCTGAAACAAGTAAAGTCCGACTGGTTGTAGTGTATGTTCACCGCTCTCCACGTTTCGGCTCCCGGATCGCTATCCGCAGGCCCGGGGCACCTGCCAGCGGGCCCTCTGGACCCGCGAGAGCTCGCATGAGGCCCCGCGGCGCCCTCAAGATGACCCCAGGAATCACCACCCACCAAACCACCCCAACCCAACCCGAAGGCTCAGATTTGCCCTCCATTTCCAGTGGGGGGGGGGTCGCGGAACATCGAAAAACCACGTATGGAACCCTTACCCCCCCCCAACCCGAAATTCGGGTCTTCGGGTTGGGTTGGGGTGGTCTGGTAGGTAGTCAAGGAAGGGCACGGCTGGCCCCCAAGACGGCCCGAGACCTTTCGAACGCGAGCCCAGGGCCCAGCCAGAGCGCTCCCAGATCCCGCCTGCAATCTTCCACGGCAGAAACCAGAAGCACCAAGGGAGGCCCAGATGGCCGTTGGAGGCGCGAGAGGGTCCCAAGGGAACCCTTCTCGCGCGCCAGCTAGCAGGAGCGTCATCACGAAGCTTCTGGCAACACATTTGCGCTGACTCCACGCTCTCTCTCAAACAGATCTCCGGGCCAGCGGGCCATGGGCTAGCCCCAGTCAGCTACAGCGCTGGGAGCAGCGCGTGCAAGGAGGGCAGGCAGTGGCAGCGGGCTCTGGCGCTGATGAGCGAGATGTGGGAGGCGATGGAGCCTACCGTTACCTACTACAGTCGGCCCGGATTAGTAGGTCGACCCTGCCAGCTCAAGGGTACCCTTGTGTCCTGTGCTTCGCGACACGTGCCTTCTTACACTCCAACGGCGATGTGGCCCTCGGAAGGGTCTTGTGTCCTCTCGCGTGTCCTCTGCAATGAAATCCGACTGTATGCTACACAGGGCAGATCGTGTCCTTGGCCCAGCCTCGGGCGGTGCTTCCTCGGCGACCCCACTCCAGGGCAGGGGGGACGCGTCTTGAGCGCCTACATGCGCTTTCCGGGCCGCTTCCGCTCGGCCCTGGGCCGACACCCAGAGAATCCGTGCCCGCGCTCGGGAGCCCCCCAGAGAGCCCCGAGACGGAGCCCAGGAAGGCCCCCCGAGAGGGTCACATGACGCACCAGATACGGCCCCAGCGTGCTCCAGCACGGCCCGCAACTTCAGCAGCAGCAAATCCAGCAGCGGTAGCAACCGACAGAGCAGCAGCTGCGGCAGCAGCAGCTGACCAGCAGCTGACCAGCAGGCACCACTGGCGAGCAGCACTAGCAGGCAGCAGCAGCAGCAGCAGCAGCAGCAGCAGCAAACAACAGCAACCAACATTAGCGAGCAGCACTAGTAGGCAGCAGCAGCCCGCAGCAGCAGGCAACCGCGGCGAGCAGCAGGGTCACAGCCGCAGCACGTGCGCCCAGCACTACGTAGCAGCATGCCGCAGCATGCGGCACGCAGCATTAGACAAGCAGCTACAAACGTCACCAAGCATCAGCAAGAACTAGTACCATGCCGCAGAGAGCCGCACCCCGCACCAGTCGACAGCATGCATCATCAGAAGCAACAACCATCAAACAACAGCACATATCGCCAAGCAACACTAACCAGCATGACGCGGCAGTAGGCGGCAGCCATTGGATGAACAAGCAATGAAGCAAGCACGCAAGACATCAGCCCAGCAAGCCAGCATAAGCACAGGCAGGTAAGCAAGCTGATGGGCCAGCAGGATAGCAACCACGGAAGCATGGCAGCCCACAAGCAGAGCTAGCAGCAACCACCACCAGCCAAGTTTGCGGCAGCTGTAAGAAGCTGCACGTAGCGGCAGCATCCGTTGCCGCCACCAGCACAAAGCGGTATGTATCAGCAAGAAGCAGCAGTAAGCAGCAGACCGCACCAGCAAACAGGCAGTAGCAGCAGACTCCACACAGCAGCATTAACACGAACAATAAACAGCAGCAAACGGCAGACAGCGGCAACGAGCAGATGAGCAAGCGGTGAAGCGGGCAAGCAGGCATGCAGGCAAACACGATATCAGGTACTCTGGTCACATGTACGCAGAAATGTCAGGGCAGTACGTGTGTTTGGCGAGCAGGGCAGCAACCATGCGCTCAGGACATCACGCAAGCACGCGAACGATCCCCATCCTTGCATGCGAGTAAGTCGTCACGGACGTAAGTCCACGGGCCAGCCCTAGTCCATACGACAATGCGGGTACCACCGCGTGCAGAAATTGCTCGCCACAGTTCATCAAAATCGGCCCAGTCGGCCCCAGGGAGCCCCCTGGACGCCCTTGGGACGTTCCAATGCGCACCGAGAGTGTCCCACGAGTGCCGCACCCAAGACGGCCCCAAGCCGATCCAAGAGAAGCCGAAGACGGCCTAAGAGCACATCGATCTGGCCTAAGATGGCCGCTGGGCAGCCTAAGAAGGCCCCAAGATGACTCGAACAGAGACCCCACAAACGCAAATCATTGATATCCTCCGGGTGTTCGAATACGTGTTGAGTATCCGCGCTTTCGGGCCTCAGAAGGCCCAAGATGGCCAAGAGGCCTCCGAGATCGCCAAAAGAAGGATCACGAGGCCCCAAGACGGTTTATAGACGGCCCGAGAGAGCTCCAAGGCTGCCTTAGAAACAGCACCCACCAAGCCTGAAGGCCGTAAGCCACACCCAACAGCCGAGGAGCCCCAACGAAGCCTCCAAGTCGCACCTCCCTTCTCATGTCTCGACGAACCCTCATCCCATATCCTTTCATCGATCCGTCGCTCCCGACTGCTGCCTCCTTGCCCCTCTCCCCTCGATCTTCTTTTGAGCAGCAGATTGCGACAGCAAGAATTCGGAACGACAAGCATCATCCCACCGCGTCGAGCAGCAATAGCGAACAGCCACTGCACGCAGCACGAAGCAGTCAGCAGCGGCGGCAGCACACCAACAGCAAAACGGAGCAACAGCATGCAGCAGTCGACATTATTTTGCACCGACACGTAGCAAGCTGCACTGGTAAGTTGCAGCACCTTGCAGTCCGCAGCCACAGGCAGCGGCAGCAAGCAACAGCGGCAAGCACTACCGACGGCATGCAGCAGGGGCATCTAGCAGCAGCACGCGGTGACAGGCTCGCCGTATCAACCAGCACCAAGCAGTGCCAAGCCGCTTCGAGCAGCAGCACGCGCTGGCCTACGCAAACCCGTACGCCGGCTCCAGGACGGCCTCAAAGTAGGCATGCGATCTTTCCAGACGGCACCCAGATTTTCCAGACGGGCCCCTCGGAGCAGCAAGGAACCTCAAGATGGCTTGGTGATGCCACACGAGATGCCACCAAGGGCCATGTACAACCCCAAGCGGCTTCGATTGCGTTCCAGGATGGTACTCCTCTGTCCCCAAGGTGGGTCCAGAGATGTCTCTTCTCGTCCCTCCCGCGAGGGCTGCCAGAATGCCCAGGATGCTCCCAAACACGCTCCTGAGGGCTTGACGAGAAATACAAGAGATCCCCGCATTGACGCTTCCAATTGCCCAAGATGTTCCCAACATGATTGCTCAAGAGAGTACCGAGAGGTCCCCAAGAGATCCTAGCACCAGCAAGCAGGAACATTAGCGGCACTATATAGCAGCAGCACGCACCACCAGCTACTCAACATCAGGCAGCACCAGCAAACACTAGCACTATGTTGTACCAGCAAGCCCGAAGCAGCAACAGCAAACAGAAACACCAAAGAGCATAAGTAAGCGGCAGCGGTAAGCATTGGCAGCAGTACTCAGAAACAGCACGCTCCCGCACGCAGAAGCAGCCAACCAGTATCAATTAGCACGCAGAGGCACCAAGCCACATCAAGAAACAACACGCGCCATCAAATGTTGGTCAATCGCGGACCAGAGTAGCATTCAGGAGCGACTAGCAGCAAGAAACGATATTCAACGCCACGCAGCAGCAAGCGGCACGATGCGGCAGCGCGCGGACGAGCAGGCTAGCAATCGCGCTAGCAGGATTGCAGACAAGAAGTCAAGCAGACAAGCGATCCTCACCCTTGCATGCGAGTAAGCGTTCGCGGCCGCAGGAAGGATTTCGAACAGATCAGGCCGCTTGCCGTGGACGTAGTCCATGCGTCAACCCTATTAGCTACAACGTTGGGATCAGCGCGTGCCAGATGGGCGAGCAGTGGCAGCAGGCGCTTGCGCTGCTTAGCGAGATGCGGGAGGTGGAGCTGGAGCCAAATGTCATCTCTTCGAATGTTTCGGGGCGGTGCGAGTACGAAAATGGCGAGCAGTGCCAGGTGCTCGCTCGCCTTTCGTAACCCCAGGTGCCTCCAGGGCTTCCTTAGGCCTCCTACTATCACATGAGCCCGTGGAAGAGGCCTCCGGGATCGCTTCGCCAAAAGCTCCAGACTCACGAAAATTGTTTGAGTCCCCAGGGCCTCCGCGTACATTTTCAGCATTTCCCAGTTTTCAAAACAAGATGGCTCAAAAATTGGCCCCACCCGCTTCCGTGCACCATGATGCCCATCTTGACGCTTGGGGCTATCCTTGGGCCCGCCTTAGGCCTGCAGAGAGACGTGGCCTCGCAGTGCGTGTGGACGAATTCATGGTCTCCTCGTGGCGTCCTCAGCGGGGGCCATGTGCCCCTTTTTAGGGGAAGGCGGCGGTTTGGGAGAGGATGGGGGCCGTGTCGGGAAGTCTTGGGGTCATCTTGGAGCCGTATTGGTGCCATCTTGGAAACGTCTTCTTGTTATTCCGTCCAGAGCTTTCACGCCCCATGACCGGCCCTCCCCCCTCCGCCCTGGAGCGCGCGAGTGCGTCCACATACACATGTGCGCTGTCAGAATTTCCATCGATTGAAATCACGTTGTAAATGTCGAAGTCAGCTTTTCGGGGGAACGCGGCGATTTTTGCCAGATCTGGGGTCCTGGCAGGGCCCAGAATCCTTTTGTTCCTTGCTTTCGGCCCTGCGAACAGCGCCCACGTCGAGAACTATGCCCGCGAGCACATGTTCAGATGTACGTGTTCACGGCTGCCCGCAGCTCCATAGTCAGGCCTCCGCAGGAGGGCGGCTCGTGTCACGCAGGTCGGAGGGCGAGTCGGAGGGCAAATCCAGGCCTCAACGGCATCTTATAGTTGACATTGCCGGGGAACTTCGTATCCGAAACCATCAGCTTCATGTTGTGCTCCTGCCCGTCGCTGAAATCCCTGGCTTGGCGAACTATCAGAATCCAGTCCCCTTGTTCCTCTCCACCAGGCTGGCAAACTCCCTCGCAGGACTGCAGACCAGAAGACACACGGACAAGCGATCACCACCCTTGCCTGCGAGTGAGCCTTCGCGGCCGCAGGGAGGATTCCGAGCAGATCAGGCCGCTTGCTGTGGACGCAGTCCACGGGTCAGCCCTGTCTGTCTTACGCAGTAGTTACCGGGAGCAGCAGCGCGTGGCGCACTGCTCTGGTGGCAACGCCCGGGGGTGCCCGCCGGGAGTGCCTTCGCACCCCAGACGTCCCAAGCGAGTCCCAGAGGCCTCCAAGTTCGCCGAGGATGCTTCCGAAACGACCGAGGACGGCCTCAAGGGCGTCCAAGATGGCGTCAAGACGGCCTTAGAGGGCCCAATGCAGCCCACGACGGCCTCCAGACGGCCGCGATACCGCCCAATATGGCTCACAGAGCGCTCCAGGAGTCACGCATGCGCCCAGCAGGATCTTTCAGTGCAGAACTACGGTGTCTTCTGAAGGGTTCTCTGACATTTCGAGCATAATTACCCGGCTCGCCGTCGTCGTCGTCGTCGTCGCCGCCGCCGCCACTTTCGTCGTCGTCGTCGTCGTCGTCGTCGTCGTCGTCGTCGTCGTCGTCGCCGTCGCCGTCGCCGTCGCCGTCGCCGTCGCCGTCGCCGCCGTCGCCGCCGCCGTCGATGTCGTCGCCAGCGTCGCCGCCGCCGCCGCCGTCGCCGCCACTGCTGCCGCCGCCACCGCCGGCAGCCGTCGTCGCCACAATGGGGGGGGTGGGAGCGTGCCCCGCCGCGTCCCCTTGCCAGGGCACCTACGAAGTTGTTCCGCGGGCAAACAAACAGAAACGACTAGCAGCAAGAAACGTCATTCAACGCCACGGAGCAGCAAGCGGCACGATGCGGCAGCGCGCGGACGAGCAAGCAACGAAGCAAGCATGAAAGGAGTCAGTCAGGCGGTCAGGCAATCAGCTGCATGCCACCAGGCTAGCAATCGCGCTAGCAGGATTGCAGACAAGAAGTCAAGCAGACAAGCGATCCTCACCCTTGCATGCGAGTAAGCTTTCGCGGCCGCAGGGAGGATTCCGAGCAGATCAGGCCGCTTGAAGTGGACGTAGTCCATGCGTCAACCCTATCTATCCAACAATGCAGCGTTTACGGCTCCCCGGATTGGCGAGCAGTGGCAGCGAACGGGCCCCCTCCGGGCGCTTCGGGCCGCCCCAGGCGGCCCTCGGGGCGCTTTGCGCCGCCCCGGGCGGGGCGGCCCTCGGGGCCGCCGCCGAGTCTTCCGAGCGGCCAGCGCGCAGCGGACGGTCCAAGATTGCCCCAGATCGACGCGGCACGCCCCGCGGACGGCTCCAGGACGGCCCCAGACGCTCCCAAGCCGCCCCCTGAGGCCCCCCAAAGAACCCCCAGGAGCGAACAAATCGCCACATTTCCTTCGGAAAACGTGCATTTGTGGCAGACTCACTTTTTGGGTCGGCCGAACGTCCAAGACGGCCGGATGAGCCTCCAAGACCCCAATTCTACCCCAGAGGCACCCAAGAGAGCCCCAAGACGGCCCAAGAGGGCCTCAAGACGGCCCCAGGGAGCCCCAGGACAGCCCACGACGGACCACGGAGGGCACGGAAAGGCTCCCAGGAAAGCTCCGAGAGGGCCACAGGAGGCCCCCAAGAGAGCCCAAGACGGCCCCACGAGGGCCCCAAGACAGCCCGAGCCTTCCAAAACGGCCCAAGTGGGCCTCGGGACGGCTCCAGAGCGCCCTGCGACGGCCCAAAAGAGCCCCAAGCGGACCCCTCAAGAGGCTCCCCAGAGAGCCCCAAGTGGGTCACGGGAGGCGCCGCCAAGACTGTCCGAGTCACCCTGCCGATGACGGGGAGTTCGACAGCCGTCGCCTTCCCCTCGATGTCACGTGGCTTTCCCGATAGCCCGTGTCCCCCAGAGTCTCCCGAGGCCTCAGCGAGCTCCCACGAGAACCAACACGAGCACCGAAAACCACCCAAGAAGTCCCCAGAAGCTTCCCAAGGGGCCCGCAGCGACGTCGCCTTCCGCCGCCCGCCGCCGCCGTCGCCAAGGGGTTCCCCTAGAAGTCACGTGGCTTTCCCGATAGCCCCTAGACTGTCCCCCAGAGTCTCCCGTGGCCTCCAGCAAGCTCCCACGAGAACCGACACGAGCCCCGAGAACCCCCCAAGAGATCCCACAAGCTTTCCTAGGGGCCCGCACACAATCATCATCGCAACAGGCGTTTGTCGGCCAGACGTCCGGCCAGAAGGAAATTCGATGAGGCCACGACTACCGCTGACAGGTCTTCATCCGAGGTCGTCGTCGTCGTCGTCGTCGACCGAGAACCACCCAGCAGGTCCCCAAGAGCTCCCCCAGGGGCCCGCACACAATCAGAATCGCAACAGGGGTTTGAAGGCCAGACGTCCTGCTGGAAGGAAATTCGAAGAGGCCACGACAACCGCTGAAGGGTCTAAATCCCAGGTCGTCGTCGTCGTCATCGTCGTCGTCGTCGGCGCCCGAGAACCCCCCAAGAGGTCCCCAAAAGCTCCCCCAGGGGCCCGCGCACAATCAGAATCGGAACAGGCGTTTGAAGACCAGACGTCAGGCCGGAAGGAAATTCGAAGAGGCTACGACAACCGCTGACGCCAGTACAGCCCCTGAGGATCCCAGCGCGGCTCCCGACGCGAGCAAGACGGCCCCAGCGCTGCCCGAGGCCGCCCACGAGGCGGCCCAAGGGGGTCCCTGGAGACCCCTAAGACAGCCCAACGAGATTACCACACAGCCGCACTGGCTCCCAAGAGGCCTCCAAAGACTTCTGCACAGCAAGCCGTGGATTTTCCACGGGCGCACACTGGTCAGCTACAACGTTGGGATCAGCGCATGCCAGATGGGCGAGCAGTGGCAGCAGGTCCTTGCGCTGCTTAGCGAGGTGCGGGGGGTGGAGCTGGAACCGAATGTCATCTCTTCGACTGTTCCGGGACGGTGCGGGTCCGCAAAGTGGGAAGCAGTGGCAGGTGTTCGCTTGGCTTTGGTAGCCACAGGTTCCTCCACGGGGTTTCCTCAGGCCTCCTATCAAACGAGCCCGCGGAAGCCTCCACGTCGGCCCTGGCACCCGCAAGCAGACCCATGAGATTCGGAGGACAACGAACTGGCATCCACGAGGGTCCCAAGAGAACTTCTGAGGTGGCTCCAAGGGGCCTCCTGGATCGCTTCGCCGAGAGCACACGCGATGGCTAAGAAATTCGCCCCACCCGCATCCGTACCCCTTGCTGCTCCTCTTGGCGCGTGGGGCTATTTATTGGGCCCGCCTGAACTCATGGTCTCACCGTGGCGTCCTCAGCGGGGGCCCTGTGTCCCGTTGCACGGGAAGGCGGCGGTTTGGGCGAGTATTGGGGCCATGTGGGGAAGTCTTCTTGGAGCCGTATTGGTGCCATCTTGGAAGCGTCTTCTTGTTACTCCGTCCAGAGTTTTCACGCCCCATGACAGCCACCCCCCCTCCGTTCTGGAGCCCGCGAGTGCGTCCACATACACATGGGCGCTGTCCAGAATTTCGACCGATTGAAATCACGTTGTGAATGTCGTGGTCGGCTTTTGGGGGGCACGCGCCGATTTTGGCCAGATCTGGGGTCCTGGCAGGGGCACAACGCCGTTGTTGTCCGTGCTTTCGGTCCTGCGAGCGGCGCCGACGTCGAGAAGTTGTGCCCGTGCGCGCATGTCCACAGGCACGCGTTCAACGGCTGCCCGCAGCTTCGCCGTCAGGAGGGCGGTTCGTGTCATGCAGGTCGGCGAGTCGGAGGGCAAATCCAGCCCTCAGCGGCATCCAATGTTGTACAGTGCCAGGCAATTTCGTGTCCGAAGCCATCAGCTTCACATGTTGTTCCTGTCCGTCGCTGATATCTCCCGTGTTGGCCATCAGACCAATCCAGGCTTCTTGTTCCATTCCACCAGGCAAGCAACCTCGCCAGCAGGATAGCAGACAAGAACTCAAACCAACCAGCAAACGTCCCCGTTGCCTGCGAGTAAGCTTGAGCGGCCGCAGGGGGGATTCCGATCAGATCAGGCCGCTTGTTGGGGCCGTAATCCACGGGTCAGCCCTACCTGTGCTGTGATCCTGGTCGTTGCGCCTGCGAGATGCGCTCGCAGTGCGCCATCTGCCCCCGACCGCCCGGAGCGCTCCGCCGCTCTCGGACGGCTCCCGAGAGCCCCCCGGTGGCTCCAACACGACCTCAGGCCGCCCGCAGATTGCTCCGAGAAGCTCCTGGACGGCGCGAGGACGTCCCAAGAGATCCCGAATGGAGCTCCATGACAGCACGGGACGGCCCGCCGTCGGGTCAGGTGCCTCCGAAGACGGCCCAGCGGGCTCCCGACGACCGTCCCCCCCGAGGCCAAGATCGTAGATGTTCTTGAGGTTTTCGAAGGCTTTCCGTGTTCTCGCCATTGCGGGCAACGGAAGGCCTCAGACAGTTGCAGGGCCAACCAAGATCGCCCCAAGACGGTCCAGGAGGCCCCGCCGAGTGCCCCAAGACGGCCCCAGAGGGCCCGAAGGTTACCCAAGAGAAGCCCAAGACAGCCTCATACAGCTTCCAGTGGCCCCGAAGATAGCCCCAAGAGGGCCCCAGGCGCTGCCCGACTGGCACCACAGCGACCTCCAAGGCAGCCCAAGACCCCCAACATGGACCCAGGACGGCCCAAGAGCCCCCCCGGACGGCCCAAGAAGGAGGACCCCGACGACGGACCCACGAGGGGAAAGATCAAGTCAATTCATGCATGTTCCAAGGTTTTCCAAATTCACCCAGTGACGGGCCTGGAACGGCCCCGCCCGCCTCCAGGCCATTCTAACATCGCACCGACATGGCCCAAGAAGCTCCAACGAGCCCACCAAGACGGCCAACGAGGGCCCCAAGATGGCCTAGAACAGGCCCCGGAGAGCCTCACAGATCCTCAGGTTGCCCCCCGAGACGCCTCCTGGAGCTGCCCAAGAGGGCCCACACTGCCGAGACGGCCCAAGAGGCTCCCCCCCAAAGACCAGCCCCAGACGGCCTGACAGAGCCCCATCGGTCCTGAAGCCGAGCGTCCTTCCGACAGGCGTCGGCGACACGAGCGCGTTCAGGACCAACACCTTGACCTGCCAGCCGCGGATTTTCCACGGGTTCACAGCAGTCAGCTACGACATTGGGATCAGCGCGTGCCAGAAGAACGAGCAGTGGCAGCAGGCCCTTTCGCTGCTGAACGAGATGCGGGAGGCGGAGCTGCAGCCTGATGTCATCTATTCTAACTTTCTGGGACGGTGTTTCTAACCTTCTGGGACGGTGTTGGTGCGAAAGTGGCGAGCAGTGAAGGTAGCTTCAAGAGCCCTCCAGGATCGCTCGCGGAGTGCCCCAGACATGTGAAAATAAATTAAAATCCCAGGCTACCCGTGTAAATATTCAGCACCCCCAATTTATCAACACAAGATGGCTCCGAAGTTGGCCCGACATGTTTCCGACAGTGTCCAAGATGACCTCAAGAGCCTTCGAACGCGCCAGTGATGTCTTTAGGAGGGCCAGGCTGGCCTCCAAGACGTTTCCAAGCCGACTCCAATCCGGCTCCAAGCCAGCTCAAGGTTTCCCCGACACGCTCCAAGACTTCATCCCGAAAATGGAACACAGGGGCCCCCATGGGGGCGGCACCGGGACACCATCAGTTCGCGCACTTTGCGAGGCGACGTATACCCCCACGGGCCTCAGGCGGGCCCCAAGATAGCCTCAAGCGTCGCGAGGGACCCACGAGCACCCGAAGAGGCGACCCAGCGTACGGCTCCAGGCTGGCCCCACGAGAGACCCAAGCGGAGACCCATAGGGTGTTCGGCCAGGCGCAAGTTGAGAGCATCGGGGGATCCGTGTGCTGGCCGCTCCTCGAGCCTCCGTCGGTCTCCTCCTTCCTCGCTGCTCGATCTTTCCTCCGCGCTCCTCGCGCCTCGTTCGGTTCTCCCCGGCGTCTCGCCCATTCCTCCTCGCTCCTCGAGCATCTTGCATCGCTCCTCTGCGTTCCTCGCCCGCCTCTCCTGGCCAGTCGCTTCGCCCTCTTGGCTAGTTGCTCCTGCCTCGTCCTCCGTCCTCCCTCGTCGGCTCTCGCCCATCCCTCCTTGCACATCTCGGCCGTCGTTCCCCCCTTGTTGCTCCTTGCCTCCTCGCTGTTCCTCCTTCCCTCCTCGATCCTGACTCTTCCTCCCCGCTCCTCGATCCTCGATCCTCTTCGCGATCAGCTGATTAAGTCAGCAGTGAGAAGTAGCTAGAAGCAGCACCCTGCAGCGCCAAGCAGTAGCAGCGAAAAGCAACAGCAGCACGGACAGCACCATCATGTAGCACGCATCAGCATTTTGCAGCAGCACGCGGCAAGCAGACTTGGGAATCAGCAGCACTTCACACGCAGCGACAGCAAGCAACAGCGGGAAGTAATACCAACGGCACGTAACAGCGACAGCAAACAGCAGCACGAAGTAGCAGACACGCAGCACCAGCGAGCACCAAGCAGCAGCAGCAGCGTGCAGCAGCGCCAGGCTGCACCAAGCAACACTACGCAGCGATCAGCACTAGCCCGTGCGGAGATTTCGAGATCAGGGCTGGACCTAAACGGTGTTTTGGCGATTTCGTGGGCCGATTTCGTTTCGACGTCGTTTTGCGGTAGAGGTGGGTTGAAGACACGACGAGGGAAAACGAACACAAAACGAAAACGAAAAACACCGTTTAGGTTCAGCCCTGTTCAGGATGGCCCTTACACTGGCACCGACACCCTTTCAGACGGCACTCAGACCTCCCATCTGGGCCCCGCGTGGCACCCAGGAGTTCCAAGATTGCTTGGAGAGGCCACACGGAAAGTCCAAAGGGGCTTCTTGGCCTACATGGGTTTCCTGCAGCCCCCTCCCAGATGTTCCAAGAGCGTTGCAACGTGGCCCTCCCATGGACCACAGGTGGGTCCCAGGATATCTCGGGTTGTCCCTCCCCCTAGGGCTTCACGATGCCTGAGATGCTTCCGAAGTCGCTTCTGAAAGCTTCAAGAGGTCCCCAGAAGGTCACAGCATCGACGCTTATCGTTGCCCAAACGGCTCGTAACATGATTCCGTAGATCACCAAGAAGTCCTGAAGAGATCCCATAATTAGCACGCAGCAATAGTAACATCAGCACGCAGCAGGTAGCACCAGCAAAGCCGCAGCCTGCAGCAGGTATCACCAGCAATCACTCGCACCAGGCAGCACCAGCAAGCCTCAAGCAGCAACAGCAAGCAGCAGCACCAATCACCAGCAAGCAGCAGCAAACAGCATTAGTACACAAGGGGGCAACCATTATTAGCAGCAGCACGCAGCAACAGCATGCAGCAGCACCTAAGCAGCACCAGCCAGCAGCAACTACTAACACAACGCAGAACCAAGCCGCAGAAACAATCAGCACGCACCAGAAGGTACTGGTCAGTCGCGACAAGAAGCGGGAACCAGGAGCGAATAGCAGCAAGTAGCAGGCGGTACCAAGCAGCGGCAAGCGGCAGTGAGCGACAGCGGACGGACGAGCAAGGAACGAAGCAAGCAACAGAGAAATCAGGCGATCAGGCTACGAGGTGCAGGCCACCAGCCTAGCATCCTGGCCAGCAGGACTGCCGATACGAAGCCAAGCAGACAAGCGATCCTCACCCTTGCATGCGAGTGAGCTGTGGTGGCCAGCAGGGGGATTCTGATCTGATCTGGCCGTTTGCCGTGGACGCGGTCCGCGGGTCAGTGCAGGTCTTCCGTGCGAATGCCGGTGCCAACGCTGTTTGGAAGGCGCTCGCCCAGGTGGCTAAAAGTTACCCTGGCGCGCCCCAGGGCCGCCCTAAGGCTCCCCGATCGGGCCTCCGAGGGCCCGTAAAGTCAAAAAGAGCTTCCAGAACACGCTCACGACCACACAGGCCCAGAAGGCGGCGCCAGACGCCCCAGCCCAATCCGCCACAATATACCGCCAAGAGGGCCCCCAGATGAGCAGACCCGCAAGAGGTGAAAATCATGCATGCACTTTCTTTTTTTCTGGCTTTCGCGCACTCGCTGGTACTCTTCAATGGGCTCGAGATAGCTCCCAGAAGGGCCTCAAAGGCGTCGAAGATGGCAAAGAACGCCCACGAGCAGTCTAGACGGCCTCACACGTCCCCAAGATTTCCCAACATGCCCCTGACTGGCTTCCAAGATGGCCCCAACACGGCTCCAAGGTACCCCGAGGCAGCCGCAAGATGGCCCCAAGATCTTTCGAGATGCCCCGCTGGACTTCCCAGAAGGGCTTTGCGAGGCCCCCTAGGAACTGCTAGATGGCCTTGAGAGTGCACACGAGGCCCCCTCGCACGGGCCCAACATGGCCCCAAGAGGCGTCAGGAGAGCCTCAGGCTGTTTTTTTTTTCTGCCCGAAGGTGCCCCCCCCCCCACCAGCAGGCGAGCAGGCCCCCTGCAGCGCCCCGGTACGACCCAAGAGGCCCCGGGAGATCCCAACAGTGTGTCCCTTCCGGCCCCAGCAGTAACAGCAGCGGCAGAGCCAGCAGGAGAACCAGCGCCGCGGCAGAGCCAGCAGTAGCAAGCAGCGGCAGGCAGCAGAAGCAACGGCCTGCAGCAAGTCGATCCAGCACCTGGCAGCAGCAAGCAGCAGCAATACGCAAACAGGCAGCAGGAAACAGCACGGGTCAGCACGAGTCCAAGACAAAACAACCTCGAGAGTGTCTGTGCCATCTGCTTGCGTTGGGTTTCATCCCAGGTTCCTCAACTCACCTACCAAGCTGGAATCGGCGCGTGCGAAAAGGGTGGGCACGCTATGCAGGCGCTGTCGTTGTTCAGCGAGTTGAGGGAGATGACTTGAGATATCAGCGGTATCTTTTCACGTACATAGTCGGACAAGCATGGCTCTGATGTCGTTGAAGGAGGTGTGGGTGGCGATGTTGTTCAGCGAGTTGAGGGAGATGACTTGAGATATCAGCGGTATCTTTTCACGTACATGGTCGGACAAGCATGGTTCTGATGTTGTTGAGGGAGGTGTGGGCGGCGATGCTGGAGCCCGAAGCCGTCATCATCCCTTCAATTCTGGGCCAATCGCCTCCTCGAAATCGCTTCAATTCAGGGCCAATCCCTTCAATTCTGGGCCAATCGCCTCCTCGAAATCGCTTCAATTCAGGGCCAATCGCTTCAATTCTGGGCCAATCGCTTCCTCAGTGTGCCTTCAGTTCTGGTCCGATCGCTTCCTCAGGAGCCTGTGCGGCAAAGGTCTCTGGGCCAATCGCTTCCTCGAGCCCCCCCGGGGGTCTGCCTGGAGCGGCTTCGGCGCTGCCTCCGGACCCCTCCCCTGTCGGGCCTGGGGTGCCCCAGGGTGTCCAAAAACGGCCCGGGACAGCCGTACAGGGTCCGGGATGGCCAGAGTTGGCTCCGACAGCTGCCCGGCAGGGCCCCCGAGAGGCCTCAAGCGGCTCCAAGAGGCCTCCAAGAGGCCCCTAGACGCCCCAAGAGGCCTTGCAGGAGCCGTCCAGAAGACCACAGGAAGTTCGAGACCTTTTAGGATTCAATGGAGCATGTGTGTCTTTTGCTTCTTAGGCTTCTCGACGCGATACAGCTCCACGACGGCATCGGCGGCCCCCCTCGGGGACTCCTGGGCCGTCTTCGGGTCCCCTTTGGGCCGTCTCGGTCCGTCTTTGGGCCGTCTTCGGCCACTCTGTACTGTCTTAGAGTGCCCCAAGAGAGCTCAAGGACGGCTCCAGGGGGGCTCCCAGAATGCCACAGAAGGCGTCGGCGAGCTTGCTGACGGCTCGACACGCCCTCCAGAGATCGCCACCACAACAGCCCAACAGGCCCCAAGAGAACTCCGAGACAGCACAGGACAGCCCCAATAGGGCCCAAACACTACCCTGACAATTACGGCCATGGAGTCCTCCAGCACAGCCTCCATATCTGGCAGCACAAAAGCCAGCAGCTGCAGCAATGAGCAGCTAGAAGCCGAAAGCAAGCAGCCGGTGCGCACTCCCCGCGGCCGGCTGGCGGCCATGCCCGCTGCCGTGCCGTGCGGCAGGGGATCAGGTGCGACTCCCAGATCTGCTAGCATAGTGGCAGTAACGTCGGGAAGACAGCTGTATGGCTATCAGCCACGCGCGCAGGACAGCAGGCAAGCGTTCTCAGCTTCTACACATGAGTTTATTGATTCATCCTCTTCATCATCGGCAGTGGTCGGGTATGACTCGGCGTACGCCGCTGGCGTGACACAGGTTACTAGTCGTGTTGTCTTCCGGAAAATTGAAAGCCATATTGCGCAATGTCTAGACGAGCCTGCTGATCACCTGGTCGACTGCGGTGCCTCTGGAATCTTCCGTGACCCAGTTGATGTATATCGTTGGGCGAGTTCCTCGAGCTAATCTTTGGCAATATGAGGTCAAGCAGCCCCTGATCATTTTCAACATGGGCTGTCGTGGACGTGTACTCCGCGAGTGCGCGAAGGGCCCCGCGACCGCGCCACCGCAGGGCGGCAGGGAATCAGTCCGGAGGGGCTCGGGAGGGCCCCGTGCCCCTTGGGCCCGCTTTCTCTGGTCCCAGGGCACCCAGGGCGTTCGGGCAGCTCCCGAGGCCGCTCCTGGACATCAAGGCTCGCCGATGCATCCCCTGCAGTCGGCCCTGATCAGTAGGTCTACCCTGCCTGGTCAAGGGTATCCTTGTGTCCTGTGTTTCGCGACCCATGCCTTCTGCAGTCCTGCTGCAACGTGGCCCTCGGAAGGGTCTTGTGTCCTTGCGCGTGTCCTCTCCAATCAAGTCCGACTGTGGAGCCTCCTTGCCCCACCCCTACCTGCATCGGACCCCCCACCCCAGGACCCATGCAGACACACCTAACCTCAGACATCGGCCTGGACCCGATCCGCAGGAGCAGTCTTCCGTGCCGAGACAACGCTTGATTGTTACCAGGCCGGAAAGCGGCATGCGCAGATCGACATTATGGAGAAACGCAGCGATTGAATTACATCAATCCGTCGGGCAACTGGTTTTGCTGGTACCGCGCTTGATGCGTCCCGATTGCTGCCAAATCTATGAGGAAGTTCGGCCCATCCCGACGGCGTCGTGGACCAGACGCCTCTTGGAAGCTTTTGAAGGCCTTTGGGGGAGACTATTGGGTGGTCCTGTATGTCCTCCTGGGAGCCTCTTGAAAGGCTTCTGCAGACTGCTCAATATTTCCAGCACGAGGTCTTGGGCTCCTGGAGGCCTCTTGGGGACCTCTTCGGGGTCTCATCGGAGGCCTCTGGGAAGTCTTGGGTCCTTCTCGAGGAGAGGCTCGCAGTGGTCGCGCGCGTTTGTGGGCCCTCTTAGGATTGGTTTGGGTGCCTCTTGGGCGGCTCCTGGCAGCCTCCGAGGCCGTCTAGTAGAGGTATGGTCGGCCTCTGCGGCAGTTGTGGACGCTCGTAAGACCGACAGCGTGAACATGCTGAATTTTTGCGAACGACGATTGCGTTTTTGTGTGCGATATGGGCCTTTTTGGCTAGCCCCCGGAGCGTCCAGGAGGGCCCAAGAGACCGTCAAGACAGCTCCAGCACATGCTCCTGGACTATCTTAGGGCACGCATGCGGCATGCTGCAGGCTCAGAGTCTCACCCCCGCTGCATGTGAGATCGAGGCGTGCGGGAGACGAGGCATCAAGCGGGGGAGAGCCCCTCCCCAACGGGGCGGCTCATCCCAAGGACACTCACCCCGACCCTCCCCAGGACCGCCCCTCTGTGGCGGCTAACCGAAGGGGCTTCCCTTCGACTCGATTACGACTTTGCTGTTGGTACCCATTGGGTTGACGTAACTCAGGAGGCGAAGCAGGCTCCGAGGTGGCCATAGCGAGAGGAGAGAGCTTCAGAATGCCTGGAGATGGCAAGCAGTCGTCCCCTCACGCCGACAGGGCTGTCGGATCTGCTCTCCAGGTCACGAGGAGGCGGCCCGACGGGTTCTACCAGAGACCGCTCCCCTGCTCCAAGCAAGCGAGGCACCCAATAAGTAAGCTGGGGGGCAGCACGAAGTCTGGGGCTTACGGTCAAGCATCGAATCAAGACACCTCCCCTGCCGGGCCATCATTTCTCAACCACTGTGCTGGAAAGGTGGCCCAGCTTTTGAACACGTTCGTCCCTGCAGCATGAGACCAAACAGTCGGCCCAGGCTTGTTTAAGAAACTTCTTGGAAGCTGGCTCAGCTTTCGTACTTCACATTTCTCTTCATCATATGTTCTGTAGGTCCTCAGCCATTTTGGCCCAGCTTGCCCGTCTAGGCAGGAGGGTGCAAGAGACAGGGTAATGTGTGTTGTTGATGAGCCGTTGAAGTGCCGAAGTCGGTTCCCGAATGGATGTTGGATGGCCAGCTTGAATATTCGCGAGGTGCCTCGTCTCTCAAAGCGACCATCAGGAATCACGGGAGACAAACTCAGTGGATCGAAGCGCTACGTCTGTTCCGGGACGCATGCCAGTCACGTGCGAAAGAAAGCCACAGTCTCTACATTGATATTGTCAGCGCATGCGGAAAAGGGCGTCAGTGGCAGCAGTACCTGTCGCTTGTCGACGAAATGGTTGAATTGAAGTTGGAGCTCAACGTTATTATTTGTAGTACTGGGATCAGCGTGTGCCGGAAAGGAGGACGATGGAAAGAGGCGTTGTCGTTGTTCAGCGAGGTATTGGGGACGAACTTGGAGCCAGACGTCATCTAACCTACAATGCCCGGCATTCCGCGTGCCAGTACGGCCATTCTTCCCACCCTCGCGGGGGGCAGCACCTCAGCGGCTTCAACCGTGGGGACGGCCCCAGCAGAGCCCACGGTCAACCCCAGGGAGCCCCCAGAAGATACCAGAGAAGCCCAGAGAGCGTCATAGCTGCTTCAGAGGGGCCCCAAGGATCGCACCAAGACGCCCAAGATGGCCCCAAGACGGTCCAAGAGGGCTCCAGGACGCCCCAAGAGGCCCAAGAGGACTCCCAAGAGGGCCCCAAGAGCCCAAATCATTGAGACGTACAAGAGGCCCCCCAAAACGGCCCCAAGACGGCCCCAAAGGGCCCCAAGACGGCACAAGAGGCGCCCAGGATGACCCAAGAGGGCCCCAAGACAGTCCCAATGAGGGACCGCGAACTGAGAATTCAAGGTTTCTGTCCTAAGAGGGCCCCAGGAGGCCCCAAGAGGACCCCGAGAGGCCCCAAGAGCTTCCCAAAAGGCCCACGAGAGGCCCCAAGAGGCCCCATAACGCCCACTGAAAGGCTTCAAAACTGCTTCCAAGAGTCCCCCGAGGGGCCTACCACGAGATCACAACGAATACTGAAGAGGCCCCTGACCCACAACCCATGCACGGTAGCGGGATGTTCCGAAGGCCAGTAGATGTAGCTTTGGCGGGGCCCACGGTAGCCTCCAGGGAGCCCCCAGAGGGTCCCAGAGAGCCCCAGGAAACGCAAAAACGGTTTCAGAGGGACCCAATACACTTCCACAGGCTTCCCAGGGCACTTCCAAGAGAGCCGCGAGGACAAGAAACAATCGATATCATGGTTCCTGGGATGCTCTTCTTGTGTTCCGCCCCCCCATCTATAGCCCAATATGGCGCCATAGGCCTCCGAAATTGGCCCGACGCGGCTCGGGCATCCTCCCTCTGCGACGGCGCAAAACGCCCCCAAGAGATTACCGGAGGCGTCCCAGACGGGTCCCGAAACCCCTTGGACGGCTTCAGGGGTGGCCCGAGAAGGCCAACTCTGGAGCGCCTCCCCTCCGCCTGGCCGCCCCCACGGCCAGCGAGCCCTCAGGACGCCCCCGAGAGGCTCCCAGATAGTTTGAGAAACGCTCCCAAGAGCCCTCCAGAAGTGCCCAAGCCGCCTGCGTGGAAAAGGCACTGCCCCACACCTCTTGGGACAGCCCTCGCGCTGGAAGGCTTGCAGACACACGCATCCGGACCCAGCCGCAAACGCCCAGGAACGCTGTTTTTTGTCTGGGGTCCTTCTCGCACGGCGCGTGTCCCCGTACGGCCAAGGGCTGAACCGTCGCCAGGCCTGCGGGGGCGCACCTCGGCGCCTCCACCGAGCCCCCAAGGCGCTCTCGGCAGACCCCCGGAAAGACCCACGGACGCGCCCAGGAAGCTCCCAAAATGCCAAAGAGGCTTCGGCACGTGCCTCCGAGAACCTTTTCCTCCCAGGTTGCTTTGAAAGTCTACTTCATGGAAGCGCCGCGGGATTGGAAAAAAACACACGCCCCACACCTATTGGGACACCTCTCGCCTGTGAAGGGCTACCAACAAAATGTTTCTGGACCGAGCCGCAAACGCCGTATAACTCTTTTCCAGGGGCCCCTCTCGCACGGCGCGTGTCCCAGGAGGTGTGGGGCATAGTTTCCCCCATAAAGCTTACATTCCCCTCCTCGACCTCCTCCTCCTCCTCCTGATTGCCCACGACACCCTCTCCACAGTGGCTGGCGTCGTTTGCCAGTCACGTCGCTCCGCCTCCCTCTCGGGCCTCTGCCGATGCTGCCATACCCGCTCTTGCTAGGCAAACGCTGCTCTGGGCGCCGGCAGAATTATCAAGCACCGAGCCCGCCCTGAAGCACTAACGCAGCAGCAAGCGCACTCTCAATACTCTGGCACTTGTGGACGGTAGTCCGCAGGTCAGCCCTAGTCTAACCTACAACGCAGGCATCAGTGCGTGCGAGAAGGGTGGGAATTGGATGTTGGCGCTGTCGTTGTTCAGTGACATGTGGGAGGCGAGCATGGAGCCAAACGTTGTCAGCTACAGCTCTGTGGCCAGCGCGTGCGAGAAGCGCGGACAGTGGTTGCGGGCGCTTGTTCTGCTCAGCGATATGCGGGCCGCCCATGTGGATCCAGACATTTTCATCTACAGCGCTGGGATCAGCTCGTGCGAGAAAGGTGGCCAGTGGCAGCTTGCAATTGCGTTGCTCGGCGAGATGCGGGAGGCGAATTTGGAGCCCGACGTCGTCTCAGTCGAGCACGAATGTGGTCAGCAGTATGCGCTGTAGCGAACGGGCCCCAATCCCCAAGGCAGCGCAAGATTGTCGCGGGGCGTTCTTGGACGGATCCACGGCGTTCCGAGACAGTCCCACGACTTCCCCGAGATGACCCCGGAATCCCACCTTGACCGCCCCAGGTCGCGCCAAGTTTCGCCTGCGACCCACCGTGCCCCCAGCAGCTTCTTCGGAGGCCCCGGCGAGGCTCTGGAGATGCCTTTTTGGGGTCGAAGGTAACAACACCCACCTCTGCTCAATGCCAGCCTAATCTAACAGAATGCTCAATGCTTCTGTGCAACACGCACACATCATGATAGCTCTCCCTTCGAGGGGGGATTCATCCAATGCGCAGGGGGGCCGGTACCCTTGTATATCTTGGACGAGGGGTCATTCACAATACCCGTTTCGATGCATTTTGCCATCTTCAGCTCGGGCGGCACATCGCTTCCGCAATCGTCCTGGCCCTGCGCCGCTTCCAATCACCAGTCTGCTGGAGAGGCTTGAGACATTCGGGAAAGGGCCCCGCAATCCCTGGGAGTGGCCCCACATGCATGGCCGCGAGCCGTGCCCTCCCGCCCCGCGCCGGTACGAGCTGACACATGGCGGTATGAAAGAAGACGACTACCGCAGACGAGCGCGAGGCCACACGGGGCGACGTGAGAGGCAGCCACGACCGAGGGGAAGCTGGGCGCCCCCCTCCGTCGTTGGGCTGGCTGCGGGGGAGAGGCCCCCGAGCCTCTTGCGGCAGGCTCCAGAGCCCCTGCGGGCAGGAGGCCTCCCGGCCTCCCGGAGGCGCTCCGTGGCCGACAGCTGCGGGTCCTCCTCCTCCTCCTCCTCCTCCTCCTCCTCCTCCTCCTCCTCCTCCTCCTTCATACTTCCTCCTTCCTCCTTCCTCCTTCCTCCTTCTCCTCCTCCTCCTCCTCCTCCTCCTCCTCCTCCTCCTCCTCCTGGCCGCAGCTTCGCGCCTCGAGGAGCGCGCGGAGCGCGGTCCGCGCGGCCACCTCCGCGCTCCAGGGAGGCGCCCCGAGAGCGCTCTCCAGAACGAGTTGGAGCCAGCGCTCCTGGCCTCGGCCGCGCCCGAAGGAGCTGGGGGGCAGGAGCAGGGGCGAGAGGAGGAGCAGGGGGGAGGGGAGGGAGATGCTTCACAGTCTCTGGGTCCGGAGGGTTTCTGGGGGAGGCCTCGGAGAGCTCTCGGGGATGGCCCCCGGGCCCTTGGGAGAGGCCCCAGGGCCTCTGAGCGTTTGGGATTCGGCGTTGGGGCGCGAGGGCTATTCTTGCGTGGGTGATTCAGCATTTGTACTCCTCCTCCTCGTCCTACCCCTTCCTCCTCCTCCTTCTCCTCATCCTACACTTTCCCCCCCCTCCTCCCCCCAGCGTGGGTCCCTGAACGGTGAATTCCTGCACTCTGGATGTGCAAGCTGCGTGGGGGGCAACCACCGTGGTGCGATATGGAACATGTGCGCTGCAGCCTATGCAGTGCAATCTGCGCGGTGCCGCGTTCGAAGTGCAACTTGTGCTGTGCAATGTATGCCGTGCATGTCATGTGGTGCAAGCTTTGTGGCGCAAGCTATGTGAGTTTCAAGCTACGCGGTGCACGGCGCAATTTGCATGGTACGAGCCATGCGGTGCACGCTACATGGCCCAGCGTATGTGGTACACGCCATGTGTGATGCAGTGCACATGTCGACGGCGAGCGAGGGTGCCTTTCTCAGAAGGCTCGGAAGCCCCCCGGCCTTCTGAGCGGTTTTCAGAGCCTCCCCGGAAGACACGAACACTTTTTCAGAAGGCTCGAGGGTTTCTGAGAAGCCCCGCCGCCTTCTGAGAAGGCCTTTTCCTTCTCACTTCCCCCCTCGCTCGCCGCCAAACAGGGCTTGAGTCGGGCCTGTCCCTCTACAGGGGGAATTTTCAAACATATTTTTTAAACAAGAAGGCTGGGGACGATGTTTTGAGTATTGTTTGGCATCTCTTGAGTATGTTTTGACTATTTTCATTTTTCGTCCAAAATCCTCCTGTAGGGGGACAGGCCCGACCTAAAATTAGGTCGGGCCTGTAGTCGCTCTCACGTTCCAGCGTAGTCTCTTCCAGAATGCAGGTATCGTGGACAACGGAAATATGCCTGCTTTGGTTGTTCTCACCCTGGTCAGCTACAGCGCTGCGGTCAGCGCGTGCGAGAAGGGTGAGCAGTGGCAGCGGGCTCTTGCTCTGCTCAACGACATGCGGGATGCGAATGTGGATCCGGACGTTCTCACTTACAGCGCTGGCGTCACCGCGTGCGAGAAAAGCGGGCAGTGGCAGCAGGCGATGGCGTTGCACTGCGCAATGTGGGAGGCGAAGCTGGAGCTTGATTCCATCAGCTACAGCGCACAAATCAGCGCCTGTGAAAAAGGCAACCAGTGGCAGCAGGCTCTGGTGCTGCTCAGCGAGATGTGGGGGGTGACGTTGGTGCCCGACGCAATGTCTTCTACAATGCAGACACCCGCGCGTGCCAGAAGGCCCTGTGCATCGAAGGGTTTTTGGGGCTTCTCCCGGCCCCGTGGCGCTCCGCGTCGGTTCCGGGGGTCTTAAGATGCCCAAGGGCGGCCTCAGACGGCCCCAAGACGACCTCGAGATGGTCCCGAGAGCGCTCCAAGACGGCCAAGATAGCCCCAAGGCGGCCCAAGAGGCCCCCAAGACGCCCATAGAGAGCTCCGAGATGACCCCCAAGAGGGCCTCCAGGACACGAATAAGCCCAATCCCTCCCGAAAACTTACAAGTTGGGTATTCTCGCTTATCCCCGCCTTCAGAATGTCCATGACGGCCCTGCACCCCCTTCTGCCTACCCAAAAACACCCCAGGAGGCCCCCAAGAGAGACCCAAGACGGCCCAAGACGTCCCAGGCGGTCCAGAGGCACCCAAGACGACCCAAAGACGGCCCAAGAGGATTTCAAGAGGGCCCCAAGAGCGGCCCCAAGACGAGCCAAACGGCCTCCAAACGGCCCAACAGGGCTCAAGACGGCCCAAGAGACGCCCAAGAAAGCCCAAGAGGGCCGCAAAGAAGCCCTACGAGGACCCCAAACGGTCCCCGAGAGTCCCCGAGAGGCTTCAGTTTGCCTCTACTAGGGAGGGGCCGGACGAGAGGAGAGAGGCTTATCGCACGCCCAGACAGGTTTTCTCAGGCTAGAATGCCAGAACCAACGAGTGCGAGAAAGGGCCGCTGTGGCAGCCTGGCAAACGGGCCAGTGGGGCCAGACCACCCGTGGAGACTCCCGGGACGGGCCCAGAGCGCCTCAAGTCGACCCCAGAGACGTCTTCAGAGATCCCCAGAGGAGCCCAACACAGTCGAAGAGGCCTGAAGAAGCCACGACAGGCCCCAACAGGGGGCCAGAAAGGCGCCACGAGAGGCCACAGACAAATTGGCATGCGGCCTCGAAGCTCCTCAAAAGAACCCCAGGGCCCCAGGCTGACCCCGTGGGCTCCCAAGACTGCCCACAGAGTGCCCCAAGAAGCCTCCAATATGGCCCAAGTCTGCCCCAGGAATGCCCAAGATGGCTCAGAAGAGGCCTGAGTTGGCCCCAAGGCGGCCCCGAGAAGGCGTCAAGACGGCCCTGGAGGGACCCGAGCGAGATGTGGGAGGCGAGACCGGAGCCTCGCTTCACCCCTGTTCTGATGCAGCGCGCGCGCGAGAGCCGGGTACTTTGGGACCCGCGGCATCCGGGCCAGAGCCCGCCGAGAGGCCTCAAGGATCGGCCCACGAGGGGACTGCGAGAGGGCCCCCGGAGGGGCTCAGGGAGCCCAAGAGGCATCCGGGGCAGCTTCAGCACAACCGTGAGACGGCCCCGACCCAACAGGCCCCCGGCGGAGACCCCCCCAAGATCGTGCAGGACAGGCCCAAATGGCCCAAGAGCTCCGAGGCGCTATCCCCAGCCCTGGGTGCCCCAAAATATTGCCCAGAAGAGGCCCAAGACGGCCTCCCCATGCTTGTCAGCCCCAAGACAACCACAAGCATGGAACACCTGACATGTGCAATGCTTTTGGCTTCCTCGCCTTGGCGGCCCAAGACGGCCCTCAGAATGATTGTGTCATCTGCTGGCCGTAAGTTTGATCCACGGGACACTCTATTCAGCTACCAAGCTGGAGTCGGCGCGTGCGAGAAAAGCGAGCGTGGCATTCACGTGTTATCGTTGCTGAGCGACTTGGTAGCTGAGCGGCATCTTGGTAGCTGAGCGGCATATTGGTAGCTGAGCGGCATCTGGGCAGCTGAGTTGCATCTGCTCTTCTGCTGTGCTGGGAAAGCTTGTATGCAAAGTCCTCACTTCCATAATTTGATCGTTCCCGTAATGGTTGGCCCTGGTTGGGTCCGGTCGGATTCCGCAGTTTGTGGGCACGCCAAAGATACGGGCCCACGCGGACTCCGCAGCTGGTCGGAGCGTGTCGAGAGCGTCCAAGCGTGCTCCTCAACAGTTCCGTGTCGCGAACAGGTCTGTCGTATCTGATGTCTTGTGGCGCCATGATTCGTTGTGTTTGCCGTGTCGTGTCGCGATCAGTTGTTCTCGTAGAAATGAGCTGCACCACGCATTCGCGTTGCAATCCTCACTTTGCATGCAAGTGGGATCACGTGGACGGTAGTCCACTGGTCAGCACTAGTCAGCTACAATGCTGGGAACAGCGCTTGCGAGAAGGGCGGGCAGTGGCAGCGGGCTTTGGCACTCCTCAGCGAGATGCGGGAGGCGAAACTAGAGGCCGACGTCATCTCTACTACATTGCAGGGCCCAGTGCGTGCCAGAAGGGCGCAGGCCCCAATGCACCGAAACCGCCCCGGGCTGGCCCCGGGCCGCCCCGGGCCGCCCAGGTAGGCTCCAGGACACGCCGAGAGGGCCCCCCGAAGCCCCCAAGACGGCCCCGGAGAGCCCCGGCACGCTTAAAGATGGGCCCAAGACGCCCGAGATTCGCCCCAGACGGCCCAAGAGGCGTCCAAGACGCCCGAAGAGGCCTCCCAAGAGGCCTCCCAAGAGGGCCCCGAGCGACAGAAATCGTCGATTTCTGTTGTGTTTTTCGATGTTTTCGGCCTCCTCGCCTCTTCGGCTTCCCGACGCTCCAAGACGGCCCAAGAAGTCTTCCAGACCGCTCCAAGACGGCCGAAGAGGACCCCAAGAGAGCCCCAAGACGGGCCAGGAGGGCCCCAAGACGGTCCCAAGACGCCCCAGGACGGCCCCAGGACGGCCCAGGAGGCGCCCAAGACGGCCCAAGAGGCACCCAAGACGGCCCCAGGAGCGGCCCAAGACGGCCCAAGACAGCCCAAGAGGCGCCGAGGCGGGCCTCAGACGGCCCCAAGACGGCCCAAGAGGCACCCAAGACGGCCCGAGAGGGCCCTAAGAGCCCCCCCGGGAGGCCCAAAAGAAGGCCGAAGAGGCTCCGAAACGGCCCCCACGAAGCCTTCAGTGGCTTCAGAATTCCCTCCAGGAGCGGGGGAGCGGACGAGAGGCGACAGGCATATCGCAGGCAAAAACGCCCCAAGAGATCCCCAAACGGCCCCCACGAAGCCCTAAGTGGCCTCAGAATTGCTTCCAGGAGGGGGGGAGCGGACGAGAGGCGACCGGCATATCGAAGGCACAAAAGAACAATGTTGGACGCTCCGAGGGCCTTCGATGTTTCTCTGTTGGGGAGAGTCGTCGTAGGATCGACGATTGCCGACCGAGGGCATGGAGAATCGAGCGAAAGAGGAGGAGAAGGTGGAAGAGGAGGAGGAGAAGGAGCAGGAGGAGGAGGAGGGGCCTGGCGCTGCACTGCGAGATGTGGTTGTGGAAAGCCAAGCTGGAGCCCGACGCCATCATGATTGCCTTTCGGCCCTGCAGCCGCACCCCCCCGCGCTTGCCTAGAGACCCCTCGCCACGTCGAGCTGATGTCGTGGACGGAGTCCACAGGTCTGCCCTAGTCAGTTACAGCGCTGGGATCAGCGCGTGTGAGAAAGGTGAACAGTGGTAGCAGGCTCTCGCGCTGCTCGGCAAAATGCGGGAAGCGAAATTGAAGCACAACATGATCTCGTCTGCACCAGCTCTTTCGACCATACATTAGCAAGAAGGGTGTCGTCGGCGTCGGCATCGTCGGCGTCATTGTCGTCGACGTCGTCGTCGTCGTCGGATGGGCGGGCGCGCGGGCGGACGGGCGCGCGCGCGTGCGTGCGTAGAGCACACGAGTTCAATATAATGCTAAGTGATTGTGTGCCCCCTGCGTTGCCATTTTCACGAGCGGCGTAGATTGGATCGTGTCCGCCCCTTCTGATGCCAAGTGGCGAGTAGAAGTGTAGGCATTCGTGCCCCCGCGGCCCCGTGCGTTGCCATGCCACGCGTCGCGCGAAACAGAAGCATTCACCCCCCCCCTCCCCCCACTCCCCGCGCCGACATGTGACGAGTGCAGTGGAGTAGTATGTTTTCCGCTCGCATGCTCTGCCAAATGACGAGAGGAGTCGAACCATTGCTTTTTTCCATTTCCTTCAGATTCCCCCTGGCTTCCCGAAATTCCCAGCGGCTTCCGTCGGTTCCCAATGAATTCCCGATGATTCTTGACGAGTTCTTCCGAGTCCCGCGGCAATTTCTGAGGACTGAGGGAGGGGGGGGAGGGCAGTTTCCGGGAGCTGGAGGGGAAAGCGGTGGCCAGGGAGGAGAGCGGCTTCGGGGGAAGGCCCTTTCGGGGAAGGGGGGGGAGGGGGGCTGGCATCCGCAGGCCGGAGAAGATGCGGGAGGGAGGGGGAGAGGGGGGGGAGAGAACGTTTTGGGAGGTCCAAAGGGAGGAGGGGTGCAGCTTCCGCGCTCGGAGAAGGATCGTTGGAGGTGGGGGGGGCTTCAGGACGGGGAACCCCTACTGGGGCAGTGGATGGCTTCCGCGAGCTGGAACAAGGGAGGGAGAGGGTACAGTCGGACCGAGCTATAAGATCGAGGTCGGTTCGGGGAGGGTGCCCTAATGTTCTTCGTGTTTGTTGGATGGTACCTTTGGGTGTTTTGTTTCGGCGGACGGAGGGTCTCGTGTCCTTGAGGGATCTGTTTCTGGCCTAATTCCGATTGTAGCTGGGTTCGGAACGAGGGCGCCCGAAGGGGGGGGTAGGCAAGGAGGTTCCTCCCCCTTGGTTTTGGTGCCACAGGCTCTCTCTCTCTCTCTCTCTCTCGGAGCTCGTCAGACCGATAGGCCGATAGGAATAGATCTCGGCACATGTCGCCAGATAGGCCGCGAGATCAAAGGGCAGACCGTGCGGTCGAGCGATAGATCTTGAGATCGGCGGGTGGGTTGCGAGATCGGCAGATAGCAAGGTCAAGACAGACAACGAGTACAAACACGATTGGGTGCCAAACGCAAACCGCCAGCTGACCCCCCCCCGACCCACCAACCACCACCATCACCACCAACCTCCCTGTCGCTCGAAAGGTGATTATTCTATGAGCTATACGCATCAAGCTGTTGTCATAGCATAGCCTTGACACTGGATCAGCCCAACAATGTCATTGCATGTCTTGGCGCAGCATATCATGGCACAGCATGGCAGTGTAAAGACGTTGTGATTGGTTTCGCCGGCCCTGAAGCTTGATCATCAAGAACGGAAGATGTGGGAGTGGGACGGATGAAAGGGGTAAACGGAAGAATTAATTTTGATCTGATTGCGGCATTGCTCGATTTCCTTCGGGCGGTAGCGCGTTTGTGGGGCCCTGACTGCTTTGAAACATTGTATGAGGTAATTCGGCCCACCCCGACACCGTGCTGGCGTCAACCAGGCGCCTTTGGGGAACCTTTGAATTTCGCTAGAAGAGACCATTGGGTGGTTTTGTGGGCGGCTCTTGAAGAGCTTCTGCAGGCTTCTAATCGGCTCCACCACGTGGCTTTGGACTCCTGGATGCCTCTCGGGGAACTCGTGGGGGTCGTTTGCAGACCTCTGGGGAGTCTTGGGTCCATCTTGGACGGGAGGCTCCCAGTTGTCGCGCTCTTTTGTGGGCCTCCTTGGGGCTGGTTTGGCTGCCTCTGGGGTGGCTCTTGGGAGCCTCTTGGGAGCCTCTTGGGCCGTCTAGGGGAGGTATCTGCGGCAGTCGTGGACGCTAGTTAGACAGAACATGTGAACGTGTTGGAATATTTTGGGGAACTACTGTTGTGTTCATGGGGTGGGCCTCTTTCGCCAGCCCCTGGGGCCTCCCCTGGGGCCTCCAGGAGGGCCCAAGAGACCTTCAAGACGGCGCCAGTACATGCCCCTGAGATATCTTAGGACGTGCGTGTGGCGTACTGGAGGCTTGGATTCTGAGCTGCGCTGCGCGTGATGCCGAGGCGTACGCGCAGCAAGGACGGGGGGGGTCCTTCCTTGGCGGGGAAGGAAGGGGACTTCTCTTCGACTCGATTACGACAGTGTTCCCGGTCTTCCTTGGGCTGGCGTGCGCTCGCGAGAAGAAGGAGGCCCCAAGGTAGCCAAACGTGAATGAGGGAAGAGCTTCAGAAGGGCCACAGGAGGCAGGCAGTCGTCTCCTCACGCCAACAGGGCTGGCGGACCTGCGCTCCAGGTCACGAGGACGCGGCCTCTCAGGTTCTACCAGGGAGCGCCCCTCTGCACCAATCAAACGAGGAACCCCCATAGGCAAGCTGGGGTCCGCAGCCGTTTTGGTCCAGCTCGTCCGTCTGTTAGGGAGGCCCCCAGAAACAGGGCAATAGGTGCTGCTGTCGATGAGCCGTTCAAGTGCCGAAAGAGATCCCCGAGTGGATGTTGGATGGCCATTTCGAATGTTCGCGAGGTTCCCTTTTTGAAAAAGCGACCATCAAGACACACGGGAGAAAGGTTCAGTGGATCGTAGCGCTACGCGTTTTCCAGAAAGCACGTCAGGCACGCACGAAAGAAAGCCACCGTCTCTACATTGATCTTGTCAGCGCGCGCCGAAAACGCAGTCAATGGCAACAGTCTTTGTCGCTTCTCCGTGAAATCACTGAATTGACGCTGGAGGCCAATTTTATCAGGGGGCTGTATTCTGACCACCCGCCCCCTTCACGCCCCCCGACCCCCCCCACGCCCACCCCGCCCCCCGGCGGGTTGGGACTGACGACGAGGACGACGACGGCGACGATGACGACCACGACAGCGTCTTCCACACGCCGAATGGTTGGTGGATTGCGCATTCGACCGTTTTGGGGCCATCTTGGCATCCTCTGAGCCCGTCGTTACGCCGTATGATTTCTGAAAACGTCATGAGGGAAACCCTTGAAGGCACGCGACACATCCCAGGAACTCCTGCAAGTGTGGCCATTCAGCCAGCATGTGCAATATCAGGTGTTCGCCAGCCCGGGCCCCAAACAGCGTGTGTCAATCTATGGTGTGCAACCCATGTGGAGAAATCTAGGTTGTGAATTATGTATGCATGGTGCCACCGATGCTGCGCAATATATAGGTTGTGCGACGCATGCTGGGCAGCATAGGGAGTGCGAGCTATGTGGTGCAATCGATGCTTCGCCGTATCAGTGGTTCAGTATAGATTGAACCGTCTATGGTGCGCCACTAATGCGGTGCAATCTGCGTTGTGCACTCAACGTCGCGCAATCTACGCGTTGCAATTCACATTGCCGAACCTGAATGTTTCGACCCCACTGCTCGCGCAATCGCCCCACCCGCCCACCCGCAACTTGGTTTTCATGGCCCGTGCCGAGGCGACGTCGATGAGTGCATTACGTTGGCTGGTGCATCTCTGCGGCCGCGCTGGCCCGCGCATGCTCGCGCGCGCAGCGGCCAGCTAGTTTGGCGCGACCGACGCGGCCGCGGCGGCGCTGGCCGCGCGGCATTTCCCAGCGGGCGCTGCGCTGCGAGTCGGTGACTTTGGCGGGCGCGGTAGCATGGCAACGTTGACGACGGTGGACGCGATGGTGATTGCAGCGATGGTGACTACGTCGACAACGACGAAGGCGCGTCCAGCGCGGGCGCCGACGCGGAGCGCGCCAGCGACGATGACGGCGCCTTCGCGTCGGCGATGAAGGCATTGGAAAGAGTTCGGCGCGCGCGGCGGGCGCGCGAGAGTGGCCTGCATGGTACTATTTGACACGGATGCCGCCCCCCCCCCAGCCCGCGCGCGCGGGCGCGCGAACGATGTCGGCGCGCGGCGCGAGAGGCCAGTTTGGCGAAATGCCGACGGTTGTCTTCAGAATTCGCAAGAGCGCGATTGCGCCCTTTTCTTTTTTTTGTTTCACGAGTGGCGTTGCGAAACTATGCGCGCGCGCGTGTGCGTGTGTGCGCGTGTGTTTTCGCGCGATGGGCACTCGGCGTTGCAGTCGTTGCGGAACGCAGAAGTGTTCGACGTATTTCGGCGCGTGCGCACGGCGACGCGCACGCGTGCACTTCGTCAACGCTTCCCAGAGGCTTCCCCCGACGGCGCGCGCGCAATGGCGTTAGAACGACTACAACAAGCGCGCGCGGAGCCCGTTGGGCGGCCTTTTCTGCAAATTATGATTGGGAGAAGGAGGAGAACAACGACGGAAACGTGTTGTTCTCAGGGATTTGCAGGAGCGCACGCGCAAGCGTCTTTTTGTTGGATTTGCGGGCTGCGAAGTTATTTGTTGCACGCATGTCTGTGTATCTGCATATATGAATACACATAGTTTTTACACATGTATGTTTGTATGTATTGTTCCCATACCTAGGCTCTGCCTAGAGGGCTCTTACTCTCTCTCTTAAAAGGGCCGGGCAGTGCACACCGCCCCGGGCGGTTCCCCCAGCATCCGCCCCGCGGTTCCCCCAGCTACGCCCCCCCGCGTAGCGTTGCATATCTCATCTTAGCTCAGCTTATTTTATATTAGCTTAGCCTAATTTCATCTTAGCTCCGATTTATCGTAGCTTAGCTTAGCTCCATCTTAGCTTCACTGAGCTTTTAGCGTAGCAGAGCACGGCCTAGCATAGCATAGCGTAGCATAGGATAGCGCAGCACAGCATATCGTAGCATAGCCCATCATAGCATAGCATAGCGCAGCATAACATAACATAGCATAGCATAGCACAGCATAGCATAGCATAGCATCGCATAGCATAGCATAGCGTAACATAGCATAGCATAGCGCAGCTTTGCATAACATAAAACAGCATAGCAAATCATAGCTTAGCACAGCACTGCGCAGCATGGCATATCACAGCTTAGCATAGCATAGCATAGCACATCACAGCATAGCATAGCATAGCGCAGCATAGCATATCATATCATAGCATAGCACAGCGCAGCATAGCATGGCATAGCATAACATATCATAGCCTAGCAACGAATGCTGCTTTCCTAGGGGCTCCAACTTCTAGGGTCGCACTGGGGTAATGTTTTGTAGTTTTTTTACGCTCGGTTTTGGCGTGCCCACGACACCGACATGTTTTGAAGGATTTCGGCACGCGCGCGCGACCGCGCGCGCGCGTGCGCGTCGTTTCATTGATAGCCAGGGGTTCTTGCAAACTGATGGTTCTTGATAAACGAGTGCGCGTGCATAATATTTGTTGCAAAGGATGGTGGGGGTGGGGGCGGGCGTCGGCCGGGCTGGGACGGCGCGAACTCACGCGCGGGATGGGCGGCGGGGCAGAATCATATCAAATTGTCACGCGAAAAGGGGGGCGGGGAATCCCAGCGGGGGGGGTAGTGTTTGTTTTCCGCGCAGGAGGGAGAACCAATGCGGTGCGATATGTATAGATGTGGGGCAGTTGGTTTGAACGGACGAGTTGACGCATGCCATGATCTTGCAGACACCCCACCCACCCACCCGCAACCTGTTCTGCAAAACCCGCGCGGTGGCGATTGCGATGCATGCTTGGCGTTGGCTGGTGCATCTCTGCGGCTGCGCCAACCCAGGCACGCGCGCGCGGCGGCCAGCTAGTTTGGCGCGACCGACGCGGCCGCGGTGGCGCTAATCGCTGGGCGCATCCCATCGCGCGCTGCACTGCGAGCCGGCGACTTGGGCGGGCGCAGTATGACGGCAACGTCGGCGACGGTAAACGCGATGGCGATAGTTGCAATGCTGGCGACGACGTTGGCAACGACGAAGGCGCAGCCAGCGCGGGCGTCGATGCTGAGCGCGCCGGCGACGATGACAGCGCCCTCGCCTCGGCGACGCAGGTCATGGAAATGGTTCGACATGCGCGCGCGGCTGGAGCGCGAGAGCGGCTCGCGCGGCATTCGTCGACGCGGATCGCGCCCCCCCCCCCTGCGAGCGCGCGCAAGGGCGCGGGAATGATGTCGGCACGCGGCGCAAGAGGCCCGCTCGGCAGAATGCCATAATAATGTTGAGGAACCGATGGTATTCTTCAGAATTTACAAGAGCGAGAGCGCGCTTCTTCATTATCAGAAAAGGACGTTGCGAAACCATGTGTTTTGACATGTTGTTCGGACACTCGGTTTTGCAATCGTCACGAAGAGGGTTTTGGGCGGATTCCAGCATGCGCGCGCGACGACGCGCGCGCGCACTTTCCCCCCCCCAAGGACTTCTCCCGACGGCGCGCGCGCAAGGACGTTCGAACGATTGCGACACGCGCGCGCGCGAAACGCGTTTGGTAGCACTCTCTGAAACGTTGATTATCCCGGCAAAGCAACCTAACAGCGATGTGTAGGAGCATATCTGGAAGCATTCCCCTTAAGATTCAGATGAGAATCCAGTTGTAGAATTCTGTTGTTCTCGCAGTCGTAGTCGCATTCGCGATGACAGTCGCAGCGGCAACGGCAGTCGCAGTCACAGCCTCAGCCTCAGCCTGCCTCAGCCTCAGCCTCAGCCTGCCTCAGCCTCAGCCTGCCTCAGCCTCAGCCTCAGCCTGCTTCAGCCTCAGCCTCAGTCTGCCTTCAGCCTCGGCCTCAGCCTCAGCCTGCCTCAGCCTCAGCCTGCATCAGCCTCAGCCTCAGCCTCAGCCTGCCTCAGCATCAGCCTGCCTCAGCCTCAGCCTCAGCCTGCCTCAGCCTCAGCCTCAGTCTGCTTCAGCCTCAGCCTCAGTCTGCCTTCAGCCTCGGCCTCAGCCTCAGCCTGCCTCAGCCTCAGCCTGCCTCGGCCGCAGCATCAGCCTGCCTCAGCATTCAAAATGTCAGGAGTGGAATTCTGGGAACTAGAAGAACACGAACTAAGTGGCCTACAGTTGGCTCCGGGCATTCAAAATCATGCCCAGGAATGGAGTTCTGGGAACTCGAAGAGCACGAAGTGGCCTACAGTTGGCTCCGGGCATTCAAAATGTGGCCCGGGAATGGAGTTCTGGGAACTCGAAGAGCACGCAGTGGCCTACAGTTGGCCCCGGGTATCCTAAATGTGGCCCGGGAATGGAGTTCTGGGAACTCGAAGAGCACGAAGTGACTTACAGCTGGCTCCGGGCATCCAAAATGCGGCCCGGGAATGGAGTTCTGGGAGGTCGAAGAGCACGAAGTGTGTGACTGCTGGCTCCGGTTATTCAAAATGTGGCCCGGGAACGGAGTTCTGGGAGGTCGAAGAGCACGAAGTGTGTGACTGTTGGCTTAAAACGAGCCCGGCTCTGTTCCCGGCCCTCCTCCCCGGCACCCGCCCAGACCCCCCTGTGGAGTCCAGATGCTTTCTTTTGACCCCACTAGAAACCTATCAGCAAAAGCTGTTATGTTAGGTAAAAAACCGATGGCTTTGTCATGGTTTCGCCAGAGCGCGCGCGCAAGCTTTGTTCTTTAACATGATATGTTGGATTATCTGCCCTGCGAAACCTTGCGCTTTTGATTGTCATGTGGGCGCTCGGTTGTCGAATCCTGACGAATCGCAAGGTTTTTGAAGGATTCCAGCATGCGCGCGACGACGCGCGCGAGTGCACTTCGCCAATGTTTTACATTGGGCGTTTGGAAACTTATGCTTATATGATAAATGAGTTCGCTCGCATAGTGCGTTGCAAAGGATGACGGGGGGGGGGGGGGGGGGGGGCGGATGCCGGCTCGGCTGGGAAGTCATGGATTTATTTTAGGACGGGCGATTGGGCAGTGCCGCATGCAAAATTCAGCGCGAAAGGGGGGGGGGGGGGGCGATAATCCCGGGGGAGGGGGAGGTAGAGTCTGTTTCGTTGTGAAGAGGAGAATTTACGTCGCCGAGCTTGAAGAAGCCACCTCCACTGCTCGCACAAGCATCCAGCCCACCCACCCGCAACTTGGCTCGCAAGACCCATCGGCGCGAACGATATTGGCGCGGAAACAATGGGTACAATGCCCAACGACAGCTCCTGTTCATTTTGAACAGGACTCTCTGTCGGTGTCGCCGCGGCCTGTGTCCGTTTGAGACAGAACGCCGCCTGCCCAACAGCGGCCGCTGTTGGTTTGTGACAACACTTGTTGTTGGGCATTGTACCCATTCTTTCCGTGCTCAGCTCGGGCGTCCAAAACCCATGCGGAGGCGATTGCGATGAGTGCGCTGCGTTGGCTGGTGCATTTGCGGCCGCGCTAGCCCGCGCATGCTCGCGCGCGCAGCGGCCACCTAATTCGGCGCGGCCGACGCGGCCACGGTGGCGCTGACCGCCGGGCACATCCCGGCGGGCACTTCATTGCGAGTCGGCGACATGGGCGGGGGCGGCACTATGGCGACGCCGACAACGGTGGACACGATGATGATAGTAGTGGTGTTGGTGACAATGATGACAGCGGCGACGGCGCGGGCAGGGGTGGCGCCGACGCTGGTCACGCCGGCGACAATGACGGCGTCTTCGCGTCGGCGATGAAGGTTTTGGAAGGAGTTCGACGCGCGCGCGCGGCCGACGCGCGAGAGTGGCCCGCATGGCATTATTTGATTCGGACCGTTTACACCGCCAGGGCGCTCGAATGATTTTGACATGCGGCCCGAGCGGTTCGCTTGGCAGAATTTAATGTACATGTTGAACAACTTACGGTTTCTTCGAATTCGCAAGAGCGCGAGCGCGCTTGCGTTTTTTGTTTCGAAAGTGGATATTGCAAAACCATGTGTGTTTTCATGTTGTTTGGGCTCTCGTGTATGCAACCTTTTGGAAGCCGCTGGTTCCTGAAGGACTGTGGCATGCGCGCGCGACGCCGAGCGCGCGTGCACTTCGCGCCAGTCTCTGCACCGGGTTCTCGCGACAGCACGCGCGCATAGGGCGCTCCATCGATTTCGACGCGCGCGAAGCCCGTTTTGTGGCAGACCTACGGTCTTATGAAGAATTCGCGAGAGCGCGCGCGCAAGCTTTGTTTGAAAGTCCTCTTTGCGAAACCATGTTTTCGTTTGTTCATGCGTATTGGACATTCGAATTGGGGACACTGGCGAAACCGACAGTTGTTGAAGGATTTCGGCGCGTCTGCACTTCGTTTGATGGTTTTCGCATGGGATCTTTGAAATCGAATGATTGTCGATAAACGAGCGCGCGCACAGTTCTCTTAGCAAAGGATGGCGGGGGGGGCGGATGCAGGCGGGGCCAGGGCGGCATGCATTCATGTATAGGATGGGCGATGGGGCAACATCGCATGCACATTGCAAAACGAAAAAGGGGGGCGAAAATCCGGCGGGGGGGGCAATCGATGCGTGCGTGTGCGTGCGTGCGTGTGTGTGTTTCTGAAAAACGACGGGATATATGTACACGCATATGCATATATGTATATATATATATATATATGTATGTATGGTGCGCCTTGCCCTGTGCACTGTACGTGGCGACCCCACCGCTCGCGCAATTATCCCACCCGCCCACCCGCAACTTCTTTTGCAACACACATGCGGTGGCGATTGCGATGAGTGCTCGGCGTTGGCTGGTGCATCTCTGCGGCCGCACCAACCCTTGCACGCCCGCGCAGCGGCCAACTAGTTTGGCGCGACCGACGTAGCCGCGGTGGCGCTGGCCACTGGGCGAATCCCAGGGGGCAATTCAGTGCGAGGCGGCGACTTGGGCGGGCGCGTTACCATGTCAACGTCGACAACGGTAGGCACTTTGGCAATGATAGCGGTGTTAGCGAAGATGTTGACAAACGACGACGGCGCGGCCAGTGCGGGCGCCGATGCTGACCACGCCGACGACGATGACGGCGTCTTCGCGTCGGTGATGAAGGGTTTGGAAAGAGTTCGACATGCCTGCACAGCCGAAGCGCGAGAGCGGCCCGCATAATACTCTGTGGTATGCTGTGGCACGCGCGCAAGGGCGCGCAAATGATGTCGGCACGCGGTTCGAGAACCTTTTTTGGCATAGTGCCATGAAACATGTTGAGACCCATTTAGTTTTCTCATGAATTCGCACGAGCGCGAGCACATTTAGTTTTCTCATGAATTCGCACGAGCGCGAGCACACGTTTTTTGAAAACCGACGTTGCGAAATCATGTGCGTTTCATGTGTTTTGGACACTCGGTTTTAAAATCGCTGCGACACCGAAGGTTTTTGACAGATGTCGGCATGCGCACTCGGCGACGCGCGCGCACGCATGTCGTATAATTTGTTGCAAAACATTTGCGCGACGTCACGCGCGCAACGGCGTTCGAACGATTCCGACATGTGCGCGCACGAAGCCCGTTTTGTATGATGTCCTAAACATTTTGGCGAATTTTTGGTTTTCGCGAGAATTCGCAATAGCGCGCGCAGGTTTGTTTTGGAATTCCGCCGTGCGATATGTCATGTGTTTAAATATTTTTGGAATACTTGATTTTTCAATCCCAGCGAAACCGAAAGTGTTTGAATGATTGCGGCACGCACGCGCGCGACAACGCGCGCGTGCGCTACTGTCCCATGATGGTTTTTGACCAACGATGGACGTCGGGGCGGCGACGGCGACATCATAGCCGCCAGACCGCCGCACCGGCCAAGACGACGAGCGGCGACGAGGCGGCGGCGGGGCGGCGGGGCGTCAACAACATAGCCGCCAGAGAGACACACTGGCTCAGACGACCAGCGGCGACGAGGCGGCGGCGGGGCGGCGGCGGCGACAACATAGCCGCCAGACCACACTAGTGGTACAGGCGACAGGCGGCGACGAGGCGGCTGCGGGGCGGCGACGGCGACCAAATGGCCGTCAGACCGCCACGCTGGCCCAGTTCCTCAGAACAGAAGTAAGCACCCCGAAGTGCAAGCACTGTTTTGGGAGCAGTGGAGAGTGAGGACGCTTGAGGGCCTGAGGCCACCCCACTTAATGCCTCGATGCACGGTGGCGGATTTCAGCCTCAAGGGCCGTTTCCAGACGCAGGCCCCCGAGATAGCCAAAGCGAGCCAAAAGCCGGCCCAAGGGGGCGCCCAGACGGCCCAGAGAGAGCTTTCAAGGCTCACCATGGCACGCCCAGATAGTCCAAAAAGACCCAAACGTCTCCGCAGGACACCGACAGGCTCCCAAGAAGCGCCCAATAGGCTTCAAGAATCCCCACAGAGGCTCGAAGAGTGCCTCAGACGCTCATGGCAGTCCCCATCGCCCATCATAGCCCCGACAAGTACCACGTGCACTCACTTATTCCAAGTCCGTCGTGTGTTCCTCGCTCCTCTTCTCTTCGTCGTCGTCGTCGTCGTCGTCCTCCTCCTCCTCCTCCTCCTCCTCCTCCTCCTCCTCACTGTCCTTCGCATTGTCCTCCAAGCTGTGCCCTCATTTCGCCCTTCTCCTAGTCGTCCTCCCCGTCGTCCTCGTCCTCTCTCGCCTGGTCCTTCTCGCCCTCCATGTCGTCCTCATTCTCGACGGCCCCGTCCTTCTCCTTGTTCTCCGCGCTCTCCCCCTCCTCATCAACGCTGTCTCCCACGCTGCCGTCCTCCTACGCCTCCTCGTCGATCTTGCCGTCCTTCTCCTTCTCTCCGTGCTCGTTATGATTGCCTTACTCCTCTCCCTCGTGCTCGTCTCCCTCGTCGTCGCGTCGTAGTCCTCCTGGCCCTCCTCGCCTGCATCTCGTCCTCCGCGCTGTTCTCCTTCGGATCCGTCTCATCCTCGTCCGCATGCCCCCTCTTTCCTTGAGTGACGCTGCCCGCTCTTGTCCGGTAGGCGTCAGTCTGAGGGTCCAAACTTCTGGGGGGTGAACGGATTGACCTCCGAATCGGGCGGAAGTGTAGGACGGAGCTGAAGTTTGCAGCGGGGGCGGAATGATCGAGCATCCGTGACATACATCTGTATATATCTATATATAAATATACGTATATGTATATGTGTAAACATATACATATATATGTTTTCGAATTCTGCTGGGTGCTGTGGACGTTCCTACTCACGGGAGGAGGGCGACGGCGACGACGAAGTCGAGGACGAGGTGTGGGAGCGGAGGGCCATGCTGCTCGTGAGCGGTATCCCCGCCCCAGCCCTGGCCCCCCAGCGGCCTCCGCGGGCCCTCAGAGGCTCCTGCAGGCCTCCGCGGGCGGAAGGAGGGGCCCGAGCGTCGAAATCTGCAACCTTCGACCGTCGTAGGGCACAGCGCAGCACCCGCAGCCGCCTGCGCAGCACGTGGAAGCGGGGTCCACCGCGGGGACATTGGCGCTTAGCCTGCCCGCGCAAGGTCGCGCACGGGCGCCCTCTGTTGTTTCATGGCCCTGCCCCTGGTATCGCTCGGACGTGTGCACTTTTTCTCGGCGGGGACTATTAGGGAGCATCCTGGATCATCCTGCGAGACAGACCACGCACGAAACCGACAAAAAGCACAGGGAATGGACGTCCGAGCGATGGCCAGTGCCGCGTCGTCTTGCGGAAGGCCCGCTCTCCTTCGCCGCCCATCGGGCCCGAGCGGTTCGATTGATGGAGTCTGGGCGGCAGACGAGCATCACTGGCTCGCAGCCCTCGGGAGCCCGCCGGCGTGGTTGCTCCTTCGCTTCTGTCCGAAAACCTGCCACTCCTTCAGCAGCAACACGCTGGTCCTCCTCCTCCTCCTCCTCCTCCTCCTCCTCCTCCTCCTCCTCCTCCTCCTCCTCCTCCTCCTCCTCCTCCTCCTCCTCCTCCTCATCATCATCATCATCATCATCATCATCATCATCATCATCATCATCCTCCCCCACGGCGGCTTGTCAAGATTGTTTTCGCCCCACCTGATGGCGTGGCTTCCGCGAGCCCGCCCAGCCCGCTGCCCCATTGCAACGCGCCACCGCCGCACAGCCCGCTGCCTCGCGGCATCGCGACGCCGCCCCACTCCGGCAACAGCATGGCCTCGCCGCGCCTCTCCCCGCGGGCCCGTCCGAGTCCGCACCCGTGGCAGCAGCAGGCGTCGAGCGGGGCTGGGACGGGGATGAATCAGTCCCAGAGCGTTCCGGCAGGCTCTCAGAGCGTTCCGGAACGCTCTGAGAAGGCCGCAGCGCCCGAGACATCCTCCAGAGCCGCCAGATCTCAGAGGTCCTCGATTTATCCTCACCTGATTTTATCCTCGACCTGGCCTCGTCTTCAGGCGGCCGAGAGGGCCCTCCGCGAGAATATCATCGTCAGCGCCGAGACAGGCGCTGGCAAGACGCTGGTCGCCCTGCTGGCCGCACAGGGCGCGCTGGCAACCGGGAAGGCCTTGGCCAGCCGAGCGTTCCGCGACGACGACGACGACGACGACGACGACGACGACGACGACGTAAACGTCGACGTCGACGTCGGCGACGACGATGTCGAGAAGCCACGGCCGCGGCTTGCGCCGCGTCGACGCGGCGTCGTCGGCGTCGTCGTCGTCGCACGGATACGCTTCGGGCATCAGGCACCCCCGGTACGGTTCACCCAGCTGTAAGGCTTCCTTCGCACGCTGAGCTCAATGGAGGAACATGTACCGATACAGCTATCCTTCCCTCGTTTTCCCTTGTTTGAGCCTTGAGGGAGGCCCTCGTCGCCACCGTTGTATTCTCCTCGAAATGTTGGTCAGAGCGCATCCTGGGAGAGTAGCGGTATCGGTACCTCTTCGTTTCCCCTTGAACCGCAGACGGCGTTTCAGAAATCTGAGGTGCAGGACCGGGGTTCTCGCGTGGTTGCCTGAGCGTGTGGCGCGATCGTTACTACCGCTCCTCTTCGTCTTGCTCGCGGCCTTCCGCGGCTGCGGGCAAGAGAGAGGGTCGACGGTGCTTTGCTCAAGTGTGATCGCATTCGAGCAGTGTTTGTTTAATCACAGCTGTTTTATCGCACTTGAGCCGAGCATCGTTGCCACTGCAGCTCGTGATTGTACATGGTTTGGATCAGAATAGGCTGGCTGTCCTCGGAGTGTCATGGAAAAGTTGCGATCTTGGCCAGGTCCGGGCCCCAGGATGGCCCAGCCCCTCGCCATTGCGTGCAGTGGCGGCTCCAGGAGAGTGTTCCCCCGTGCACAGGCGCACGGGGACCTAAAGCGACTCCAGAGACCTCCATGACTGTCCGGGGGTCTTGACTGAGCAACTAGGGACCAGTGAAGCGCTGGGACAGGAGAGAGGGTCTATCTCCTCTTCCTACTCCTTCTCCCCCTTCTTCCCCTGCACCTCGCACTGTAGATATGCAATGAAGTGAGGTAGGAGCTTCGCACGAGCGTCTCACAGCAGCGTGCTCCATGCCACTTCCTACACGTTCATCGCCGAGTCCTATCCTGTCCTATCCTCCTCCTCCTCCTCCTCCTCCTCCTCCTCCTCCTCCTCCTCCTCCTCCTCCCCATCAAAATCGGCCAACTACCCGGGGGCTGGATAAACATGCCAGCTCTCAGGTAGGTGGCCGATCATGATGGAGATCCGCGGGTGGCTCGTTCGTCGCAAGCTGGCGGGATGTTGTCTGAAGCCGTCGGAAGTAAAGCATGCGTCCTTCAGAGTTGACAGCACTTTTGAGACCGGTCTTTGTCTACCAGTCTTGTGGCAAAGTCTTTAAGATGCGGTCCGTTCTGATGTTGTAAGGTGTTCGGTGCTTTCCAGGCCCTTGCGTGGGTCTTCAATTGGCGTTCCTTGTGCCTCTGGCCGCAGCTGGGCCATCGGGGGCTTCCTGCTTCCCCTCTCCTTCCCGGGCGCCGGGCGCCGCGGTAGGTGAGGCCCCGCCGCTCTTCTCTGCATGGCGAAGCCTACGAATGCCAGGCAGAGCTCTTGCCCCAGCTTGGGTCAGCAGTAGAGCTTCGGCGCTGCTGTGGGCGCGTGCCTGCGTGAAGGGTGCCCCAGGAACAGGGCGTTGACGGTATCCAGTTTCCACCACATTTTCAGTCAGCCACAAGAAAGGTGAGCGACGAAAGAAAACGGGGTCGTCGTCACCGACGTTGGCGCGTGAGCATCCCGCGCAAGCTCGTTCCCAAAGTAACCTGCCGCGCTGGCGGCCCGCGTAGGCTGCCGCGTGAGGTCGCTGCGCCATCTCGCGTAAGACCCGTTTTTGATGGCCGCTCAGGTCGCGATCATGGCGCCGTCCAGGCTGCTGGCGCACCAGCAGGCTGACCGCGCCTCGGACTTCTTCGCTTCGCCGCAGGTCGGCGACCTCGGGCGCCAGGCTCGGGTCGTAGAAGTGACCGGGTACACGGCCAGTAAGTGGGGCAAGCGCGAGTGGGACGATTGCAGAAGTCGATACGATGTCTTCGTAGGCCGAACGAGAATACAATGCCTGACCCTGGATTTTCGGAGGTCCGTGCGGATCTGTTGCGTCGGCGCTAGAGTCTAGAGCCCCCTCCCCCTCACCCCTGCTGTCGCCCCTGGCGCTGCCACAGGCACCAGAGGCGCAAGGGAAGGGGTGTGGGGTGGAAGGGGGAACCAGCTCCGACCCAAGAAGTCCATGCGAATCTCCGAAAGCTTATGTTTGTGGAGTCTTCTAGTCCTTTGCAGGCACCCCTGAGATTTTCCGGAAGGCTCTCATCGACACCGCGTTCCTCCGCGTAGAAGAGTTCTCCCTCTTCGTGGTGGACGAGTGCCACCACGTGTCTGGCAAGTCGGACATGGCGGCGCTGATGGCGCTCCTGCACTGGGACCCACAGGACGCCGCGAGCGGGAACGCGCCTCCGTGTGCTCTTCCTCGCGCTCCGGCCTCGGCCGCGACCCCGTGGACGCACGGCGGCGTTGCGCGGATGCCCCGCGCGCGGCGTGTCCAGGGAGGTGGTCAGAGGAGGAGGAGGAGGAGGAGGAGGAGGAGCAGGAGGAGGAGGAGGAGGAGGAGGAGGATGAGGAGGCGGCGGAGGAGGAGGAAGAGGAAGGAAGAGGAGGAGGGAGGAGGAGGAGGAGGAGGAGGAGGAGGAGGAGGAGGAGGAGGAGGAGGAGGAGGGGGGGAGGAGGAGGAGGGAGGGGGAGGAGGAGGGGGGAGTAGAGAGGAGGAGGAGGGAGGAGGAGGGAGGTGGTCAGACCGCGATGGCATGGGCAGTGGCACGATCGCGGCCCGCCAGGGCGAGAGGCGGAGGCCCCACGCGCGCGTCCGGGTGCTGGGGCTCACGGCCTCCATCGTGAAGTGCCGGGCGGAGGACCGCGCCCGCTTCGAGCGGGACCGGCAGCGGCTGGTGGACGCGATGCAGGCGAACATAGAGGTGGTCGGGGGACGCCAACCGTACGGTCGGACCGATGTATATGGGGCCGGACGAAAGGGGGGGGGGATTGGGAAAGGGGTGTTTACGAAATCTGCTGCATGCAGCTGGTTTCGGCCCCACCGAGGGGCCCATTCTTCGATACATAGCCGCCTCCCGCGCCGGGAGGCGCAGGGAAAAGCAGCTACGTGAGCTGATTTTCACCCCCCCCCTTTGCTATCCCCCCCCTTTCGCCCGGCCCGAGTATAGCATCCGGGGAGGATGCCTCATGTTCTCCGTGCTTGCAGGATGCTCTTGTGCTCTGGGGCATCCGGGGGGGGAGGTGCCCACGAATGTTCTTCAGTTTGGCCTGCGGAGAGCCGCATGTCTTTGATAGGTCCGGCCGCATCGGCCTCCTTACACCGACACGGACCTCCAACGGATTGATCTTCTCAGCCGCGGCGCTCTGCCCGACTTCTGCTTGCGGTGGCATTCTCGGGCCCTGGGACAATCAGAGATGGCTCCGAGAGGAAATGCTGCCCCTTGGGACGGGGTCGAGACTTCTGGGGCACGCGGCTTGATCATAAAAATGGATGTCTGGGGATTCTGGCAAGGCCGATCCCCCAGGCTCAGGATCAAAGTATACGCCCCCTTTGCCGAGGCAAGGATGGCGTGTAGGCAATCTTCAGGCGCAGGATGACCCTGACCAGGCACGGCGGTGGTGATGTATAGTAACCTCCTTTGACGCCACAGTTTCTTTTGTGGCCGGGCTCCCAAGCTCTGCTCATTGATTTTGGGCGGTTGGGTTCTAGATTTGGGTGTCTGGCTAGTGGCCTTTCCTTCATCATCCCCTGACAATGTCTCGCCGCTCCTCAGCAAACCGTATCAGTCTCTGCTTCCCTGTTATTTAATCGCTTCGCTCATTCCGCCGGCCCATGTTGCCTCGCCGCTGTCGTTTGTCGGGGTGTTGTTGTCAATGTGGTTGGTGCCGGTAAGCGGCTGCCATTTTTCGAAGGCGGTGCGTGCCAATTGGAGTGCTGCCACTTGCCCGAGCGCTGCCAATGCGGTGCTGCTGGGTGGGGGGTGTCTAATTTTCTATTGACCTTCAGCCCATCCCGCCAACGTTGGGTCAGAAGCCTCATGGATGTTGGTTGGCCTCTCGTGGTTGGCCTCTCGGGGGCCTCTGGGAGGCAGTTTTGAGGCCTCTTGGGGGCCGTCTTGTGACCTCTTGGGGACCTCTTGGGACCTCTTGGGGCTTCTTGGGGTGCCTCTTGGGGGCCCCTTGAGGCCTCCTGGGGGCCCCTTGGGGCCTCCTGGGGGCCTCTTGAGGCTTCCTGTGGGCCTCTTGGGGCTGAAGGCTGACTTTCCGGTTGCTGGTCCCCTTCTTGGGCCCCTCTTGGGGCCGTTTTGGGACCCTCTTGGGCCGTCTTGGGCGCCTCTTGAGCTGTCTTGGGGCCATCTTGGGCCGTTGAGGGGCCCTCTTGAAGGCTTCTTGGGCCGTCTTGGGGTGGTCTTGGGAGCCTCTTGGGCCGTCTTGGAGCGTTGGAGGGCCGAAAAGGCGAGAAGGCTAAAGTCTTTCAAACACTATCGTAAAATTGACGATGTTGGCCTCTCGGGGCCCTCTTGGGGCTATCTTGGCAGGCCCCTTGGTGCCCTCTTCGAGGGTCTTGTACGCGTCGTGGGCCGTCTGGAAGCCACCGATCGTTCGACGACTTGGACCGTCTTGGGCGCCTCTTGGGGCCCTCGGAACGATCTTTCGGCGACTCGGGGCCCTCTGGACCGTCTAGGGGGCGTCCTGGCGCCCTCTTGGCGCGCTCCTGGGAGCGCCTTGGGGGAGTCAGCCGGGCATCGCCCGGGCATCGGCCGGGGTCCTTCTCTTACAGGGGTCCCCAGGGGCCGCCACGCGCGCGCAAACTAGAAATACTGTTCACCTGCTACCGGAGATCTTAGAACACCTCTGGCCCGTTGGGCCGGCGAATTTGAAGCGCATATATGTACAGACATATACACACATATACACATACACATATATTTATAAAGAGAGATGGCATGCAATGATGATGACCACCATCACCATCAGCACCATCATTTGCCTTTTTGTTCAGTTCAGGATCGTACGCGCCGCTGTTCAAAATTATGCTAACGGAGTTCCCCACATAAAGATGATACGGGGTTCCATTGCTTCTTGTCTGCGCTCTGGTGGGGCCTCCCTGGAGGGGTGGGAGGGGCACGAAACCTGATAAATAATATGGTGTACGGATACCCTGCCCGCTCTGGTGGGGCCTCCCTGGAGGGGTGGGAGGGGCACGACACCTGATAAATAACATGGTGTGCGAATGCCCTGCCCGCTCTGGTGGGGCCTCCCTGGAGGGGCGGGAACGGCACGAAACCTAATAATAAACTATGGCGTGCGAATACCCTGCCCGCTCAGGCGGGGCCTCCCTGGAGTGGCGGGAGGGGCACGAAACCTGATAAATAATATGGTGTGCGAATGCCCTGCCCGCTCTGGTGGGGCCTCCCTGGAGGGGTGGGAGGGGCATGAAACCTGATAAATCATATGGTGTGCGAATACCCTGCCCGCTCTGGCGGGGCCTCCCTGGAATGTTGGGAGGGGCGCGAAACCTGATAAATAACATGGTGTGCGGATACCCTGCCCGCTCTGGTGGGGCCTCCCTGGAGGGGTGGAGGGGCACGAAACCTGATAAATAATATGGTGTGCGAATACCCTGCCCGCTCTGGTGGGGCCTCCCTGGAGGGGTGGGAGGGGCACGAAACCTGATAAATAACATGGTGTGCGAATACCCTGCTCGCTCAGGCGGGGCCTCCCTGGAGGGGTGGGAGGGGCACGAAACCTGATAAATAACATGGTGTGCGAATACCTTGCTTGCTCAGGCTGGGCCTCCCTGGAGGGGTGGGAGAGGCACGAAAACTTATAAATAACATGGTGTGCGAATACCCTGCTCGCTCAGGCGGGGCCTCCCTGGAGGGGTGGGATGGGCAGGATACCTGATAAATAACATGGTGTGCGAACACCCTTCCCGCTCTGGTGGGGCCTCCCTGGAGGGGTGGGAGGGGCACGAAACCTGATAAATAGCATGGTGTGCGAATACCCTGCTCGCTCAGGCGGGGCCTCCCTGGAGGGATGGGTGGGGCAGGAAACCTGATAAATATCATGGTGTGCGAATACCCTGCTCGCTCAGGCGGGGCCTCCCTGGAGGGGTGGGAGGGGCACGAAACCTGATAAATAACATGGTGTGCGAATACCCTGCTCGCTCAGGCGGGGCCTCCCTGGAGAGGTGGGAGGGGCACGAAACCTGATAAATAACATGGTGTGCGAATACCCTGCTCGCTCAGGCGGGGCCCCCCTGGAGGGGTGGGAGGGGCACGAAACCTGATAAATAACATGGTGTGCGAATACCCTGCTCGCTCAGGCGGGGCCCCTCTGGAGGGGTGGGAGGGGCACGAAACCTGATAAATAACATGGTGTGCGAATACCCTGCCCGCTCAGGCGGGGCCTCCCTGGAGGGGTGGGAGGGGCACGAAACCTGATAAATACCATGGTGTGCGAATACCCTGCTCGCTCAGGCGGGGCCTCCCTGGAGGGGTGGGAGGGGCACGACACCTGATAAATAACATGGTCTGCGAATACCCTGCTCGCTCAGGCGGCCCCCCCTGGAGGGGTGGGAGGGGCACGAAACCTGATAAATAACATTGTGTGCGAATACCCTGCTCGCTCAGGCGGGGCCTCCCTGGAGGGGTGGGAGGGGCACGAAACCTGATAAATAACATTGTGTGCGAATACCCTGCCCCTCTGGAGGAGTGGGAGGCGCACGAAACCTGATAAATAACATGGTGTGCGAATACCCTGCCCGCTCAGGCGGGTCCTCCCTGGAGGGGTGGGAGGGGCACGAAATCTGATAAATAACATGGTGTGCGAATACCCTGCTCGCTCAGGCGGGGCCTCCCTGGAGGGGTGGGAGGGGCACGAAACCTGATACATAATATGGTGTGCGAATACCCTGCTCGCTCAGGCGGGGCCCCCCTGGAGGGGTGGGAGGGGCACGAAACCTGATAAATAACATGGTGTGCGAATACCCTGCTCGCTCAGGCGGGGCCTCCCTGGAGAGGTGGGAGGGGCACGAAACCTGATACATAACATGGTGTTCGAATACCTTGCTTGCTCAGGCTGGGCCTCCCTGGAGGGGTGGGAGAGGCACGAAAACTTATAAATTCTTCACGCTTCGCGTATCCCCACCAGCCCATCTCAAAACAGCAACTCTTGCGAAGCATGCCGACAGTCGTGTTTTTCAGGCGTGTTTCCGCCTGCCCCCGCATATCTCCCCTGTTCCTCCTTCCTCCCGCCTCCTTGTACATCCTCCTTGTGGTGGGAGCGGGAGAAGGACGAGGCGGAGGAGGAGGGAGAGAAAGCGCTCCTCGTGGTTTGAGTCGTTCGGGCTTCTCGTCCTGGTGTGAGTCGTTCGGGCCCTTCTTCCTGGTGTGAGTCGTTCGGGCTCTTCGTGGTGTGAGTCGTTCGGGCTCTTCGTCCTGGTGTGAGTCGTTCGGGCTTCTCGTGGTGTGAGTTGTTCGGGCCCCTCGTCCTGGTGTGAGTCGTTCGGGCCCCTCCTCCTGGTGTGACTCGTTCGGGCTCCTCGTGGTGTGAGTCGTTCGGGGCCCTCGTCGTGGTGTGAGTCGTTCGGGCTCCTCGTGGTGTGAGTCGTTCGGGCGCCTCGTCCTGGTGTGGGTCGTTCGGGCCCCTCCTTCTGGTGTGAGTCGTTCGGGCTCTTCGTGGTGTGAGTCGTTCGGGCCCCTCGTCCTGGTGTGAGTCGTTCGGGCTCCTCGTGGGGCCCCTTGGGGGCCTCTTGGAGCCTCGTGGGGCCTCTTGGGGGCCTCTTTGGGGCCTCTTGGGGGCCTCTTGGGGGTCTCTTGGGGCCTCGTGGGGCCTCTTGGGGGCCTCTTGGGGGCCTCTTTGGGGCCTCTTGGGGCCTCTTGGGGGCCTCTGGGGGGCCTCTTGGAGGCCTCTTGGGGGCCTCCTGGGGGCCTCTTGGGGCCATCTTGGGGCCTCTTGCGACCTCCTCAGAAGCGCAAGTGAGAGCTGCCCCCTGAGAATGACAAAATGAGCCCAAAACGTTCGTAAAAGAAATGATTTTGCTATGAAGGACGAGGAGCGCTGCCCCCTCAGAAGGCCAAAATGGGGGCCAACACCATCGTAAAATCAATGGTTTTGGCGTCAGAGAAGAGCAGAGGGGCCAAACTGCGTCCCCCCGTCGGGGCCAGAATCCTCGTGAGGGTCGTCGTTTTTTGGCCCTCCCGGGAGTCGAAAAAGACTCCCTTGCCACCACTCGGCCCGCCCTCTCCAGGTCCAGGGGAGGGGGTAGGGGGAGGGGTAAACCCCTCCCCGAAGGGGAAGAAGGGGGGTTGAGGACAGAGCGGGCTATCTAAACCACTCACGCCCAAAGGGCTGGTGGGATTTTGCTATGAAGGACTTGGGGGTCTCTTTGGGGCCTCTTGGGGGCCTCTTGGGGCGTCTTGGGGCCTCTTGGCCTCTTGGGGGCCTATTGGATGCTCTTGGGGCCTCTTGGGGGCCTCTTGGGGGTCTCTTGGGGGCCTCTTGGGGGCCTCTTGGAGGCCTCTTGGGAGCCTCCTGGGGGCCTCGTCCTTCCTTGAGTGAGTACCTCGGGCCCCCCATTGTGTGTGAGTCGTTCGGGCTCCTCGTGGTGTGAGACGTTCGGGCCCCTCGTCCGGGTGTGCGTCGTTCGGGACCCTCCTTGTGTGCGAGTCGTTCGGGCTCCTAATAGTGTGAGTCGTTCGGGCCCCTCGTCCTGGTGTGAGTCGTGCGGGCGCCTCCTTGCGTGTGGGTCGTTCGGGCTCCTCGTGGTGTGAGTCGTTCGGGCCGCTCGTCCTGGTGTGCGTCGCTCGGGCCCCTCCTGGTGTGTGAGTCGTTCGGGCTCCTCGTGGTGTGAGTCGTTGGGGCCCCTTGTCCTGGGGTGAGTCGTTCGGGCTCCTCCTCCTGGTGTGAGTCGTTCGGGCTCCTCGTGGTGTGAGTCGTTCGGGGTCTCTCGTTCTGGTGTGAGGGCTCCTCGTGGGGCCTCTTGGGGGGCCTCTTGGGGCCTCTTGGGGCCTCTTGGGTGCATCTTGGAGGCCTCTTGGGGGCCTCTTGGGGGCCTCTTGGAGCCTCTTGGGGCCTCTTGGGGGCCTCTTGGGAGCCTCTTGGGGACCTCTTGGGCCTCTTGGGGGCCTCTTGGGGGCCTCTTGGAGGCCTCTTGGGGGCCTCCTGGGGGCCTCTTGGGACCATCTTGGGGCCTCTTGCGACCTCCTCAGAAGCGCAAATGAGCGCTGGCCCCGGAGAAAGACAAAATGAGCCCAAACCCTTCGTAAAATCAATGATTTTGCTATGAAGGAAGAGGAGCGCGGCCCCCTCAGAAGGCCAAAATGGGGCCAAAACCGTAGTAAAATCAATGTTTGTTGCTTCAAAGACGGTCTGAGGCGCCAAACTGCCCCCCCCCCTCGGGGCCATAATCCTCGTGAGGGTCGTCGTTTTTTGGCCCTCCCAGGAGTCGAAAAAGACCCCCTTGCCACCACTCGGCCCGCCCTTTCCAGGTCCAGGGGGAGGGGGTAGGGGGAGGGGTAAACCCCTCCCCGAAGGGGAAGATGGGGGGTTGAGAACAGAGAGAGCTCCCTAAACCACTCACGCCCAAAGGGCTGGTGGGATAACATGGTGTGCGAATACCCTGCTCGCTCAGGCGGGGCCTCCCTGGAGGGGTGGGATGGGCAGGATACATGATAAATAACATGGTGTGCAAACACCCTTCCCGCTCTGGTGGGGCCTCCCTGGAGGGGTGGGAGGGGCACGAAACCTGATCAATAACATGGTGTGCGAATACCCTGCTCGCTCAGGCGGGGCCTCCCTGGAGGGATGGGTGGGGCACGAAACCTGATAAATAGCATGGTGTGCGAATACCCTGCTCGCTCAGGCGGGGCCTCCCTGGAGAGGTGGGAGGGGCACGAAACCTGATAAATAACATGGTGTGCGAATACCCTGTTCGCTCAGGCGGGGCCTCCCTGGAGGGGTGGGAGGGGCACGAAACATGATAAACAACATGGTGTGCGAATACCCTGCTCGCTCAGGCGGGGCCTCCCTGGAGGGGTGGGAGGGGCACGAAACCTGATAAATAACATGGTTTTCGATACCCTGCTCGCTCAGGCGGGGCCTCCCTGGAGAGGTGGGAGGGGCACGAAACCTGATAAATAACATGGTGTTGCAAATACCCTGTTCGCTCAGGCGGGGCCTCCCTGGAGGGGTGGGAGGGGCGCGACACCTGATAAATAACATGGTGTGCGAATACCCTGCTCGCTCAGGCGGGGCCTCCCTGGAGGGGTGGGAGGGGCACGAAACCTGATAAATAACATGGTGTGAGGAAAGGCATGGTATGGTATGGGATGGTGGATGCATGGTATGGTATGGTAAGGTATGGTATGGAGTGGCATGGTATTGGTATGGTATGATACAGTATGGGATGGTGGAGGAAGCGGGAGGAGGAGGAGGAGGAGGAGGAGGAGGAGGAGGAGGAGAGGATGTTTTGGGAAAACAAGAACCCCACTCAGGATGTGGGGAAACAGACTTGAAGAACAAGGTTTGCTTCCTCACTTGAAGTACAAGGCTTGCTTCCTCACAAGCAATGGACAGCCCATTGATTAATATGATTGTGGCAGAGATTGCATTCCCTGGTGGGCAGATGGCTGTGGCAAACCGTGAGTGGTTCTGCTGTCAGGGGGCTACATTGGTGAACCATCCAGTGAATGCATTCGATGACTCGTATAACGTCAAATCGTGAGGGGTTGTACGCGGCCAGTATCGATGTCAGAAACTACACATGATATGCGCCATAGCTCGGTCAAGCATGATGGGTCTGATATGCTGGATATTGACCCTGGAATCTCCCTCGTAAGATTCTTCGAACAAACTCCAATGGAAGTGCGAACTACATTTCAATCACTTGCGATGTGTGCTTGAAGCATTGGATGGGCAACCGTCAGGAACTATTAAAGTGATTCCCCATATCTAAAGGATGGGGTTCTTGTTATTCTCCAACCGCGCCGGACCACCCATGCCATGATGATGACCATGGCATGGTGAGAGCATGCTGTGAGTATGATGGCGATGGTGAATGATGGATGAGTGTGATGATGATGATGGTGATGGTGATGGTGATGATAACAATGATGATGATGATGACGATGACGATGACGATGACCCTCCCCTCCCGCCTCTCTGCACTAGACAATGATGATGATGATGGTCATGATGATGACCATGGTATGGTGAGAGTATGATGTGAGTATGACGGTGATGGTGAATGATGGATGAGTATGATGGTGATGATGTTGTTGATGATGATGATGTTGATGATGATGATGATGATGGTGATGATAATGGTGATGCTGATGCTGATAACAACGATGAGCAGATGAGGAGGATGTCTCGAGCGGCTTGCTGGTTTTAGCACTCTTAAGGGGGGGGACGCCAGGGGTATTGCACGGCCTCCGTTCGCACCCAAATGGCTGGGATGGCTCAGGCGGTTTGCCGGTTTTGGTGCCCGACATCCTCCGCTTTCGGAGCAGAGTTTGAGGATGTCTCGTGCGAGGCGCCTCCTGAGGGGGGGCCGCCAGGGGGATTGCACGGCCTCCGTCCGCGCCAAAATGGCCGGGATGTCTCGAGCGTTTTGCTTGTTCCCCACATGCTTCGTGGGGTTCTGGTTTTCTTCCCACCCGCGCCGCACCCGCGTCTCACCCACACCCGCCCTCCTCTCTCTTTCTTCCTCCCCTCACTCTCACACACACACACACTTCACTCTTCCCCCCCTCGTCACAGCACTGCTCAGATCAGCTCAACTCAGCTCAGCACAGCACAGCTCAGCTCAGCACAGCACAGCTCGGCTCAGCTCAGCACGGCTCAGCACAGCCCAGCACGGCTCAGCTCAGCACAGCACAGCACAGCTCGTGGCACTTTCTCGACACCACAGGGGGTGGGCAGGGGTTGGTCTCTCAGCTCGGCCGTTATCCACGACACTGGCGCAAAGCCTAGCAGGCGTGGCAAAGCGTTACAGGCGTGGCACTTTCTCGACACCACAGGGGGTGCGCAGGGGGTGGTCTCACACCGCGACCCTATCCACGACACTGGCGCCTAGCAGGCGTGGCACTTTCTCGACACCACAGGGGGTGCGCAGGGGGTGGTCTCTCAGCTCGGCCGCTATCCACGACACTGGCGCAAAGCCTAGCAGGCGTGGCACTTTCTCGACACCACAGGGGGTGCGCAGGGGGCGGGGGTGGTGCTCTCACCGCGGTCCCTATCCACGACACTGGCGCACAGCCAAAGCAGGCGTGGCACTCTCTCGACACCAAAGGGGGTGGGCAGGGGGTGGTCTCTCAGCTCGGCCGCTATCCACGACACTGGCGCAAAGCCTAGCAGGCGTGGCACTTTCTCGACACCACAGGGGGTGCGCAGGGGGTGGTCTCTCAGCTCGGCCGCTATCCACGGCACTGGCGCAAAGCCTAGCAGACGTGGCACTTCTTCGACACCACAGGGGGTGCGCAGGGGGTGGTCTCTCAGCTCGGTCGCTATCCAGGACACTGTCGCAAAGCCTAGTAGGCGTGGCACTTTCTCGACACCACAGGGGGTGCGCAGGGGGTGGTCTCTCAGCTCGGCCGCTATCCACGACACTGCTGTCGCAAAGCCTAGTAGGCATGGCACTTTCTCGACAACAAAGGGGGTTGGCAGGGGGTTGGTCTCTCAGCTCGGCCCGCTATCCACGACACTGGCGCAAAGTCCCTATCAGGCGGGCATTTTCTCGACACCACAGGGGGTGCCTAGTCAGGCGTGGCACTTTCTCGACACCACAGGGGGTGCGCAGGGGGTGGTCTCTCAGCTCGGCCGCCATCCACGACACTGGCGCAAAGCCTAGCAGGCGTGGCACTTTCTCGACACCACAGGGGGTGCGCAGGGGGTGGTCTCTCAGCTCGGCCGCTATCCACGACCTGGCGCAAAGGCTAGCAGGCGTGGCACTTTCTCGACACCACAGGGGGTGCGCAGGGGGGGGTCTCTCAGCTCGGCCGCATCCACGACACTGGCGCAAAGCCTAGCAGGCGTGGCACTTTCTCGACACCACAGGGGGTGCGCAGGGGGTGGTCTCTCAGCTCGGCAGCTATCCACGACACTGGCGCAAAGCCTAGCAGGCGTGGCACTTTCTCGACACCAAGGGGGGCCTAGCAGGCGGGCACTTTCTCGACACCACACGGGGTGCGCAGGGGGTGGTCTCTCAGCTCGGCCGCTATCCACGACACTGGCGCAAACCTAGCAAGCGTGGCACTTTCTCGACACCACAGGGGGTGCGCAGGGGGTGGTCTCTCAGCTCGGTCGCTATCCACGACACTGTCGCAAAGCCTAGTAGGCGTGGCACTTTCTCGACACCACAGGGGGTGCGCAGGGGGTGTGGTCTCAGCTCGGCCGCTATCCACGACACTGGCGCAAAGCCTAGCAGGCGTGGCACTTTCTCGACACCACAGGGGGTGCCTAGCAGGCGTGGCACTTTCTCGACACCACGGGGTGCGCAGGGGGTGGTCTCTCAGCTCGGCCGCTATCCACGACACTGGCGCAAACCTAGCAAGCGTGGCACTTTCTCGACACCACAGGGGGTGCGCAGGGGGTGGTCTCTCAGCTCGGTCGCTATCCACGACACTGGCGCAAAGCCTAGCAGGCGTGGCACTTTCTCGACACCACAGGGGGTGCGCAGGGGTGGTCTCTCAGCTCGGCCGCTATCCACGACACTGGCGCAAAGCCTAGCAGGCGTGGCACTTTCTCGACACCACAGGGGGTGCGCAGGGGTTGGTCTCTCAGCTCGGCCGCCATCCACGACACTGGCGCAAAGCCTAGCAGGCGTGGCACTTTCTCGACACCAAAGGGGGTGGGCAGGGGGTGGTCTCTCAGCTCGGCCGCTATCCACGACACTGGCGCAAAGCTTTGCAGCCGTGGCACTTTCTCGACACCACAGGGGGTCTCTGAGCGCGGCCGCCACCCACGACACTGTCGCAAAGCTTAGCAGGCGTGGCACTCTTCCGGGACTATAGGGCCAGCGCAGGGGGTGATCTCTTGGTGCAGTGATTATCCACCGCATTGCGCGTGAGAGCTTGCGTCTTACCCTGATCCGCAAACATCGCGGCTCAAGCCGGCGCGACACGACTGCGCATTTACGCAAGTTTGTTTGTGCTCCAACTTTCGGGCAACAACCGCCCGGCCTACGCGCGGCAGCAATGCCGCCCAAAATTGACATTGGACAGCTGCCGCCTCCGTGCGTGAATCTGAATAACGCACTGACTGAAATGGGCGACGATGTAAGCCTGGAAGGCTTGCGTGGCTGCGAGAGGCCTCTGAGAAGAAACGCATTCGATGCCTATCACCGTCAACTGAAGAATTGGTGGCCCGAGACGCTTTACATGAGGTATAACGAGTTGCCGTACCCAGGTACGAACGACGATAGCAGGAGGAGGCAGTGCCTGGTGGCATACTTGCTGAACCCTTCGTCCGGCGGGTTCCCGGCTGATCAGCCTTTCAACGACCACAGGGGGCACCTGAGAGCATGACGGCGGTGGTAGTGGTAGCGCGGTTCACACAAGACATAAAATCAGTTTGTGGGGTTCCTCGGTAGCGTAATTTTGGTGCCCGACATCCTCAGATTTCGGAGCAGATTTGGAGGATGTCTCGAGCGAGGCGCTCATGTTCACCCCCCAGGTGGGCAAGCTTTTGAGGATGTCCCGATCGGTGTGCCTGTTTTGGTGGCCAGACTCATGGGCACAGATTCTCCCCAGGATGCCACAGGAGGCCCCAACATGCTCCAGGAGGCCCCAGGAGGCCACATGAATTCCCAGGAGGCACCAGGAGGCCACAGAAATATTCAAGAGGCCACAGGATGTCCCAAGAGGCTCCAGAAGGCCCCAGGCAGCTCCAGGAGGCTTCAGGAAGCCACAGGAGGCACCAGGTGGCCACAGGAAGCGCCAGGAGGCCTCGGAAGGCAACAGGAGGCCCCGAGAGGCCCCAGGAGCAGGAGGCCTCAGAAGGCAACAGGAGTGGATCCAATCCCACGTGTTTTAGGTATGCTCCTATAGATTGGGCCTCACCTGGAGCACGGATCATTGATGTTATACGTATGTTTCTATAGATGGTCTTTCCCCTGTGTGCACAGTCCTACATGTTGTTCGTATGTTCCCAAATATTGGGCACCTCCTGGGGCACGAGTCTTTAGTGCTTTACGCGTGCTCCTATATATGGCCCTTCTCTTTTTGGCTCCAATCCGCAATGTTTTATGCACGTCTGTTGGTATAGATTGGGCCTCCCCTGGGCACGAATCCTCCCCAGGAGGTCCCAGGAGGCCCCAAGAGGCCCCTGGAGGCCCCAGGAACCCCCAGTAGGTTTCAGGCGGCCCCAGGAGGCCCCAGGCTCATGCGCAGAGACGCGCTCGTACTACTGAGGCTCATTCACACTCCAACCCGTTCGAAGTTAGATGCATGACCAGACCGTCACAACTCAAGCCCGTTTATATTTGAAAACACTTGTGCCTAGACACTCACGGCGGACAGGCCCATGCGAATAGATGCACATATGGGGAGCTCCACGCAGTGATTTGTTTGCTTGGGCTCACGCGCCCTAGCCACGTTACTCGACGCGGGGATCCCCAGAGGTGCATCTCATAGTGATGGCAAACATCGGTAGAAGACAATGCCATTTTCAATCTCCGAGTGTCAGCAAATCCACGTGGAAAACGAGGCCGCGAAAGAGACGCCGACGACTAAAACGACTTTAAGTAGTGCCTGCCTCCTTCCGTCCTCCTCCTCCTCCTCCTTGCCCTCTTCCTCTTTCTCCTCCTTTCCTTATGAACGCCTTTCAAGGACACCCATCCGCGAAGAAGAAAACAGGCCCGTGTAATACCCCCTAGCGCCAACCCTGGGACTGCTGAAACCAACGCCTCGCCTGAGACATCCTCGCAAACTGTTCCGAAAGAGAAGGATGTTGAGCACCCAAACAGGCAAACCGCCTGAGACCTCCCCCCTATCTGGGCGCGAACGGGCCCGTGCAATACCCCCTGACGTCCCTCCTTGGGAGTGCTGAAACCAGCGCCTCGCCTGAGATATCCTCGCAAACTGCTCCGAAAGAGAAGGATGTTGAGCACCCAAACCGGCAGAACGCCTGAGACTTCCCCCCAATCTGGGCGCGAACGGGCCCGTGCAATACCCTTGGGCGCCCCCCCTGGGAGTGCTGAAACCAGCGCTTCGCTTGAGACATCCTCGGGAACTTCTCCGAAAGAGAAGGATGTCGAGCACCCAAACAGGCAAACTGCCTGAGACATCCCCCCAATCTGGGCGCGAACGGCCCGTGCGATACCCCCTGGCGCCACCAGCGCCTCGCCTGAGACATCCTCGGAAGCTGCTCCGAAAGAGAAGGACGTTGAGCACCCAATCAGGGCGCGAACGGGCCCGTGCAATACTTTCTCGCGTCCCCCCTTGGGAGTGGTGGAACTAACGCCTCGCCTGAGACATCATCACAACGTGCGTTTGAGTCTGAGCGCGAAGGTGGTGTGGCTGAGTTTGAGCGAGGAAGAGCGAGGCAGCGTACGAGTGAGTCTTAGTGTGAGTGAGTCTGGGTGTGAGTGGATCAGAGTATGAGCCTGAGTGGGTGTGAGTGCGAATGTGTGCGTGAGTGTTCTCAGTATGACTAACCTTGAATATGAGACGCGACTCGACGTGCGAGTGAGCCTGTATATGAGTCATTCCGAGCAGGGGAAACCTGAGGATCAGTAATCTCAGAGCGAGTGCATCTGAGTATGGATGAGTCTGAATTCGAGTGCGTCGACATGTGAGTGGGCCAGAGAAAGAATAATGACCTGAGGGTGGGAGGCGTGTTCCTTCCTTCCTTCCTGTGTTCCGCGCGGTCTAAGAAATTAATCACTGTGCATCCATTTGCATGGACTGGGTGCGAGTGAGTCTGAGTATGAGTATGATGGGTACGAGTCTGAGCACAGGTGAGTCTGGGACATCCTCACAATCTGCCCCCCCTGGGGTGCGATAGCCAGTGAGTCTGAGTATGAGTATGGTGAGCACGAGTCTAAGTTTGAATGGGTGTGAGTACGAGCGAGTTTGACTACGAGTGAATCTGAGGGTGGGTGGGTCTGAGTGTGAGTGATTATGATGGATATGGAACTGGCCCTGAGTGGGTCTGAGTACGAGTGAGTGTGACTACGAATGAGTCTGAGGGTGGGTGGGTCTAAGTGTGAGTGAGTCTGAGTGCCCGTAAGTCTGGGTGTGAGTGAGTCTGAGCATGAGTATGATAAGAGCGAGTCTGAGTATGAGTGAGCCTGAGCACGAGTGAGTTTGAGCATACGTGAGTTTAGGACATCCTCGCAATCTGGGCCCTCTGGGAGTGCGGCAATCCAATAGACATCCTCAGAATCTGATGTGACAGCAGACGAGTCCGACCAAAAAACACGCAAACCGCTCGAGACATCCTCGAAATCTGCCCCCCCCTCCCCCCCTGGGGTGCGAAAGCCAGCGCATCGCCTGAGACATCCTCAGAATCTGCTCCGAACGCGGAGGATGTTGTTGACCAAAACAGGCAAACCGCTTGAGACATCCCCACCATTTGGGCGCGAACGGATGCCGTGCAATACCCTTGGCGCCCCCCCCCCCCCCTAGGAGTGCGAAAACAAGCAAACCGCTTGAGACATCCTCAGACTCTGCTCCGAACGCGGAGGATGTTGAGGACCAAAACAGGCAAACCGCTTGAGCCATCCCCGCCATCTGGGCGCGAACGGAGGCCGTGCAATATCCCTGGCGCCCCCCCCCCCCCTTAGGAGTGGTAAAACCAGCAAGCCGCTCGCGACATCCCCATCATCTGCTCATCGTCGTTATCAGCATACATCATCACCATCATCAATCATCACATCATCATCACCATCATCATCATCATCATCATCATCATCGTCGTCGTCGTCGTCGTCGTCATCATCATCATCAGCATCAGCATCAGCATCAGCATCATCATACTCATCCATCATTCATCATCACCGTTATACTCACATCATGCTCTCACCATACCATGGTCATCATCATGGAGAGAGCGTGATCCACCGCCGCTTTACTGTGGAAAATTGCCAACCTTTTCCTCCGGAACCCGGGGTCGCCCCCCCCCCCTCCGAAAATCCCCCCCCCCCGCTGGAAACCCCTCCCCCCCCCCCCCCCCCCCCCCCCCCCCCGCTTCTCCCCCGGCAAAACCCCCCCCCCTCCCCTAAACCCCTCGGCCCCACCCCCCCCCCCCTTCGAAAACCGGGGGGGGTCACTACCGGTTCGAACCCCTCCCCCCCCCCCCCTCCGGATCCGGAAAACTGGGGGGGTCACTACCGGTTCGCACCCCCCCTTCCCCTTTCCCCCCCCCCCCCCTACTCACCGCCAGCAAACGACTCCCGGTCCCCACCACCGTCCGCATCACATCCCCCACTGGTGTTCCCAGCACCACTGTCCTCACCACCACTGTCCCCACTGGTTCCACCACCGTCCCTATTGTCCCCACCAGTGCCCCCACCACTGTCGCACTGTCCCCACTGTTCCCACAACTGTTCCCACCACGGTTCCACTCTCCCCACTGTCTCCACGGACCCAACCACTGCCTATCCCCACTGTCCCCACTGTCCCACTGAGCTGTCCCCACTCCTCCGCTGTCCCACTGAGCTGTCCCACTGTTCCCACCACTGTCCCCACTGTCCCCACCACTGTCCCCACTGCACCTCTGTCCCATTGTCCCACCGCCGTCCTCGCCACCGCCTTTACCAGTGTCCCCACCACCATTGTACCCTCCACTGTCCCAGTGTTTCCACCTCATTCCCACTGTCCCCACACCACTGTCCCCACCACCACCGTTCCCACCACTGTCCACTGTCCCCCCTGTTCCCACCATTGTCCCCACCACTGTCCCCACCACTACCGTCCCCACCACTGTCCCACTGTCCCCCCGCTGTCCCCACCACTGTCCCGCTGTCCCCTCACCACTGTCCCCACCAACACCGTCCCCACCACTGTCCGCACCCCCACTCGGTTTTCGAGGGGGGGGGGGGGGGGGGTTCGAACCGGTAGTGACCCCCCCCCCCTTTTCATGATGAGCGGGGGGGGGGGGGGTCGAACCGGTAGTGACCCCCCCCGGTTTTCCGGGGGGGGGGGGGGGGGGGAGGGGTTCGAACCGGTAGTGACCCCCCCCGGTTTTCCGCCAGCAGCGGTAGAACACGCTCTTTCTCATCATGACAACCATCATCATTGCCTAGTGCAGAGAGGGGGGAGGGGAGGGGTTCTCTTGGTCTGGCGCGGTCGGGGAGTAATTCGTCACTGCGCGGAGCTCCCCATGTGTGCATCCATTTGCATTGACGTGTCCGCCGTGAATGCCTAGGCGCAAGAGTTTGCGAATATAAACGGGGTTGAGTTGTCACGGTCTGGTCATGAATGTAATTGCGAATGAATTGGAGTGTGAATGAGACTCAGTAGTACGAGCGCGTCTCTGCGCATGAGCTTGGGGCCTCCTGGGGCCGCTTGAAACCTACTGGGGCTTCGTGGGGCTTCTAGGAGCCTCCTGGGGCCCTCTCGGGGCCTCTTGTTGCCTTCCGATGCCTCTTGGCGCTTCCTGCGGCCTCCTGGGGCCTCCTGTGGCTTCCTGAGGCCTCCTGGAGCTTCCTGGAGCCTCCTGGAGCCTCTTGGGACATCCTGTGGCCTCTTGAGTCTTTCTGTGGCCTCCTGATGCCTCCTGGGACCTCATGTGCCCTCCTGGGGCCTCATGGAGCATGTTGGAGCTTCCTGTGGCACCCTGAAGAGACTGGCAAACCGATCGAGGCATCCTCAAAATCTTGCCCACCTGTGGGGTGAAAATGAGCGCCTCGCTCGAGACATCCCCCTAATCTGGTCAGAAAGCGGAGGATGCTGAGGACCGAAACAGGCAAACCGTTGGAGACAAACCCGCCATGTTGGCTCGAACGGATGCCGTGCAATACCCTTGGCGCCCCCCCCTCAGGAGGCGCCTCGCACGAGACATCCTCAAAATCTGTTCCGAAAGCAGAAGATGTTGAGGACCAAAACAGGCAAACCGCCTGAGACATCCCCGCCATGTGGGCGCGAACGGAGGCCGTGCAGTACCCCTGGCGGCCCCCCCTTAGGAGTGCTAAAACCAGCAAGCCGCTCGAGACATCCTCCTCACCTGCTCATCGTCATCGTCATCATCATCATCATCATCATCATCAGCATCATCATCATCATCATCATCAGCATCAGCATCAGCATCAGCATCAGCATCATCATCATACGCATCCACCATTTTCCATCACCATCATACTCACACCATACTCTCACCATACCATGGTCATCATCATGACACAAAGCAGCGTTGTCTAGTGCAGAGAGGGAGGAGGGCAGGGGTGGTCCCGCGCGGTCGGAGAATAACAAGAACCCCATCCTTTGGATATGGGGAACAATAACCCCCATCCTTTTGGATAAAGGGGAATAACAAGAACCCCATCTTAGGATATGGGGAAATATGAATCAACCATATACATCACACCCTGCAATTCTTGCGCACTTACACATTTCACGTCGTGAGACAAGGACCCGTATTTGGACAGCGCGTGGGCAAGGGATGCAACAATGACCAGGGCTTTATGATTGCGCACATTTTTGGTTTGAAACCAAGCCAGGTGAAATCCCGTCCTTCGAAAACAGTACCAGGCGAAGTGCAGTTCGATATCTCTGCCCTCATCATGAGCGCAGTGCTAGCTCGTGACGAGTGCTTCGCTTGCAACGGGCGGGTGTCGGTTGTCTGATAGAGTGAAGGTCTGTGCGAAGAAACGCAGCAACGAGTTTGGTATGTCCCGGCGTGCTAAGCCCATCTTTTCACTGGGTGTTAGTGGCATGTGGGGCAAGAGGATGGCCCATCTTTAGCTAACAAATTACCGGCACTTGAAATACGTTGATCCGGTTGCTCGCAGAGCGCCCGAGACTACCACGGCACGCGCGATAACGGGCCGCGTGAATTTGGCAGCATGTGTGGATGGAAAAATAACTCACTGCGTGGAGCTCCCCATATGTGAATATATTGGCATGGGCTGGGTGTGAGTGAGTCTGGGTATGAATATGATGAGTACGAGTCTGAGCACAAGTGAGTCTGGGACATCCTCGCAATCTGCCCCCCCCTGGAAACGAAAGCCAGTGAGTCTGAGTATGAGTATAGCGAGTACGAGTCTAAGTCTGAATGGGTCTGAGTACGAGTGAGTTTGACTGCGAGTGAATATGAGGGTGGGTGGGTCTGAGTGTGAGTGGTTCCGAGCGTGAGTAAATCTGAATGTGAGTGCGTCTGAGTATGATTATGATGGATATGAAAGTGTCCCCTGCGTGGGTCTGAGTACGAGTGAGTCTGACTACGAATGAGTCTGAGGGTGGCTGGGTCTATGTGTGAGCGAGTTTGAGTGTGCGTAAGTCTGGGTGTGAGTGAGTCTGAGTATGAGTATGAGTATGAGTATGATGAGTGCGAGTCTGAAAATGAGTGAGCCTGAGCACGAGTGAGTTTGAACATAAGTGAGTCTAGGACATCCTCGCAATCTGGGCCCTCTGGGAGTGCGGAAATCAGCGCCTCGCCATAGCAATCCTCAGAATCTGCTTTGACAGCAGACGAGTCTGACCACCAAAACACGCAAACCACTTGAGACATCCTCGAAATCTGGCCCCCCTGGGGTGCGGAAACCAGCGCCTCGCCTGAGACATCCTCAGAATCTGCTCCGAACGCGGAGGATGTTGATGACCAAAACAGGCAAACCGCCTGAGACATCCCTGCCCTTTGGGCGCGAACGGAGGCCGTGCAATCCCCATGGCGGCCCCCCCCTCAGGAGTACGAAAACCAGCGCCTCGCCTGAGATATCCTCAGCATCTGCTCCGAAAGCGGAGGATGTTGAGGACCAGGACCAGAACAAGCAAACCGCCTGGCGCGAAACGAGGCCGTGCAATACCTGGCGGTCCCCCCTTAGGAGTGCTAAAACCAGCAAGCCGCTCGAGACATCCTCATCATCTGGTCATCGTCATCATCATCATCATCAAAATCAGTATCATCACCATTATCAGCATCACCATCATCATCATCATCATCAGCATCATCATCATCATCATCATCATCAGCATCAGCATCATCATCATCATCATCATCATCATCATCATCATCACCATACTCATCTATCGTTCACCTCACCATCAGACTCACACCATACTCTCATCATACCACGGTCATCAGCATGACAATCATCATCATTGTCTAGTGCAGAGACGGAGGAGGGGAGGGGTTCTCTTGGTCAGGCGCGGTCGGAGAGTGATTATTCATTGCGTGGAGCTCCCCATATGGGCATATATTCGCAAGGACTTGTCCGCCGTGATAGTCTATGCGCAAGAGCTTTCGAACATAAGCGGGCTTGAGTTGTGACGGTCTGGTCATGAATCTAACTTCGAACGGATTGGAGCGTGAATGAGTCTCGGTAGTACGAGCGCGTCTGTGCGCATGAGCCCGGGGCCTCCTGGGGCCTCCAGAAACCCCATGGGCCTTCCAGGATCCTCTTGGGGCCTTCTGGGGCCTCTTAGGGCTTCGAGTGGCCTCCTGAGGCCTCCTGGAGCCTCGCGTAGCCTCCTGGAGCCTCCTGGAGCCTCCTGGGACCTCCTAGGGAGGATTCGTGCCCCTGGAGAAGCCCGATCTATGGGAACAGACGTACATAAAACATTGCGGATTGGAGCCACAGGAGAAGGGCAATCTATAGGAACACAGGTAAAGCACCAAGGATTCGTGCCCCAGGGGAGGCCCAATCTATAGGAACAGACGTAAAACATAGGATTGTATACACAGGAGAAGGACAATATATAGAAACATACGTGTAACATCAAGGATCCGTGCTCCAGGTGAGGCCCAATCTATAGGAGCATACGTAAAACACATGGGATTGGAGCCACTCCTGTTGCCTTCTGAGGCCTCCTGCTCCTGGGGCCTCTCGCGGCCTCCTGTTGCCTGGGCCTCGTGGCCTCCTGGGGCTTCCTGTGGCTTCCTGAGGCCTCCTGGGGCCTCCTGGGGCCTCCTGGAGCCTCTTGGGACACCCTGTGGCCTCTTGAAAGGTCATGTGGCCTCCTGATGCCTCCTAGGACCTCATGTGGCCTCCTGGGGCCTCCCGAAGCCTGCTGGAGCCTCCTGTGGCATCCTGGGGAGAATATGTGCCCACGAGTCTGGCCACCAAAACAGGCAAACCGATCGAGAGATTCTCAAATGTTGGCCACCCTACGGGGCGAAAATGAGCACCTCGCTCGAGACATCTTCCAAATCGGTTTAGAAAGCGGAGGATGATGGGGACCAACAGAGGCAGACCGCCTGAGACATCCCCGCCATTTGGGCGCGAACGGAGGCCGTGCAATATTTCTGGCGGCCCGCCCTTTAGGAGGCGCCTCGCACGTGACATCCTCAAAATCTGCTCCGAAAACGGAGGATGTTGAGGACCCAAACAGGCAAACCGCTTGAGACATCCCCACCATTTGGGCGCGGACGGAGGCCGTGCAATACCCGTGGCGGCCCCCCCTTTCGGAGTGCTAAAACCAGCAAGCCGCTCGAGACATCCTCATCACCTGTTCATCGTCATCATCATCATCATCATCATCATCATCGTCATCATCATCATCATCATCATCATCATCATCAGCATCAGCATCAGCATCAGCATCAGCATCAGCATCAGCGTCATCATACTCACCCATCAGTTACCATCACCGTCATACTCACATCATACTCTCACCATACCATGGTCATCATCATAGTATGAGCGGTCCGGCGCGGTCTGAGAATAACAAGAATCCCATCCTCTGGATATGGGAAATTATTCATTCCGTTGATCTCGCCATATGTGCATCTATATGCATGGACTGGGTGTGAGTGAGTCTGAGTATGAGTATGATGAGTACGAGTCTGAGCACAAATGAGTCTGGGACATCCTCGCAATCTCCCCCCTCTGGGGTGCGAGAGCCAGTGAGTCTGATTATGAGTACAGTGAGTACGAGTCTACGTCTGAATGTGTCTGAGTACGAGTGAGTTTTACTACGAGTGGATATGAGGGCGGGTGGGTCTGAGTGTGAGTGATTCTGAGCGTGAGTAAATCTGAATGTGAGTGGGCCTGAGTACGAGTGAGTCTGACTACGAATGAGTCTGAGGGTGGCTGGGTCTATGTGTGAGTGAGTCTGAGTGTGCGTAAGTCTGGGTGTGAGTGAGTCTTAGTATGAGTATGATGAGTGCGAGTCTGGATATGAGTGAGCCTGAGCACGAGTCAGTTTGAACATAAGTGAGTCTAGGACATCCTCGCAATCTGGGCCCTCTGGGAGTGCGGAAATCAGCGCCTCGCCATAGCAATCCTCAGAATCTGCTTTGACAGCAGACGAGTCCGACCACCAAAACATGCAAACCGCTTGAGACATCCTCGAAATCTGGCCCCCCTGGGGTGCGAAAACCAGCGCCTCGCCTGAGACATCCTCAGAATCTGCTCCGAAAGCGGAGGATGTTGAGGACCAGAAAAGGCAAACCGCTTGAGACATCCCCACCATTTGGGCGCGAACGGAAGCCGTGTAATACCCCTGGTGGCCCCCCCTTCGGAGTGCTAAAACCAGCAAGCCGCCTGAGACATCCTCAGAATCTGCTCCAAAAGTGGAGGATGTTGAGGACCAACACAGGCAAGCCGCTTGAGACATCCCCGCCAGTTGGGCGCGAACGGAGGCCGTGCAATACCCCTGGCGGCCCCCCCTTTAGGAGTGGTAAAACCAGCAAACCGATCGAGGCATCCTCATCATCTGCTCATCGTTATCATCATCAGCATCATCATCATCAGACTCATCCATCCGTCAACATCACCATCCTACTACTTACATCATACCCTCACCAGACCATGGTCATCATCATCATCGTCATCATCATCATGACAGTCATCATCATTGTCTAGTGCAGAGAGGGAGGAGGGGAGGGGTTCTTTTGGTCCGGCGCGGTCGGATAATAGCAAGAACCCAATCTTTTGGATATGGGGAGAAAGAACCCCATCTTTTGGATATGGGGCAAACAGCTCAGTTGCTTTCGTGTCGCACGAGGAACGAACTTTTACTTGCAACCAGGAGTTGCAGAGGTAGTTGCATCGCAAGCGCAGCTGTTGCCAACCAAATTAGCATCGCTACCAACCGTATTGATAATTATGCTAACGGAGTTCCCCACATAAAGAGATTAACGGTTTCGTGGGACCCACTTTCTTGATGCCCTCCTCGCTTTGGCGGGGCCCCGCTTGGGAGGGGCACGAAACCATGTAAATAGTATGGTATTCCGATACCCTCCTCGCTCAGGCGGGGCCTCCCTGGAGGGGTGGGAGGGGCACGAAACCATGTAAATAGTATGGTATTCCGATACCCTCCTCGCTCAGGCGGGGCCTCCCTGGAGGGGTGGGAGGGGCACGAAACCATGTAAATAGTATGGTATTCCGATACCCTCCTCGCTCAGGCGGGGCCTCCCTGGAGGGGTGGGAGGGGCACGAAACCATGTAAATAGTATGGTATTCCGATACCCTCCTCGCTCAGGCGGGGCCTCCCTGGAGGGGTGGGAGGGGCACGAAACCATGTAAATAGTATGGTATTCCGATACCCTCCTCGCTCAGGCGGGGCCTCCCTGGAGGGGTGGGAGGGGCACGAAACCATGTAAATAGTATGGTATTCCGATACCCTCCTCGCTCAGGCGGGGCCTCCCTGGAGGGGTGGGAGGGGCACGAAACCATGTAAATAGTATGGTATTCCGATACCCTCCTCGCTCAGGCGGGGCCTCCCTGGAGGGGTGGGAGGGGCACGAAACCATGTAAATAGTATGGTATTCCGATACCCTCCTCGCTCAGGCGGGGCCTCCCTGGAGGGGTGGGAGGGGCACGAAACCATGTAAATAGTATGGTATTCCGATACCCTCCTCGCTCAGGCGGGGCCTCCCTGGAGGGGTGGGAGGGGCACGAAACCATGTAAATAGTATGGTATTCCGATACCCTCCTCGCTCAGGCGGGGCCTCCCTGGAGGGGTGGGAGGGGCACGAAACCATGTAAATAGTATGGTATTCCGATACCCTCCTCGCTCAGGCGGGGCCTCCCTGGAGGGGTGGGAGGGGCACGAAACCATGTAAATAGTATGGTATTCCGATACCCTCCTCGCTCAGGCGGGGCCTCCCTGGAGGGGTGGGAGGGGCACGAAACCATGTAAATAGTATGGTTTCCGATACCCTCCTCGCTCAGGCGGGGCCTCCCTGGAGGGGTGGGAGGGGCACGAAACCATGTAAATAGTATGGTATTCCGATACCCTCCTCGCTCAGGCGGGGCCTCCCTGGAGGGGTGGGAGGGGCACGAAACCATGTAAATAGTATGGTATTCCGATACCCTCCTCGCTCAGGCGGGGCCTCCCTGGAGGGGTGGGAGGGGCACGAAACCATGTAAATAGTATGGTATTCCGATACCCTCCTCGCTCAGGCGGGGCCTCCCTGGAGGGGTGGGAGGGGCACGAAACCATGTAAATAGTATGGTATTCCGATACCTTCCTCGCTCAGGCGGGGCCTCCCTGGGGGGGGGGGGGCACGAAACCATGTAAATAGTATGGTATTCCGATACCCTCCTCGCTCAGGCGGGGCCTCCCTGGAGGGGTGGGAGGGGCACGAAACCATGTAAATAGTATGGTATTCCGATACCCTCCTCGCTCAGGCGGGGCCTCCCTGGAGGGGTGGGAGGGGCACGAAACCATGTAAATAGTATGGTATTCCGATACCCTCCTCGCTCAGGCGGGGCCTCCCTGGAGGGGTGGGAGGGGCACGAAACCATGTAAATAGTATGGTATTCCGATACCCTCCTCGCTCAGGCGGGGCCTCCCTGGAGGGGTGGGAGGGGCACGAAACCATGTAAATAGTATGGTAGTCCGATACCCTCCTCGCTCAGGCGGGGCCTCCCTGGAGGGGTGGGAGGGGCACGAAACCATGTAAATATAGGCGGGGCCTCCCTGGAGGGGTGGGAGGGGCACGAAACCATGTAAATAGTATGGTATTCCGATACCCTCCTCGCTCAGGCGGGGCTTCCCTGGAGGGGTGGGAGGGGCACGAAACCATGTAAATAGTATGGTATTCCGATACCCTCCTCGCTCAGGCGGGGCCTCCCTGGAGGGGTGGGAGGGGCACGAAACAATGTAAATAGTATGGTAGTCCGATGCCCTCCTCGCTCAGGCGGGGCCTCCCTGGAGGTGTGATATGGTATGGTATGCTATGGTACGCCATGGTATGGCATGGTACGGTATGGTACGTATGGTGTGGTATGGTATGGTACGGTATGGTACGTATGGTGTGGTATGGTATGGTATGGTATGGTATGGTATGGTATGTGATGGAGCGGGAGGTGGGTGGGAAGGAGAGGGTGTTCTGGGAAAACAAGAACCCCACTCAGGATGTGGGGAACAACAAACACGGCTTAGTACGCTTCTTTTGGATCGGATTGATACATGGTGGCATGCAGGAATTTGCTCGGCTGTCTTTCCCAATACAGTGGTGGTCAAGATTCTGGTGTCGTTCGCAATAACGCAGCGTGCGCATTTAAGCTAGTGCTGATATGTGCATCGGGTTGGTTCGACACCGTGGCGTTGGCTTTCGGCCATCCATCGGGATGCGGCCGTCAAAGCGTGAGGGGAGCAAAATAACCAGCAGCACGGCCATTCATCACCATCAGGAGGGAGGGGGAGGGTGGCTTTGGAAGGGGAGCAGGGAAGGCCACATGGGATGAGGAGGGGATGACGATGATGATGATGATGATGATGATGATGATGATGATGATGATGATGATGATGATGATGATGATGATGATGGTGCTGCTGATACTGATGATGCTGATGATGATGCTGATGATGATGCTGATGATGGTGATGCTGATGGTGGTGATGATGATGATGGTGATGATGATGATGATGATGATGGTGATGATGATGATGCTGATGATGATGCTGATGATGGTGATGATGATGATGATGATGATGATGATGATGCTGATGCTGATGCTGATGCTGATGCTGATGAGGAGGAGGAGGAGGAGGAGGAGGAGGAGGAGGAGGAGGAGGAGGAGGGGTGGTGGCATCACGGGTCAAAGAAGGCCTCGGCCGTGGCTCACGGCGCGCGAAGCCCGAGAGCGGGCCCCAGACACCGCGACCGCCCCACGGCTGCACCGTCGGAGGCCCACGGGGCGGACCTATTGGGCGAGAGCGGAGGATCGCACGCCTCCAAGAGAGAGAGCAAGGGAGAACGAGCGAGGGAGAGAGGGAGAGAGAGAGAGAGAGAGAGAGAGAGAGAGAGCGAGGGAGAGAGGGAGAGAGAGCAAGGGAGAAAGAGCGAGGGAGAGAGGAAGAGAGAGAGAGAGAGGGAGAGAGGGAGAGAAAGAGAGAAAGAGAGAGAGAGAGAGGAGGAAGAGGTCCGACGGTCTAGGCCTCCCAGAAGGGGTCGGAGTAAGTAGATGGGGTCGGGGGGTCGCGACGCATCGTCGATGCATCGCCGATGCAGCTCGATTTGGATGCCGTTTGTCTCCACGCCGACATCGACGATGCATCGCCGATGCATCGTTGATACATCGGCGATGCATTTGCGATGCGGCGCGATCCTCCGACCCCATCTGCTCGGCCCTCAGCTCGGAGGCCTCTAGAGAGCGAGAGAGAGAAAGAGAGAGAGAGAGAGGAGGGAGAGGTCCGACGGTCCAGCCGAACCCCACCCGGAGGGGGGGGGGCCCTTCGGAGAGAGGACCCTTCTGCCTTGCCACGGCCCTGGGCGAACCGCCCACGCAGCGAGAACGGAGGACGAGGAGGACGAGGAGGAGGAGGAACAGGCGGAGGAGGAGGAGGAGGAGGACGAGGAGGAGGAGGACGAGGAGGACGAGGAGGAGGACGAGGCGGAGGAGGAGGTCGTGGGGAGGACGCCGACGACCAGGACGACGCCGCCGGCGCCGCGGCGACGCGGCGACGCGGCGTCGGCGGTCGTCGTCGGCGGCGGTGGCGGCGGGAGGAGGCGGCCCTCCCTCGCACAGGCGTGCGCGGCGCCGCCTCGCGCCCCGCCCACCTTCCGGGAGGTGAGCTGGCCGCTGCCCGGGGAGGACCTCGGGCCTCCCAGAGGGGCTCCGGGGAGAGGGTCCTCCTCCTCCTCCTCCTCCTCGTCCTCCTCCTCCTCCTCCTCCTCCTCCTCCTCCACCTCCTCCTTCTCCTCCTCCTCCTCCTCCTCCCTCCTCGGGGGATCGAGCGCCCGCCTCGCGCCCACGGGTCGAGGGCACCAGTGGTGTGTCGCGCTCGAGGACCGAGCGCCCGCTCGGATGGGGAGTCGATCGCCCGCCTCGCGCCTGCTCGGCGCCCTGGCTCGGCGCGAGGGGGGAGCGAGGGAGGGGCAGGAGGTCCAGGCCTCCCAGATGGGGCCGGGGCACGATGGGGTCGGAGGATCGCGCCGCATCGCTGATGCATCGGCGATGCGGCCCGATGTGGAGCTCGATTTCCTCCACGCCGACGGCGGGGATGCATCGACGATGCGGCGCGCTCATCTGGCCCTATCCACTCGTACCCGACTTGGGAGGCCTCCAAGGACGTCGCGAGGGAGAGGCGCACCCTCGCCGAGGGGCTGGTCAGCCTGGTGCTGGAGCGCGTGGCGGAGCAGGGCGCGAGGTCGAGCGGGAAGACCCTGGGGAAGGTCGAGCATCAGGGCCAACGTGAGAGGGATGGGCGTCTCAGGTTTCTGGGCGTTCTCGTCGGTCCCTGGACGTCTTCCTGTCTCGGGATGCGCTCCAGCAGCTGCGTCTCGCCGAGGGGCGTCCAGCGGCGCCTGGATCGTCCCGAACGGCCACCGGAGACCCGAGATATGACCCGAAGGCCGAGACCATCACAGCCCGCCCCGCCCAGGAACACAGGGTTTCGCAATCGGGGGCCCATCGCCGATCTATCGGTGATGTATCGCTCTTCGTTCTTCTCCTCTTTCCTCGTCCTCCTCCTTTTCCTGTCGCTCTATCGCTCCTCCTCCTCGTCCTCCTCATCCTCCTCCTCCTCCTCCTCCTCCTCCTCCTCCTCCTCCTCGTTCTTCTCCTCCTCCTTTTCCTCCTCCTCCTCCTCCTCCTCCTCCTCCTCCTCCTCCGTAGCCATTTTGGCTCAAGGTCCAAAGTTCCCCAGGGGACCAAGTGGATACCGCTAGTCCGCGGCTGGCAAGACCCTTGTGGTCTGGCAGTGTTTTGCATCGATCCGCGCTCGTGCGGTCGGGTAAACGGAGGCGTTTCCCGTTCCTGGTCGCCCGATCGCACAGCCCCTCCTTTCATGGGATTACCGACTGAGGCTGACAATCAACGTCTTGCTGATGAGTTGGAGGCGGCCCCCACGTTCCCTTCACAAGAACGTATGGCTGGCTCAGGCAAGGGGGGCAAAGGTGGTGCGGCTAGTGCTGCTTGCCCTCGCCCTGCTGGCGGCCGCCTGCGCAGGGCTCCCCGACATCCACATGAGGACGAGTCGTCGGAGGGCCGCTCCACGTCACGTAGCGGGCGTGGGCATTCGCGGAACACTGGCCCCGCGGACCTGGACGAGGACATGGAGAACTGGCGGCGGCAGCATGCGCGCGACGCCAACGCGGAAGGTGCTCCTCCTGACGCATGGGCGGCCGCGGCTGCTCGCGCTGGCCTGCCCCGTGCTGGCGGAGAGAGGGCCCGTCGCCAGCACCCAGCGCAGGCCTCCAGCACCGGCCTCTCTGGTGACTTGGGCGCACCTCCTGCTCGGCCTGGAGCGACCGCGGCGGCTTCGGGCGCGGCTCGCGCCCATGGGGGTGCCCCTTCCTCGGTGGAGGCCAGCTTGCAAAGCATGGAGGCGCGCCTCCAGGCTTCCCTGCAGGCGGCTGTGGCGTCAGCGAGCTCGAGCATGACGAAGGCCTTCCAGACGGCGCTCGTCGAGATGGCCCAGCAGAACGACGGCCGCTTCCAGGCGATGGAGGACCGTATCGCGCCAGTGGAGGAGAAGATGGTGCAGGTCGATCAAATGCAGAGGGAGATCCAGAAGCTCAAGGAGGAGCTGGTGGTGCTCAACGCGGGCGTCCCTGCGGCGCTCGCTGGTGGCAACTGGGACAGGACGACAGACACCGCGGTCGTCACGGTCTTCGCCAAGACTGCGCTCTCCAAGCTTGCTGTGGAGCAAGCATTGGCCCCGCTGGTGGCGGAGGCGCAGCTCAACGACCACGTGGTGCTGGAGGGCGACGCGGTGTCGCAGCGCTTCCTCCTCCGCTGCAAGGGCGCGGCAGCTCTGGCGGCTCGACGGGTCAACAAGCTGCTGCAGCTCATGCGCGTGGGGCAGGGACAATGGCGGGAGATCCACGCGTCTGCCCCGACGGGCGCGCAGGTCCTACTCAATCTGGGGAAGGATCGCAACCGTCGCCAAGTCAGTCACGAGCTGGCCCTCAAGAAGATCAAGCAAGGGATTGAAGGTCTGCTCCCGCACAAGCTCTTCATGGAGAAGGACGCGGCGGCGCTGTCGCTGCAGTGGACGCAGCTGCTGCGGGTACAGATCGAATCCCCGTCGGCATGCCCCCAGGTGCTCTGGAACATGGCGTGCATCAGGAAGTTCAATCTCGACAAGGTCGCGCTGGCGGAGGCGGCGGAGCGTGTGCTGCAACCCGAGGCGCAGGAGTGGTGCCTTTAGCAGGATGGCCCGCTGCTGGGGCGCGGCGGACAGGGTGGCCCAGTTCGCGTCGTGAAACACCAGGGGCTTCGCCAGCTACCTGCCGAGGCTCATCAAGGGGAAGTTGCGTTACCTGCAGACGCACTGGCGGGGGCCAGTCGCACTCGGGTTGCAGGAGGCGCACGCGGGCGTGGAGACCATGCAGCAGCTGCTTGGTCGTACGGCCCGAGATTTTGTTTGCTTTGCTTCTTCACCAATCGGAGCTCAATCTGATGCGGGCGGGGTGGCCACTGTCTTCCCCGCGCAGACGAGTGGCGACCGCATCACATACATCCCGTTCGACGCTGTTCCTGGCCGTGCCCTCAAGGTGTCGGCCTCCAAGTCAGGCGCGGAGCTCCGCCACTGGAACGTGCGCAACCACGGATTCACGGCGGACGTGCGCACCCGTCTTCTTCAACATATTCAAGCTGACCTTGCCTGGGCACACGCTGACCCTGAGGCCCGCGCTGCGGTTGTTGTGGGCGACTTCAACTACGGCGACGTCCTGGAGCAGGAGGTGTTCAGCGCACAGCCTCCTGGGCCTGCGCCGTCTGGGCCGAGGGCGCACGCCCAGCGCGCCTGGGAGGAGGCGACGCGCTTGGCGGTGGACCTGGCCCCTGCCAGAGCGACACACTGGCATCAAGGTCTGCGTCGAGCTTCCAGGATTGACAAAGTCCTGGTGAGCGTTCCCCGCTGGGCCCTTTGCCAGCTCTGGCAATCTGCCGCGGTGTGCGGCGAGCCGAGGGAGCTGCGCATCAACGAGGTGAGCGACCACGCGATGGTCATCGCGTCGGTTGCGCCGAGGGCGTTGCGGCCCCGCTCTCGGGGCCCCGCCCCCATCCCGAGGAGGCTGGTCATGATGCCGCGCTACTGCGAGATCGTGGAGCTCTACTGCGCGGGGGTGCGCTGGGACAAGATGGCCCCATCCCGACGCGTGCACGGCGTACGTCGCGCCCCTCCAGGCGGCGGCCAAGCTCCTGCAGGCCGAGCTGCTGGCGACCAACGGCGGCGCGAAGGGCCCCGACGCCATGATCTGGAGGCAACTGGCCCGAGCGTTCTGGCGCCAGGACGCCGCGCTGGCGAGGGTGGTGATGGCGCAGAACCCCTGGGCGAATGACATGATTGAGCTGGGGCCGCTGGGTCAGCCCCACCGCGTGACGCTCGAGGGCCCCGCCGAGTTCGAGCGCCGCTACACGGTGGCCCAGCGGCGCGAGGCGGCTGCCAGCAGGCGCGAGGCGCACGCAGAGGCTGAGGAGGAGTCTGCTGAGGAGCTGCGCAAGCGCATGATCGCGCAGGTTCGCGCCCTCCAGCGGCGTGCACAACTCTGGGCCCCATCGGGGGGCCAGACAGCACCTGGCCGCGGTGGACCTCCCCCAGAGCGCGGTGACCGCGCAAGAGGGCATGGCCGAGGCGCTGGCGGCACACTGGAAGCATGTCTTCGACCCGCCCAAGGACGCAGCCTTCGAGCGGAGGAAGGCGAGGATGCAGAAGCTGTACCTCGAGCGCTTTGCCACGCCGGCCCCCGAGTGGGACGCGCTCCCACCGCCTGGCCCTGAGGCTCTGCGCCAGGCGGTGGCCCGCGCCAGGCCTGCGGCGCCTGGCCCCGACGGCCTACCTGCAGCAGCGTGGGGAGCGGCGAAGCAGGGAGTAGAAATCCTCTATCGTGCGTCGGTCTGGCTTCGCTCGGGATACCCGATGAGGTCCGATTTCAACTGCGCCATTGGAGTGTTCATCCCGAAATCGCAGGCCCCGTCTGATGGTTCTCCCCACTCGTGTCCTCCGAGTGCGACCCGTCCCCTTTCTCTGAAATCAACGGGGCCTAAAGCGATTTCGAGCGCTTTCAATTTTAGTCTTGCCCGTGGTATCAAACAGACAGTTTCGGCCTCGCAGAGAGGCTTCGTCCGCGGGAGAAACTTTTTGTCAAACCTGGTCGAGCTCGATGCCTGGGCACGCATCGCGAGCATGCGCGCGATCGACCCCGAGGGCTGCCCCCCAGCGTCATCGTCGCCCATGCTTCTTGCTTTCGATTATGGCCAGGCTCTTCCTTCCTTGGATCATGCCTGGATGTGGAGGACTCTTGAGGCCTGGAGGGCTCCTGTGGGTTTTCTCGAGGCGCTGCAGGGAACATATGTGAATGCTCCCACGTTCAGTGCCTGCTCTGCTCGTGTCCCGCTGTATAACGTGCGAGGGGGAGTGATGCAAGGTGACCCTCCCTCTGGCAGCATGTTCGCTCTAGGAGTCGACCCTTTTGTTCGCGATCTAGACTCGGCCCCCTCGGGCGGTGATTGCGTGGGCAAGGGGCTCGCCAGATGGTGCGCGGACGACTGTGGTGCTGTGACCTGGGGGGGCCCTGGCCGCAAAGCTCTGTGCCGCGTCTTCTCGGTCTCGGGAAAGATCGCGGACTTGCATCTTCGGCCCAGCAAATGCTTCTGCGTCCCTCTCTGGGCGCCGTTCTCGCCAGCCATCGAGGATCAAGCCCAGCTGCACTTGCAGGAAACCTCGAGCGAGTGGCAGCAGTTCCAGGTCGTTTCGGAATTAGACTACCTGGGATGTGTCTTAGGCCCCTCCACCACGATGCGCGCTCAGTGGGCGCCTGCTGTGCAGAAGTACAGAGACCGCACGCGCGCGATTGCGAGCACGGGTGCAGATGCGGCAGCGTGTGGTGTTCTGTACAGAGAGAGGGCAGTGAGCGCCCTTCAGTATAAGTCACAGCTCTTCGAACTTCCCAAAGCTGAGGTGGCGGATGAGCGGCGCCATCTCACTCGTCTCTTCCGAGCGCCTGGCTCGTGGCTCCCCCTTCGCTGCTTCTTCGACCTCCACTCCTTCGGTGGCCCCTCGCCCCCCCCGCTCCGTGCTGTCGCCCTCGCGGCCCGAATGCGAACCGCCCTCGAGACGACGACGGTCTGGAGATCGCTCTGTCCGAGGCTTCAAGCTGAGGCAGAGGAACACCTCCCGATGGTGCAGTGGGTCGGGCGAGGGAACGGGCACACCCCGTGGCCGAGCTTCTGGGT